>VZSF01003826.1:275267-409276 GCA_013398295.1 Chionis minor
TGGCCGACGTCTGATTCCTCCTCTCCTCTCCTCTCCTCTCCTCTCCTCTCCTCCCCGCACAGACCTCCCGGGCCTCGCGCTGGGCCGACCCCGACCACTTCGCCCAGCGGCAGAGCTGCATGAACACTTTCGCCAGCTGGTTTGGCTATATGCCGCTGATCCACTCGCAGATGAGGCTCGACCCTGTCCTCTTTAAAGACCAGGTCTCCATCCTGAGGAAGAAGTACCGGGACATCGAACGACTCTGAGGAGCGCTGCTGAGGGGGCCCAGCCGCCCCCGGCCGCCGGCGCCTGGAGCCGGNTTAATGATCAAAAAAAAAAAAAAAAACCCTATTAAAAAAAGAGTTCTTTCTTTAATCAAAATTGTGTTGGTTGTGAATATTTCAAAGCTGCCGTTTCTTTCTTTCATGCAGTTGATTGTCATTGCAATTTTCATTCATTTTCCCCCTGCAGAAGTTAAACACTTGAATCTCACGGGGAGAAAATGCAGCAGGTTCAGAAACAAACGGAGCACGAGCAGGACAGAACCGAAGTATTAGCGTTTCTCATTTACTGCTGACTCTTTAATTATTTTTTCCTCGGTTTTCCCAAGCCGGTAGTGGCCACTATGGCAAAACCCCTTTGGATGGATGGAAAACTGGATGGCCCCCAACAAGCCAGACGAGAGCGTTGATCCCCCTGGTTGGGGACCCCATTTTTAAAGGCAATCTTGCCTTGAAGGGGGAGAGGAACAGGGGAACTCCGGGAGGGCTCCTACCGGTTGTGTATTCCGGTAGGAGAGGCGCATTCCCATGGGTGAGTGCCCCAGGGGCGGTCAGCACGGCCAGCGTGGTGGCCACGTGGGACACACATAGCCTGCCTGAGTCCCTGCTGCCCGGGGGCACCGGTGCCGCTTGGCCACAGCTGCTAAATTTCTAGAAATAGTTTTGTTCTGGGGCAAAAGGGGTGTTGGCAAAAAAAAAAAAAAAAAAGCATGTTAGTGCTCGCAGTGCAGGAATTTGGCCTGTAACAAATGTGTTTATAGCAAATCAAAGCATGGGCTTTTCTTTTTTCTTTTCTTTTTTTTTTTTTTTTAAGTGCAAATAGGTGGAGAAATTCCCTCCTGGAGGTCTGACCCCTGAAGTAAAGCGTGTGGTCAGACACTGGGTACTGGCGGCAGCGGGTGCTCCCGGGCGTACTTGGGGCAGGGTAACTTGGACAAAAATCTGCCCCGGAAATACAAGTGTTCCTCGCGCTCCAAAATGGTTTTATCATTTCAAATGGAAGTATTTTTAAATGGAAATATTCCAGTTGTTTATTTCTCTGTAGCGCTTTGCTTATTTATGTGTTTCTTTCAATTGAAGAATGAAAACAAAAGCGGTGATTTGGGTCAGGAAGTTGCTGTTCCAATTTGCTAAGAAAATAAGCACTTTAAAAACGTTTTGAACACTCACATTTTGATGAGGTGCGTTTGGGGTGCTCTGTTAACGACCGCCACCCCCGAGAGCTCTGTTAAAGTCACAGCAGGAGTGGTTAGTTCTGATTCCCAAAAGACCAGCAAGCCTTTCCGTACCTCATTCCTGTGTAAACAGAGGGTTTGGTAGCAGGGATGGAGAGTCGCTGGAGTGGTAGGAAGGGTGGACCAGGATCATCACCAGTTTCATTCAGGCTCAGGCACTGCTTTATGCAGCTTTAAGCAACTCCCATAACCAAGGCATGCCTCGGTTCCCTCAGTTGTAAAAGTAATAGTTACTGGTTGTAGAGGGAATGCTGTGAAGCCTAAATAATTTCTCTTGCTGGTAAGATCAGAATCCCTAAACAGAAAGTTGCTTTAAAAGTGCAAGGTACGTATTGCCAAGTGTTTATATGCAACTGGATATGCAAAGACTTGCAAAGAATGCTTTGCTTTGCATATGTATTGCAATATTTGAACAGAACAGAGTGAGGTAGGGCCGGAACATCGGGTTCCTCGCATTTTGTGTTAAATCTGAACCAAATCTTTAAAGGAATCTGCCAAAACATGTGTGAGACTGCAGCTAGCGACTTGGGCTGCTGGAAGGACGAGGTGCCACTTTTCCCCCCGCTCCACTTGCTCTCCCAGCCCCTGGCCACGCAGGCTCGCCTCACGCCTTCTGTGAGCCCCGTCAGCTCTAAAATCGCAGAAAACTGTCTGGTGATTTATTGGATCTTTTAAATGCCATTTTAGAGAGTTAAATGAGCGTGTGGAGAGGTGCGTAAAGAGGCAAGAGTAGGTAGGCAAGGCCAGGGAGGGAAGGGGAGCAGGTTATGCTCCTGTCTTCGTAGGGTGAGCTGCTAATTCAGCTCCCCACATCCCATAAAACCTGAACCTCACTTCCCTGTGCTCTCAGGTCTGCGCTTGCTGATCCGCGAGGGAAGGTGAAGTCCGGTGGTTTGATTTTCCAGGGTGAATGGCTCCGCGGCTCCCATGCCACTTTTTCCTCTTGGAGACCAGGCAGCTCTTTCAGGGGCTGGAACGGGCCCTCTCCTTAGACTCATTTTTTGGAGAACGTGTCAGACACTGGATGAGGTTGGCAGGGCTCACACTTCGCTCCTGTCCCCGTTTGCAGGCGGGCGAGTGGATGTGTCCGTGGGAGCGTCAGCAGCTCTGGGAAGCAGTTAAAGGTCCGTAGCCAGGGAGAGGGGCCAGGGAGAGGGAAAGAGGGGACCCTACAAAACCAAGAATTACGATTCTGCTTGGGTTTTAGTTAATGCCATTTTGGGGCACGTGGGTTGGGTTTTTAGTACAAAAGGGAGTGGGTAACCATTTTCGGAGTGCAGCGAGTCAGGCCAAGCTTTTAAGCTGTTTGACATTCTGTTATCGTCACTGTTTGGGGTGGCTGAAGGAGACTGTGCTAAAGCTCTCTCAACGCGATTCGAGGCCCTTTCTGTTTACAGATCGCTAATTAAACAGGCAACAATGAGAGGCTTAGCTCCGGACGGGATGCGGATAGGTAGGAGAGTCTCTCTTTGCAGCGCGTTGCCCGGGCACAGCCGTCTCTCTGGGAAGGAATGTGCCTCGCGGCCGGCCTCGGGAACAGCCGTCGGTCTCCGTGTCCGCGGCTCGGGGAGCCAGGGGAAGAGCTGGACACAGATCCAGCCTAGAGACTCGGTGTGTTACGCTCCGTGCGGGCGTTACCGGCCCACGCTCCTAAGGACACTGGGCACGCTTCCGAGCCTCCCGCATGTGCGTGTATCTGTGTCGGACGGAGCCGTGTTGTTTCCTTAGTGAATGAAATCACCCTTTTATCACGTCCTACCTGCGACTTAATGGTTCTTTATTCTCCCCCCCCCCAACCCCCGCCCTTAATTCAGATGGTGCTGAAACAAGGTTCACTCCTTGTTGCTCCTTTTGTAGTTTGTTTTTTTTTTAATTATTTTTCTTTAACAGCAGGCTATGTTAGCCTTTACTTTACAGGTACTTGAATGCCTGATGACTTGACTGAGTGTTACGCATGTGGCCTTTCGTAAAGGTTACTGACCTTAATTTAATCAGGGGTGAGATGGATGGATGAATGTGAATAGATCCATGCCATTAAAACGGAATAAAAGTAGGGATTAGAGTTTGGGAGAACTGATGAATTTTTAATTGAATTTATTAAAGGAAAAAAAAAAAAAAAAAGAAAGAAACCCTTCCCAGCTGTAATTTGAATGAGATCTGTTGCTGGAGGAGGGTTTCATAATGAGAAAAACGCGACACAAAAATAGGGGCAAACTTCCAAGGTAGAAAGTGCCTGGCTCTCCTCGCAGTCCCTTGGGCCTGTACAAGATTTTATTTGCCCTCTTTCTATTTTGTGAAAAACTCTAATTATTACCATAACTTTTTCTAGACGTGAGTGTTTAAGCTTTGTAACAATTTCATAGTGAACACACTGGCGTGCTAATGCATGGCTATCGAGCGCTTTGATCTTTTCCATCGGCAAACATCATGGATTTGATCAATTTCAAATGGCAATTTCTTTTTCAGAGCCAACTTTGACAAAGAAATTAATCTTCCACCAATGAGCGCCTTTTAAAATAGCTCATTTACCAAAAGATGTCATTTGGAGAATGGAAGTAATCATTTGACAGCAAAGCAATGAAAGAAACAGCTAGAAGTAGACTTGGATTTTTAAAAAAATCTTTACATTCCCAGTGGGAAACGCAGTGTTCTCTCTTTCCCCCCATATTGAAATCAAAAGTCTACCTGGTGTCTTGTCATAACATCTGTATGGACTGACAACAATTTTATTAATTCCTCTGGTTAAACATCCTCTTACAGCATGGGATGGATTGGTGGTCTGCTCTTATTTTTTCCAGGCTGGCTCTGCTGTCTCTCGCAGAAATGTGGCCTTCGAAGGCGCCAGCCTGACAGAGCCGGTGCCCTGCGCTCCGGCCGGATTTCATGGGGATGGGCCTGGGGTATTCCGAGAAGGGACCTGCCCCACGCAGGCTCTTAGCTGGTGTCTGCTGGAAACGAAACCGCATCTTCCAGAATTTTGTACATCTCACCCTTGTTTAAAACTAAGTCAAGCTGGCCTTTATACCACTATTTTAACCATCTTCACGCACGTTCTTTAAGTTGGAGTCAAATTAGGGGGAGATCAGTTATGGTTATGGGACTCATCGGATGCTTTTGGATGCTCCCTCCCACCCTTTCATGATGTTTTCAGTGACTATTTCACAGTGGATTAGCGATGATCCAATGGGCCTTGCGACCTTGTACATAATCCTGTATATTTATTTTGAGAGAAAATATGTATAGTGTTTGGATGATGAGAATGGAAACCTGAAATGGGAATTCTTAGGTGGGCAAATGTAAAGCAAAAAAAAAGCAAACAAAAAATACAGTCTTATTTTGTATAAAATGTACATTTTTGAGAAAAATTTTCTAATGCATTACCAATGTTTTCATAGTGCTGCCACATCTTTTTTAAAGTGTTTCTCCCTCTTTGTTTGACTATTGACAACATGGTGCAATTAAACCTAAAGCAAGTGTATGAGTGAGAGAAAAAGAGAGAATGAGAAATTAAAAAGCCATATAATTTGGTTTACTTCATTAACCTGTATAACATCATAGGTTTACCATCTTAAGATATAGGTTGTTTTTATAGATAGTGTCACCAAAGACTTTTTTTCTTCAGATTTATTTTGAGAAGTTGTTAATAAAGGACGTACATTTCTGTTGCAGTGTGTTTTTATTTTTAAGCTACAGTAACAAAACTTGCCTGTGCTCTGGAGAATGCGAGTTTGGGAGCGGGGTTGCCGTGCGTCCCAGGTTTGGGGGTAGTTAAACGAACGGTTCTTTGTCTGCTTTCTCCTCAACTCGAACTGAGCAATGGCTGTATGTGTGCCCGGTGTCGGTCAGGTAGATACTCCCCGTGGCACAGCATCTATAGGCGGTGCTGACTGGCCCAGCAGCGCTGGCGGCTGTTTACTGTCTGCCCTGAGGGCAGAAAAACACTCAGTCTGTGTCACTTGTGGTGGCAGGACCGTATCCCTGCCTTGCGGCACGGTCGTTGTAGGTGACGGTGACTTTTAGGAGGAGTCACTGTAAACGCGCATGTGCAAAAAGGATCGCTTGGCCAGCCTGGAGGCCTTTGAAGGCTGATCCCTGCAGGCTGAGAATATATTCGTTTATGGACCCATATTTATCGTTAGGGGGTTATGGGAAGCCTGTCAGAGCCTGGGGATGGCATTCGTCCCAGCTAGCTCCAGGTGCCTGCAAAGCACTCCTCTCTGTCAGAGCTGGACCTCGCTGCCTCCCTGCCTGGTCGGGACAGGACAAAGCATTGCTCAGGATTCTCCTCCTCACCGGTTACAGGCACGGGCTTTAGCGCGGGGCAAGTTGCATCTCACCTGTGTTGGTTTCTCCCTGCTGGCAGTGCAATCTCAGGGATTGCAGGTCCTGTTGGTGTCCACATAGACACCAACATCTGCTCAGATGAACCCCACGCTGGGAAAGTTCCTGCTAGCATCAATGGCCAGTAAATTTGAGGGATTAGTCACGGGTTTGTTCCCATCAGAGGTGTCCAGGCTGGCCTCATCCCTTCTGGGCTTCAGACTACCGGAGCGTGGAGAGGTCCCTATATTGTCATCCCGTCTGCTCTGCGAGTCCCAGAAGGCTGATGTATCTTGGGAAGAGACTGAAAGGTACGGGTGAGTCTGCTCTGCTCCTGGATTTCTGAGTCACTACGGGTTCCTCCGAAAGACAGCATCCCAACAGCCACTGGTGGCTGATACTGGCTGTGGGCTTCTCCCTGCCAGAAAAACCAATAAAAAGTGTTACCCTGAAAAGGGTCCGAGCGCGGTGTTCCTACTCCTTCAACACTGGAATTCTTGGGTTGCGGCCATGTTATTCACACAAAACAACTTGGGGTGGAATTCGTTTGTTTAAATGCAGATAGCTACATCTGCAGGAGCTACCAGAAAGCTGTTGTCCACATTAGCAATTAAGATGGGCTAGCTGGTGCAGAGCTGTGGTCTGAAACCCGACTTCCACACTATACACATCCTGGGAGGGGCTGGGGGGGTGATGCAGATGTGGGGACAGAGCGTGTCAGATCTACGTCTGCACCTCCCGGCTTACTTCCATCTGAAAAGGATCCAGTTTGTGTGCTCCGGTGCTGCCCCATGATGTGAACCAAAATGAGGTAAGTATGTGGGGAAGATCAGGAATGTCACCTCAGAAGCGCAATGCTGAGCTGAACCGAAACGCTGCCACGCTGCACCCCTCACAGCCTGGTGGTCAGCGGAGGTTAAATCCAAAATCAAGCAGATGAAGGGGGCCCTCAGAGACATGCCAACGTCATACAGGAAAGCTGCTTGTAAAGGAAGAACGAGCTTCGTTGGCGGTCTCTAGAGATCACTTGTTGGGTGGAGGGAATCCCACGCCCAGTGTCAGTTTTGCTTGCTAACCTGCCCCACTGGGAATAAAAACTGATTCTTAGCTGGAATAAACCGGAGCCGGGTCTGTGAAGTCCCTGGGACCGCGCTTGCTTATGTGAACTGAGGATCTGGCCCAAAATACTTAGCGCATAATCTGTTTTGAGGGTTTTTTTGAACAATCTCACTGAAACTCATTGTACTATCATTTGAATGGAGATAGATAAGACTGTTGGCACTGATCAGCGCCTTATTTTCTTTTTGAAAAGATTGGGAGCGAGAAAAGAAACAAGTCTCTGCTGTCCCTTTCTAAAGCTATTAGCTAATTGTATCCACAATGTTATCAGAGAGAAACAGATTTTGCTCAAGATTTTGAGCAGTGTGACGGTGACATTCTAGTAGCTGCGCGACGCGGTTTATTCCACACTTTTCGTTTCTCTAACGTGGCGTTCGGGGCTGTGTGTGGATTTTAAGAGCTGGCTGCTCCAGCTTCTGCCAGTGCCGGGTAGCTCGTTTTCACATCACCTGCATTTCTATTGCGCATTAAGGATGGCTGGGTGCTCCATGCTGCAGTGGCTCCTCTGTGCAGCTTGGGCTCCACCCCAGTTCCTTTCTGTAATTAACTACTGTTTTGCCGGTGGTGGTGAAGGGAATTAAGGAACAGGTATTTTTCTTTCCAGAAAACATAAGGTAAAGCCATTCCTGAAGAAGAAGAATGTAGTGTTAACAACAACTGCTGAGGTGCTGACGGCAAAAAAAAAAACGATGCGCTCTTGACATTGCAGCAGAAATGAGAATTTTGAGTCGGTAAAATATTTTCCCTCAAATTTCTCCCTTTGTCTCCACGTAGAAGCGGATCCTGTTTGCAATCACAAAACAACCACAAAGCAGACCAGTTGCTGGCAACTGGGGGTTTTCTTTGTTTCTAAAAGGATCTGCATTCAGTTCCTGCTGGTGTTAAGCATCCTCAGGTCTATGGCATCCCCAGTGGGGTTTTCATTTGGTAGCCCTGTAAAAGACTAAAAAGGTCCCAGATTTTTAGGAATAATCTAGGACCTTTTATGTCATCTTGACTTGGAGATGGAGAAAGAGAGGCAACTGCAACAACTCTGCTCTTTCAAAAATACAAGTCTGAAATGGACTAGTCAGATATTAAAATATGTTCTGGTTTTAATGCTACTATTATTTGCTATGTGGGTACTAACTTTTTTCTGAAAATCTGCCCCATTTTACTGTGTCATCACCTAAACCTGCTGTGGAGCTGTACGATGCAGCAGATAACATACCGGTGGCCTGGTCGCCATATTCACTCTCTTGCTACCACTCATGGAGCATCAGGGAGCTGGGAAGACAATATGAAAATGGGCAAGTTGAGAGTATCTGAAATTGGGTTCAAAACCCAAGAATTTAAACCACAGCAATGAAGGACAACACAGCAAGGGGAAATGGATTTTTCCTCTTGCTTTGAATGGTGGCTTTCCCTCTTGTTTGTGTTGAAAACCATGGATTGTCTTGAGCCTGAAAAAAGGTAGAATTAGACTTTCAAAGCATGAAGTTACAATACCTTTTTATTCGGTGATGTCTTGATCCTGCCAGATAACCAAGCACATTTACAATGTGAGCAGCACCTTGTGAGAGGCTGCCAAGAAAACACACAATCCTCTGCTTTCCCTGAAACAGGCAGTTAAAGCACTATGTTAATGCCAACCAGTGACTACATTAAGATTATTTTTAATATCCAGCAAATCCTCAAGAGAAGCTGAAATAAAACATTTGTCACTTTATAATTTTTAAGGAAAATGTATACCAGTTCATTGCAATTCCATTTCCCTCGCAGCAGTAATAGAATTGTTGCTATTAGGACTAAAACTGAGCCTAGCTCAGGAAGATCTAAAAATTGGGAATTGCTTGTGATACCAAGCAATAATGTTGTTTTCAAAATCCACAGATGATTTAAATGCAATCCCCTTAAGTATTGAAATCTGTCTAGTTCACTGCAAAGGCAAATAAATCCAACGTATATTTTTCTCTCCCTCTCTTTGAGCAGGGCCAAATTCTGCTCTCAGCAGCGCTGGAGTAAATCCCAAATTATTGCAGTCTTCCTCGTGCATTCCCTGAGACCCAAGCCGTGGTCCCACAGACCAGTGCGCTTCCTCAGCCACATGGCCTTGGGGTGATGATGGCTTGAGGTCGCCTGGGGACTGACTCTTCCCCTCAGACTGGGAGGGAATTGATGGAGATTGAGAGGGTGCAGCGGCTTTGCTGTGCACGTTGTGCTGCTGTGCAACACCAGTCCGAAAGTGGGATGCAACGAACAGGGTGGGGATGGGGCTCAGCCTCCCTGAATTGCTTTTTATGGCCCCGTTTTAGTAACGGAAGTCGAGCCCGCTACATTTGGAGGAATAACGTCAGTACTAAGTAAAATGCCAAGGAAGACAGTTTTCGTGGAATGAGAGTGAGGACTGGTTGATAGGATTCTTGGTGCTATTCCCAACTCTTCTAATGATTTATTCTCCGTTAAAAACCCGTTTAACCTCTCTGTACCTCACTGTCCCTAAACAGCAGGTGGATATTCGCAAATATCCTCATTTAGCAAGGAAGAATGTGAGCTTTAGGGGTTCGTGCCAATGCTTCCTGGTCCTCAGGTGAAGCACTCGGTTTAAGAGTAAACTATTATCACATCACGTGGAAGAAGCTGTGGAACTGGTATGAGTAGGTGGGAGTGCTGGAGGTGGCTGCTTCTAACCCCTCGTTTTGCTCCATATGTAATGGGTTGCAGTCTCCGCTCATTTATTCGATTTAACCTCTAAATGAAGAGAAGGCTTGGAAAAGCACAGTGATTTATGGTGACACACAGCAATAACAATATCACAGTCACAACCACTTACAAAAACAGCTCAAAATCATTATCCCTGTGCAACAGAGGGGCAGACTTTTAAGGTCCGGTCTTGTAAGGCACGGCCACCCCAGCCTGTTGAGTCCCAGTTCATTACAGTTATGGATATCCACTGTCTGCAGCTCCAGCTGTTCTGGAGGTTACCTGTGGCCTCGGCATCGATGTCTTGGAGATGTCCGGGTTCAGTGTGATATTTCTCCATCCAGCTGCAGGTTCTCAGCATGCTGCCCCGAGGGAGCATCACTGTGGGGGTGGAGATGGCAGCAGGCAAGTCCACAGCAGGTGCCCATTGTGCACAGAGCTTGTGGATCCCTGCACACCTCCTGACCAAAGCACCCGTAAGGGTTCTTCCCAGCCTAAGCCAGGTTGGAGAAGCTCACAACTTCAGCTCTTGGGCTGGGTGGAGAGTAGCAGAGAAACCTCACTGTTGCCTGGTGTGTGGGACAGGAATTTGCGGAGTTGGGCAAGAAGAAGCCGTTGGAGTGCCCAATATTGTGTCTCAAGTAGTTTCAGAGACTCTAAAAATGTCTTCAGCATCTTCCCCAACTGTGGTGGCAAGGGAGAGGAAAAAAAAAAAAGGCAAATCAATGCCAGGACAAGGAGAACAACCCACCTTTCCCAACAACTAGCATCTTTCTAGGACTATGTTGCCTTTTGCACATCTCCTGGAGTTGGGTATTCCCCAGGGTGTCACATAAGTGAAGAATTCTGAACCTTCACACAGCCCATGGAGTTGAACTTTCTGAGGACAGCCTCCCTGGTTTGTGTGTATGGACTGATGCCACGCGAATGAGTGAAGTCCCACTGTATTCTGCAGCTAGCAAACTTGACTGCCTAATTAGTTTTCCAAGATTGTACCAAGTTTTCCTGGATTTTTGGACTGAAAAAAAAAAAGCATCCGTGCTGTTTCAATCAAACCAACCCAAGGAAACTGCCAGAATTTATGCAGGGCTGGAGCCCTGACTGCTGATCCTACCACGGCAAACCCAGCGGGAGTGTGAAGTCAGTGCCAAAGGGACATCTGAAAGGTGCTGTCACCTCCAGCATACCACACAGGAAAGAGTGCGTATGGGTATGTGTGGGCAGAAATGCTGAAAACTCGAGGTGCCTAAACAATTTGTTTTGCATCCTGAGATTTTCCAGCAATGGCCTCTAGCGCTTTTCACGTGTGATGCATCAAATGTAATCAGCCGCACGGCACAGTGTGATGAAGTAAATGCATTGGGTCACTAAAGTGCATTAAGTGCCATTTACTGCATCGATTTAATTCTGTCCCTAGTCAAACTTATAATAACTGTCTCTATCCCTTATTGCTGCTTCCCTTTTCCTTTCAGTGCTGAGCAGGCAAGAGCATCCATTTCCTCAGCCGACAGAGTAACTCAGTCTAGCTGATAACCCCAGCCCGCTGCCATCAGTCCTGCCTTGCGCAGTGCCGTACATCAGAGCGCTGGAGACATTCCGGGCTGGAGACCCGCACGGGCTCAGCGTGGGCCAGGCCAGCCTGCAAAGCCAAGGGCTTTCCTCACTGCCAAAGCACGGCAGTTCCGGCACTGGAGAAATTCAAACCTGCCCGCATTGATTTTTTCGCTCTTCGAAGCTACACTTTGTTCAGGAAGTTTTCCATTAGAAAAGCAGGAGTTGTGTGCTGCGCAAGAGGCAAGTGTATTAGCACGGTGGGTTTGCGTCTGGAGAATGGATATCTCCATCAGAAGAGTTTCCTCCGCAGGAATTTGTTTACGTCATTTGCTGTATGTCCGCATTTCCCCTCGTACCGCTGCGTAAGTGCCAGAGCAGGTTGAAGGTCAGTGCGCAGATTAATTCTCCATGTAGAAAAAAGCTTTTTCTTTCTTCCTTTTTTTTCCTCTCGAGTGCTTACACAACCTCCTTCTTTATCCAAAGAGTGCTGAGTCTTTCTTTTTTTCACTTTAAACTTCCAAAACACTGGTTTAAGTGTGCTCCATCTTGCACTCTGTTGCAATCATCCATTTTTATCTGGTTACAAATTTATACTACTTCGAATTTGAGTCACATCATATTTGGGGGCTTTTCAAACCTTGTGTGAATAATGAACTTTCCACGTGTAACTCCAGGCTAAAAGAATCTTTTTGACACTGTGGTAGAAAGTTAGTAAATGAGTACTTGGAATTAGGTAACACATCAGGTTTTTTCAGCCCACAGCATAATTAATTTCAACATTCAAACATGGGTTGGGCTGGGGATCAAGGAAGACGCTGCTGGACAAGATCATTGCAGCAGTACTGCTCCTGGGAGCCTCAGTTGCCTCCTCTGCGCTCCAAAGTGGCCAGCTTGGAAGGATTTCCCGTACAATACTTGCTACAGTGTGATTTTACACAGAGAGTGCACTATTGTCTTTAACTGATTTCATTGCATTTCCGTTCCTGATCTACACTTCCCACCCTTCCCACCTGAGCTGTGCTGATAAGGTGAGGTCTGACACGGCCCCAGGAATATTGCAGGGCCCAGTGCTACTGGTAAACTCCAGCTGCTTTGTGCCAGTTTGCTAACGCAAAACGGCTGTAAACCCCCTTTAACTGGGTTTATGTTTATTCTGCTGCATTACAGCGGCTCTCAGCAGCTGGAGTATAGCAGAAAATGGAGTCCTCGATGTTTAATATCTAGTTGATGTCCTCTATCTGGAGTACACATCTTACTCTTGCAAGGAGATGTATAGTACAAGTCTTTCATCTCTACACGTTGTGATCATATATTGACTGAAGGCATCTGGAAACATCCCGTTATGGGCAGTAGAATGCTGTTACTTTGCTGGTGACAGAAGTGCAGGGATGGGATTTGCCTGCTTCTCACTAGGTGTCTAGTGTATTTAAAAATACTGAAGGGAAAGAAAGGGGCAACCTGATTATGCTGAAGGTAAAAATAAAACCATAAAACTGCCATTGGACCAGCTGAAGAGCGAGGAACAACCCAGAGCTGGCTGGGGAGGGAGCCTGTGACATGAGAAGATCCTGATCTGGACCACCCCCTTGGCAGTGGAGTATGATGGAGCAGTGGCACTCTCACAGAGCCATTGTGCATTTTGGGAAAGCAGATATGCTTCAGAGGGGCTTTCTGTGCAGCCATTTCCACAGAGGAGGAGGAAAGGGGAGGAACAAAGGCTTTACCTTTCCGGGAAAGCTGTCAGTAGCTTGGACACTGCAGGAGTGAGAGCTAAGGGAAAGGAGGCTTCCAAGATTTGGCCTCCTGTGACCACCCTCCCTGCTGTGCTGCAGTCTTTCTTTGTCTGCTTCTTCCTCTTCACTCTTTTTTTTTTTTCTGATTTTTTTTTTTTTTTGGAGAGGTTCAATTTTTATGACTAATTAACAATTAATTTGACTAGAGAGCAAGTGAGCAGAAAGATGTGGTAGAACATATGGAGGAACGCACTGTGCTCGGTCCCTGCAGATCTGAACTGAGAAACATGGTCCAGGAATGATCAGTTTATGAGCAGAATAGGCTGGCAATAAGCTTTGGAAGAGGAAAAGAAGAGAAATGGGAGCAGAGATGCACATCATTTCTCCCTGAAAGTTCTAGAGAAGGTGAAGAAAAGCCCTAAGGAGTCATTAAAAAGATATGAGAGCAACCAGGGAAAGTAGCAAAGGTTTCCAGACTGAGAAGGAAGGAGAAGACAAATTGGGACCAATTTTTTTTGTAAAGAACAAACGCATCAAAACTGTGTTTGCATAGCTGTGAGAGGACAGAAGGTGTTCTGTCCTGGGGCACTTTGGGGCATAAGGGAGGGAGATAAATCTGTGACCTGCTGGTGGAGGGGAGAGGGAGGTGAGAATGAAGTGAGCAGAGGGAGAAGGTCGCATGTTATTTGCCTGGTTTCTTGTGCAAGAAATCCCTAGACACAAAAGTGAGATGGGACAATCTGAGGATTTGAAGAGTGAGGGAAAAATGTCTGTTTGGGAGTCTGGGTTGGGTTGTACCAGAAACTGGTTGTTTAGCAAAGGCAGCAGAAATAGAAGATGAGAGCTGTCTCTGAGGCATAGAAATTTGAATGACTCGTGTGATTTCCACCATCAATATCCTGTAACGTGCTAATGAAGACATCAAGTCTTGCTGCTGCAGTGAACCATACCTAACACAGACCTGGGACTGTGGTGTTTGGTCCAAAGAAAGGGAACAGAGGGTACACGGGAGAGCAGGGGAGAGCTTGCTGACCCCCATGGACTGGAAATGGGGAAAGGCTGAAAAATGGCTCCAACTATACACCTAAAACAGTGCAAGCTCTGTTCTCCAGCCCTGAGGCTGAGTGTCACAGCCTGGCTTGCATCCACTCACCTCAGGGTTTTCCCTTCCCTCCCTTTCCACCCTCAAACCTAATATGAATATGGTCAGATGCTGGTAGGGGCAGTCCCCAACCCCTGTCATCTCCATAATGGTGCATGGGTGATGTCTAGGACACAAGGAGTTGGCACAGGCCAAAACTGTGCCAGGAAGCGAGCTAATGTGGAACGGCATGGGCAGCTGGGTACTCTGGCCCTGTTTACAGAATCACAGAATTTTAAGAGTTGGAAGGGACGTCTAGAGATCATCTGGTCCAATCCTCCTGCCAGAGCAGGTCCACCTACAGCAGGTTGCACAGGATGGCATCCAGGAGGGGTTGGAATGTATCCGGAGTCGGAGACTCCACCTCCTCTCTGGGCAGCCTCTTCCAGTGCTCTGCCACCCTAAAAGTAAAGAAGTTCCCCCTCATGTTGAGATGGAACTTCCTATATTCAGTTTTATATCCATTGCCTCTTGTCCTGTCACTGGGCACCACTGAAAAAAGACTGGCTCCCTCCTCCCAGCACCCTCCCTTTAAGTATTTGTGAGCATTGATGAGATCCCCCCATATTGTTCTCTTCTCCAGACTAAAAAGACCCAACTCCCTCAGCCTTTCCTCGTAAGAGAGATGCTCCAGCCCTCTAATCATCTTCGTGGCCCTTTGCTGCACCCTCTCCAGCAGTTCCCAGTCCCTCTTAAACTGGGAACCCAGAACTGGACAGAGTACTCAAGTTGTGGTCTCACCAGGGCAGAGTAGAGGGGGAGGATGACCTCTCTTGACCTGCTGGCCACACTCCTCTTGATGCACCCCCGGATGCCATTGTCCTTTTTGGCCGCAAGGGCACATTGTTGGCTCATGGTCATCCTGTTGTCCACCAGGACTCCCAGGTCCCTCTCTGCAGGGTTTAATTTGCAGAAATACTTCCAAGCTGTCATGGACCAAGAAAGGGGATCTAGAATATGAAGCCAAGGCTTGATGATGCCTGGGGTGCTTGAACAGCCAGAAGAACCACCAGAGCAGAGTACATGTTGTACTGGCATCTTAGTCAAGCAATGTCTCTGTGCCTGCAGGAGAAGGGGTGCTGACTGGAGTAGTGGTGCTTTTGAGTCCTTGACCTTCCTTCTACCCATGCTCTTCTTTGGTTGCCTGCAATGCCTCACCTCATCGACCGGGGAGTGCTCCGTGAGGTCAGGCTGCTCTCCCAGCTCCTGCCTTGGTGCAGACTGGCTCACCTCCACGCTCTCCTGACAAGGGAATAGCTCCCTGCCATCCTCGCTGCCACTTACTGGGCTATTCAGAGGCAGGATTTTTCCCCAAGGCTCAACTCCCATTTAAGCATCTGCAGATAAGGGCCAAATTTCCTGAAGCGGTCATCAGACAGCTGCCTCCCCGGGGACACTTAATCATAGATTTAAAAAAAAAAAAAGAAAAAAAGCCCTGCTGAACTGTTTGGAAAGATGTAGCCATTTGTAAGCCCTTGGGAGCAATGACTGTTTTTTACTTTATGCTTCTGCCTAGTACCGTGGAGCTTGGTGTTGGGCACGTGTCCTGATGATTTATATAAAATTAACTCCTTAGTCCCCACCTTGGAGGAATCGATAGCAATTTGCTTAGTGTTTTCTTTGGAAGCTGAAGGTGCTGATGCAAGATGAAGGCTTCAGATTCCTGCTCTGTCCTTGCACACAAAAAGGCCGTTTGCTCAATTGACAGCATCAGGTAGAAATGAAATTCCTGTTTCGCTCTGTGTTAACAGATGGATGCTGGCAGAAGAAGTGTTAATTTTTACACATATCCAAAGAAATCAGAAGTCCACCTAGGACAGACCAATCTACGTTTTAAAGGCAGGTTAAAATTTTCTCCTAGGCAGTTTCCTATAAGGGTGAGAGACACAGCAGTTCCAGGAGCTGGGCTGCTGAGAACAGATGCTCCGGTTCAGATGGCCGATGGCCAGCTCGTAAAACCTCTGAAAGTGAAGGGGAGCCTTGCCACGGGCTCACCGTATGCTCTGACCAGAGACCTGCCTTGTCACCCATCCTGGCTTTGCAGGGGCAAGCTCGAGGTTGGGCACCTGCAGGCAAGGGCCCATGGTTCCTCTGCTTTCAAATCCCTTCCTACTAATAGTTACAACTCCAGCTCTGAAAACCTGGCTTGCAGACTGAGAGTTTATTTCTTTCTCTTTTCTGCTGTTCAGCAGAGAAGCGTGGCCGCTGGAAGCAGCATTCCCTTGATCGGAGCAGGGTGATGGGGAAGGATGCTGAGGTCGAAGTAGTCAGCCCTGGTGCCCTGCCCTGCTCTCAGACGTGCCTTACTTTTCACTGGGCCAAAAACTGGCCGGAAGGCTGGGCCCAAAGAGTGGTGGTGAATGGAGTTAAATCCACTTGGCAGCTGGTCACAAGGGGCTTGGTACTGGGGCCAGTTCTCCTTAATATATCAGTAATCTGAATGAGGGGATCGAGTGAACCATCAGTAAGTTCAGACAGACAACACCAAGTTGGGCTGGAGTCTTGGTCTACTTGAGGGTAGCAAGGTTCTACAGAGGGATCTGGACAGGCTGGATTGATGGGCCAAGGCCAAGGGTATGAAGTTCAACAAGTCCAAGTGCCAGATCCTGCACTTGGGTCACAACAACCCCAGGCAACGCTAGAGGCTGGGGAAGAATGGCTGGAAACTGACTGGTGGAAAAGGACCTGGGGGTGTTGGGCCACAGTCAGCTGAATATGAGCCAGCAGTGTGCCCAGGTGGCCAAGATGGCCAACATCATCCTGGCTTGTATCAGGAATAGCGTTGCCAGCAGGACTAGGGAAGTGATCGTCCCCCTGTACCCAGCAGTGGTAAGGCCCCACCTCGAATATTGTGTTCAGTTTTGGGCCCCTCACTGCAAGAGAGACATTGAGGTGCTGGAGCGTGTCCAGAGAAGGGCAATGAAGCTGGTGAAGGGTCTGGAGAACAAATCTTGTGAGGAGCTTCTGAGGGAACTGGGGTTGTTTAACCTGGAGAAAAGGAGGCCAAGGGGAAACCTTCTTGCGCTCTACAACTACCTGAGAGGAGATTGTAGCAAGCTGGGGGTCTGTCTCTTCTCCCAAGTAACAAGTGATAGAACAAGAGAAAATGGCCTCAACTTGCACCAGGGGAGGTTTAGATTGGATGCTAGGAAAAATTTCTTCACTGAAAGGGTTGCCAAGCGTTGGAACCAGCTGCCGAGGGAAGTGGTTGAGTCACCATCCCTGGAGGTATTTAAAAGATGCGTAGATGTGGCGCTTAGGGACATGGTTTAGTGGTGGACTTGGCAGTGTTAGGTTAATGGTTGGACTCGATGATCTTAAAGGTCTTTTCCAGCGTAAATGTTTCTATGATTCTGCTATTCTAAAATGACAAGTCCTAGACAGTAAAATTCAATGACTAAAGCAATGACTAAACAGCCTAAAGCAGTTGTGTCCCATAGCCTATTAGGGAGACACTTGAGCTCTGCATACCTTCCTATAGCACAATTAGATGAGTCTACACTACACAAGCAAAATATCGATCCCTTTGATCACAGTGTGGAGAAGGTTGTTGCAGCCTTCAGAGATGTAGGCGGGCAGTTGGCTGCGGTTGAAACAGACCATTCAGTCTGATTGTACCTGGTTTGTAGTGGTAGATTTATCCTGGACTGTCAGGGTTTTTCTCCTGCTGGGCACAGCTTGAGAGGAAGGTATATGATGCAGCAGGGCCATGTTCCCTTCTTTGATCTATCACTGAGATATTGCAAGAATTTGGCCAAATCACTTCTCAATTTCTGGGCATCAGTTTCTCTGCCAGTAGAACAGGAACGAGCTGCAAAGCGCTCCAAGATGGAGGTTAGAAAACACTAATGAAGAGCTGGCTACAATTACATCCAAATTTAGAAAGAAAAAGGGCTCTTGTTCCCTTGGACCTAATGTAATAAATAAATAAATGGAGCAGTCCCAGCTTTATTGCCAATTCCATCTGATTAGATGGAACTTAATTTCCGACATTATTTCTGCTGGTGGCCGTATTATAAAGGCACCCCACAGAACCAGCTTGACCTCTGGGTGCCTCATAATTTTCCTGGGTATGAAGTTTCTCTCTTACAGAATTAGTTTCCTCAGCATGCCTTTGTGGGGCTGGTGCTTTAAATCAGGCAGACCCAAGCAGCTGTAGCCCTGACACGGTCATTTTACAGCTGGCTGCTGTTTGTCACCTCTCCCTCTTTCCCAGCTGGTAAGTATTGTTTTACCTTTCTTATTGCTGTGGAGATGACATTATCTTACACCGGAGAATTTCCCTGCCATACAGTTGCTCTGGATAATGTTTGTGTACAGATGATGTTTATGAAAGCCAGGGGGCAATTTACTTACTGCAGTGGGCACCATTGCAACATGTAAAATCATCGTACACAAATACCATTGACTAAACGGCTCCCTTCCTCCTCATAATTCATTATCGGAACAGGTTACCCAGGGATGGGAGGGAATCTCCATCACTTGGAGCCTGTAAATCAGGGCTCGCTGGCTTTCCAAGGAGCGTGCTTTTGCCGAACTGCGCAGCATTGGGCTGGATGGGGACATCGCTAGGGAAGAGTGACAGGCTCCCTTACGCAGGCGGGCAGACGAGAT
The DNA here is from genome assembly GCA_013398295.1 of Chionis minor. Lineage (NCBI taxonomy): Eukaryota > Metazoa > Chordata > Aves > Charadriiformes > Chionidae > Chionis > Chionis minor. Next base: position 293,929 of record VZSF01003826.1, read on the forward strand.
GACCATAACGATCCCACTGGCCTTAAAGCCTGCAGAGCTACTGCTGCAACCCTGGATGTGCCAATGCAGAAATCAGAACACTGATGGATAAAATATGTCCCTTCACTTTCCTGAAATCTCTCCAAAGACCAGGCCTGTGATATGCATTGAGCACGCCAGTCTGCTCCAGGAATGGTAGATCCAGCCTGCATGGAAAACTTAATTGCTTTCCCTGCCTGGGCCCCTTGACTTGTTGCCGTCTGTGGAAACTGGAGTAAAGACTGCCCAGATCCATGACAGTCAATGGAAAAGGCCTCTCTCCTAGCCAAGAAGGAAAGGGAGTGCTGAGCCAAAGCCCTTGCTCTGGATGCATTGCTCTCCCAAATTCAGCTGCTGCGGATGGCCCGAGGAGGGGAAGACGTGCCTTAACACTTACTCCATGAAGCCTCTTCTTTGAAACAGCTTCCCGAGCTCCTTTGCACAGTTTATCACGGGGCTTGGCTATGCCAGCAGCCAGCTCCGGCCACCTCGGATCACCCCTCTTTTGCTCGTCGGACAGGGAGCACGCCGGGAAGGCAGTGTCAGCAGCAGGGTGAATAGGTGGGTATTTCCACCCTGCTTGGCTCTGCGTGCAGGGTGGCAGGAGGCTCCTTGGGCTCTGGTGCTTGTGGTGCGGCTCTCAAGACCGAAAGTAGAAATGAGCAGTCCCACTCGGCTTTTAAACGTACAAACATGCTGAAATTATCGTGAGGGGTGACCTCCTTTAGTTCATCTTGCACTTTAACAGGGACCGTAAAAGTGCCCGCTTGTGATAAGAAGTTGCTTTTATTATCGATCGGTTATTGATCTGTGCAAAGGGCAGGTTTATACTATTTTATTAATGTTGTGCAAAGAATAAGAATAAAATTATTATTTATGGTAGGGAATACTTTTTTTTATGCTGTCTGTGACACCCGTAGTCAGCCTCTCTCCTTTAGTGCTGCCCAGTCTGTAAATTCACCAGGGCAGGGGAGTTCCTGGTTGGCACCTACCACAGCAGAACTCTGACCTCCTGGCTCCCAGTGATGGATACCCTCCTTATCTCGGGTATAAAGTTTCTTTACCTCTAGTCTGTGATAAAAAGGGAGTGTAAGGACCAAGATAAACAGATTTCTGCTGAATTTGGGTTCAGATAGTGCTGACAGCGATTCCAGGTTGCTAGTGCATGTGGCACGAGTGGTCAGCAGCTGTGGGTCTACTTCAGATGGAGTGGATGGCAGAAGCTGGTGCCTTGTCCCATCACTCCTGGCAGCCTTATCCACTGGCGGGTGTAAGGGACACTCCTGCTCATGCTGGTGCTCACTCCCGTGAGATGGACTGTCTGCTGCCCCAGTATACAGAGCAATGAACAGGGAATGTCTCCGTGTGCACAAGCTCACTCCAGGCTCTCTGAAATGTCCCTGTGTTCACTGGTTTCAAAAATACAGGCCAGTAGCAGCAAAACAGTGTGCCCCACTGTAGCAGAAAAGTTCTGCACCTGTGGCTGCTGAAGATTCCAAGTATTAGCCCCTTGGTGCCCAGGAAGCTCCTGGGATGTCAGAAGCACATAGTTTACATCCAGGGGTGAGGAATTTTCTTGACCCATATGGAAATCTTGTGCACAATTGGGAACTGAAGCCACATGTCCATAAGACCAGCTCCATCGTATTCTTGGGTGTGCCAGTGTTTTCCGGTGCTGGGGCTGTGTAGACCATTAATGACTGTGCCATTGCCTTCCCGTGTAGCTAACATAAAGCAGCATATTCCATTTTTGCTTACTAAATAATCATCATGTAGTTGGTGTTTGTTGTTTATGTTAAGGGTTGTTTACGTTCTGCATAAGATGAAGGTCATAGGGAGAGGCGTTTTTTTATCAGACCAATTAATATATCTGGAAGAAAGGAGACAAGTTCTTGGGCATTCAAGCCCTCTGGTCTGAAACAGAAGCAATAACCTTCCTGCTAAGCTTAGGCTGAGAAAGATTGCTCAGTGACCATGGTGTGACATCCCTTTTCATCAGCATTATTGTCCCTCAAGCAGCCCTGCTGATGTCTGGCCGTGGTCAGGTTGTTGGCCATGGCTGGCTTGGCTCTTTGAATGGCCACAGAGGCAGACCAGAATGCTGATGCAACGGAAGAACATCCCTTTTCATGGGTGGTGTTGGCCATGTTCCTCACCAACCCTCCGCACGGTCACAGGCATGCTGGCAGGCAGGCACGAGGGAGGGAATAAGGGGCGGCAGGGCACTGGGACGGGTGCTGGAGGGAACCCACCCAGTGCAAGCAGCACTGCTGCTGCGTGGGAAAGCGTGATGGGACCTCAGTTGTATCAGCTCACTGGGAGGTAACAAAGGGAGACCTGTCCTGAGCTGTTCCCAGGATTTCTGTCAGTCTGCAACCAATAGTAACTCTGAAAGTTAACAATTAATTAACAGCAATGTCAGCATCACAGAGGCTATTTCAAGCAAGCAGCTCCCAAGTTTTTTCACCCTCACGGCAAGAGCTGCTTGTGCTGCACCGGATCTGGACACGGTGCTGACTCAGCGGGCAGTGCTGAACGCAGTCCAGTGGCGCTAACCCATAAAATATGATTTTTGGCTGCAATGACTAGGTGAAAGCAACAGTACTTTCAGCCTTAACACCATCAAATCTGGGTTCACCAGCTTTTGTCCTCTTCTCCGTTTAGTAAGAGTTTTAGTACCTGAGTTCTCCTCTAAGCACTGGGAGCAAGAAGTGAGCATGAGTGCTTGATTTATTCCACACAGGCCATGACAGGAACACGAAAACTTGGGTTTCTTTCTGAAAAAAAGAGTGACTTCAAGTGTCTGAAGTGAAATTTTCATTCATCTATATTTTTAGCCCTCAGAAGGCAAAGATTTCAGCAGTCATGTTTGTTGTCCTCCCTTAGACAAAAATGGTACAATCAAGCTTGGAAAGGTCTGCTGAGATGAATCTGATTGAAAAATCACCCCTCTGCAGCTTGGCATGGTGATTACAACACAAAAAAGCTAACACAAGGTTGGGTCAGCTCCTTGCCCAGTGCAGGGAAACCTGGTTTCTGGTAGCTGTCTCTGTTCATGCAACTCATGTGGTTAGTTAAGGCAACTCTTAGCTTTCCTGTAGGAGGACAGGAACAAATAATATCATACTTAGCAATTTCTGGCCTAGTTTGCACATCCCATATTTCAGCTGTGTCCCTTTGCTGCTCAACGCCATCCATTGCAACGCGCTTTTGGTTAAATGGCCTGTGGTGTCAGATGGGATGGCCTGTGTTGGACAAGTAGCACCGTCTCAACTATTGATGAAGGCATGTCCCAAGTGACATTGGATGAAGACCGTGTAGCTCTTATGATGACTGCCTCTGACTTACGGATTTGGTCATCTGCTTGCATGATCCCATGTTTTTTAATGTCCTTGACCATCTACCTCTGCACTCTTAAGTTTCAGACCACCTGAAAGTGTATAGCAGTAATTTTCCCTCTCTGCTGCTGTATACGGGCAAGAAATGACGAATACACAAAGCTTTCAGTAGTAACCCTGGGGTTAAAGGAAAGAGTGCCTTCACAACAACTAGTTCTGTTAGCTTAATACAAGGCTTTATCTTGGAATTAATTGTATTAATCTCCCTCATTTGTAGCACAGATTTTGGTTCCAAAGCACAGAACAAAGACTTGTGTAATTCTCCTTTCAGCACTGATACTGCAGCACATTTAGTTATTCCTCTTCTATGACTGGGAGAAAGAATATGTAAGAAAGAGGCCAGAGAGGCCACATGTCTTGCTCAAGAACTCTGTGGTCCTGTAACAGATCTGTGTGAGTCTCCATCTGCCTTTGCTTTTCTCCTTTTTTCTGTCCTTAGGAGAAACAAGGGAAGTTGCTTTCCATAAGAAAATACGTGGGTTTGAATGGCTGTGTCTGGTCTCCCCCATGACCTACCTCAAACTTGTTTCTTTTGGAGCTTGGCATTCACAAGCACCTCCTTGCTCTCTACCACAGAGCACTTAATGCCTTTTGTTCTCTAAGGATTTCCAGGAAGTTCCCAGCAAAAGCGACCTGCAAACCCCACTGCAATCAATTAGGGGAATCCGACAGACTTAGAGAGCATTTTGTCAGGCTCCACAGGTGATGAGGATCACATGCAGCAGGATTAGGAAGTTCAGATCAGGGAACTCCCCAGCAAATGTCTCCTGTTACGAGATGTGTTGCAGGATTTCTTCCGTCTAGGGACAGCTCCAGGGCCCTCATTTTCCAGGGATATTTTGAAGAACAAGGCTGCAGGCTACTATGGAAAGGGGCTTTTGTTTGTTTGTTTGCTAGTTTTTAAACTATGAAAGGAAACTGAACCATTCTGACCCTGCCAGGAGCTAAACACATGTTGTTGAGATAATTTTGCAATATCGATTGGGTGCTTGAAAATACTAAATAATCTCCTGTTTGCACATAAACTTTCTCACCCTTGTTTTCTTGTCTTCATCCCAAACCTTCACTCTGCTCTAAGTTTGCTAATTGTTTCAAACTAACTTGGTGTGCTCCAAACAGTAATGGAGCCTGACAACGTTTTATAAAACAAAGCTTTATTGAGGCAGTGGGAGAAAGATGAGCAGCAATGTGCCCATACGGCGCCTCAGCCAATCCCTGACAGCAAACACAGGATCAAAAGCAATGCTGTGGCTCCTGTGCACTGCCAGGGACACTTGGTGTCCTGTTGTCTGGCAGCAACAGCCAATGATGCCAATGCCTTTTGAACACGGTAAGATTTGCGCCATCCTTTGGCTCCACCGATGGCAGTGAGACGAGAGGAGCATGCCTCACGCGAAGGATGTGGGCAATCTGTCCGTGGAGAGCAAGGTGTTGGCAGTCTGTCTATACGGCCAACACTGGTCAAAGGCAGAGCGTCAGCAGTCTGCCTACACTGCCAGTGTTGGGCACAGGGCAGGGTGTCAGGAGGCAGGGTGTCACCTGGCCACTGTCCTGGAGCTACGAAGACGTTGCAAAGTGGCCTATTACTATATTTTTGGTGGATGTGTATGTTTGAGTCCTTTGTTCTCAGCTCATCCGGAAGAATCATCAACACTGATACTATCAACAGAAACAGCTCATCTTTTCTTCAAAGTCACCCCCTCCCCTTCCATCCCCTGTGCAAACAGAGGAAGAAAGGTCAAATGCTCTTTACTCTTAGTGCCCTGGCTGTCATTTGCATTTACCCAGTGCTTTACACTGCATCGTCTCCAAGCCCTTCATGTCACCATAGTAAGCAGGGTTTTTTCCTCCACTGCGGATGAGGAGAACGGGGATGACAGGGACAGCCCCGGGCAGTAGTGGGGCCAGACAGCTGAACGTGGCTCCTTTCTGAGACTGTGTGAAGACAAAATACTCTAAGTGTGAGGGGTCTGGTGACATCCACAGTGCAACACGCCATGAACAGAGGTGAGAATTCCTTGCCATGTCTCCTCTGAAACCTCATCCGACCCTTTCCCCTGTGGTGCTCCATAGTACCATAGTTCCCATACTTTCATCACTCAGGATTTAGGGGAGGTGGTGGAATACTCCTTCAGGCAGCAAGTCCAGCATGGCTTGTAAACCATGCTGTGTTTGTTGACATCTTTTGTGTCATGCCACGTAGCAGGAAACCCTTCCTTGCTGTTGGAAGTGCCCACCCAATGAACAACACACATGCCTAGTCAGGGCCTCATTTTACTTCATCTACTCCTCTGTCACAAGCAATATTCTCTTAATATTTACAGTATTTTTCTGGTGCTAGCATTCATATCCCCCCAGAAGAAAAGCTATCTTTACCAATGTACTGTACTAACATTCCTATACCAAATCCTTCAAAAATATTGACTTTTCAGAATAAAGTGGAACAGGTCCAGAATTGCATGAATCAATGATCTAGACATATTTACTGAAATTCTCCTGGGCAAGGGCTGACACATCTAAAGATTCACTTAAAAAATCTCTGACTATACAAGGCACATTATGATCTTATTGAATAAAAATGAATCTATCCAGGAAAACAGTGCAATTCTGTTAAGTACTTTCAGGTCCTATGGGAGAAAGGTGTTCTACAAACACGAGATGATGTTTATTGCGACTGAACTAGATAAGATCACGTCGTGTGAATAGCTCACTAAATAGTTGCATATGTTAAAAAGAGACAGAGAAATAGCAACCACAATTTACGCTCTACAATATCAACCAGTAACAGGAAATACCTGTGCCGTCTTGATATTACACCGAGAATAAACAGTGTTTCAGTAGAGAGTAACTCGCTAAAGATGTGTGTGGTACGTATGACAAATCGTGATTAAGACTAATGCTTTGAAGGTGTAGGACTGCAGCTTTCAGATGCATTTAGTTCTTCCACCATTTCAGAGAATCCTTTGCTCGTAGGCCAGCGGTGCTTAGCATATGCAAGGTGCCCTTCACTAACTTTTGGTATTCTGAAAGCACCTGAAAAGTGCCCTGTTGGTAGGACTATGGAGTCATTTGATATGGGGGTTTGGAGGGGTGGGGAAGATGATGGAGACACCCTGAGGAGCTGATGTAACATGAGGGCGAGGAGGAAAGAGCAAAACACTGACAAGAGCAGGAAGGACCTGGACTATTCAGTACCTTGGCCATGGCTGGAGGAAGACCCTCCAAGACTGCTGCTGGCAGAGGGAGACAGCCCTGCCCTGTCTGTGCTGAGGCACTGTCCTTGCAGCTGGGTGGATAGCAGAAGTCCCAATGGCATGCTTAGTGCCATTTTTTGAGAGAGCAGTCTGAGCAAAACCTTTTGGTGCAGAGGCCAGAAAACATTTTTCTTCTCCTTTCCATTCTGCTTCCATGCAGGCTGGTTCTGGATCCAGCTGCTGGTTCGCAAGCATGAGGTTTGAGATGCTTGTGTGCAGAGACCAGAAAACATTTTTTCTTCTCCTTTCCTTTCTGCTTCCATGCAGGCTGGTTCTGGATCCAGCTGCTGGTTCACAAGCATGAGCTGTGAGATGCTTGGATCTACACCACCCTCTGCCCTAAGCACAAAGGTGTGCCCAGGTTGATGGGAAGGCACTTGGCGGTCAGGTCAGCAGGTGTAGTATGAAGAGCCATTTTCTGTCTTCTCTGCCCTATTTACAATTTACTTCATGAGCTTCCAGACAGACTGTGTGGATAGATCAACACACATGAATAAGCACAAAGGCATTTACTCCTTAAAAACAATGCAATTCTCTCCTCACTCGAGGAAGGAAATTCTGCTGACTCTGTTGGTGTCCCTCCTGGCTTGTGCAGGTCCTTCTGACCTGACACTCAGTCTCTGCTTTCTTTTCATCCTTTAAAACCTTCAGACAGCAATTTACTGTATTCCTGACTCAAAAGCAATATCCACTACGCAAATTATTGGCAGAAAGAGATCATCTTGTATCCAAGGTCAGCACAAATTTACACTGAATTCCTTATACTGCAATTGGCTTGGAAAGGCTTTTGAATGCTAAGATTGTTTACACAGCTTTTATTTCTTTATCTTATGCAGAGTTGGTCTTACACCTAGAAAGATATTTTGATGCTTTAATGGAAATATATAGTCATTTTGCACGCCGAATTGGAAAGAAATAGGAGTGCTGAAAAGGACTCTCTGTCCCTTGCTATTGCTCTGAATCTGCAAACGGGCCAAGAGCAGCTGGCTGCACGTGCAACCGCAGCATTTGCCTATGGACAGTAGGGAGGTGTAAATGAAAACCAGTGATTTACCCTGCTGCCCTAATGGCTGCCAGTCACATGCCCTGGGCTACTGTGATTCACTGTGTCAAGCAGGATCTGTCACGGCAAATAATGTGAGTGATGGTGGTTGACATGTTGTGTCATCCAAGGAATCTGGAAAATGAGCAATGCAATAAAATTCTTTCTTTTTTTATTAGCCTCTCTTTTAAGGAGATCTTCCTGCTAGTCATGCCTCCTGAGCAGTTTCTTTCTTCCTCTTATTTTTAGGGGAAAGAATTTCCATCTTATCGAAGTGCAAATTCTCAACAGCATCCCACTGAAAATTATTTGGAAAAGTATAAAAAATAATTTCTGAAAACAATTCAGATTGAATGCATTCAGCAACTTCTGCCAGAAAACTCTTCCACTGTAAATTTTCCTACCAGCTCTACATAAAACTTAGCTGAGCAAAAAGTTTCTTCATACTGAGGAATTACGTATCAGACTATGTAAGAAAAATGACTTCCTGATCACACTTCCAAGCAATCGTTTCATGGAGTTTGACTGCCCCATAGCAGTCTATCTTTAGCAGGATCATTATGAGCTATTGGATATTGAATTAACAAAATGCCAGCAGGATTCTGAGGGTAGAAGGGTGTAAATCAATAGTAGCTGGAAATAAAGAGTGTTGTCCAATAGCTAGATGACGAAAATCAGAGCTCACATGTTTGTACGCTTCACTCAACCTGAGATACTGATTCCCGTTGTGACCTTGGGCAATCTTTTGGCCTCCTTGTGTTTGGTACTGTTTTACTGCATAATTGAGAAACAGCAAAACTTTACCAAACCCAGAGTTCTGCATTAAAATCTTGTATGTTTGGGAAAAATTGATCTCCAGAAATATTTTTTATTTCGGATCCTAAGGAATTGATTCTTTGGAGTGCTTTCAGTTTTTGAAAAGGGAGTGGAGTGTAAAAGAAGGAAGCTATCAAGGACAAATATGAGACAAGAGGAGCACATAGACAGCAGGAATGGTAACCATAAACTGCCATACTAAAAGTGCATTCCTCTCCTGGGAGGATGTCTTCTTGACCAGGTGCAGCCACGTAGAGTTGCACTAACTCCATCTGATCTGGAATCTGCTTAATAAGTCAGTCACTTATTGCTCTTATTCTTTATGTGAGTCCCCAAGAGATAAAATATATTAATACAGGCCCAGATGTGAGCAAAAGGGACTTGACTTGCTTGTCTTGCCCGCACAGGCGTACTCAGAGCAGCAGATTCATTTCTAGATGCTTCAGAGGAGTAACATCCCCTTCTGATATCCTCTTGCCAGGACATTTCCTGCAGCAAGGTATAACTGAACAACAGCTGGAACAGTGTAAATGTAGAACAGGACAATTTCCACTGGGAACAGGGCAGACAGGGGGAAACAAACTGAAATGGCAGGTTGTTTGTCCTGGTTACAATACATAGACATCATGAAAAAACAGCATCAGGAAGCCTTAGGATACGTGGTTCTAAGAGTGGGGTTTATGCCGAAATTTTGTGTTTCTAGTTTCTGAAAAAATTATTTGAAAAAACTGTATTACAGACTCCAGATCGGTTGCTCAACTGACTAGCAAGGTTAATAATTTATTCATTTATTTCTTAGCTTATTTTTAAACAAGAAGTGTGTTACAGCTAACATGAGGCAGCTGTTTAGGGAAGGCTTGGGCACAGATGTGACATTTTCAATATGAAGGTAAGATAGATGTTGTCAGTCCATAGCATCTAACGGAGTTCAGTTTCCTGAAATTCCTTTGAAAAATAAGTGGCTGACCTGGGTGCTCTTTCTGGGACTGACTCACTTCTCTGAATGGGGAAGATGGGAAGTCAGCCATGACAATAGTTAGGGGTGTATGTTAAGCTGGATAATGGAGTCTTCACCCAAAACTGCACCAGGTTGTCTTGTGCTGTGGGGTAAGGCAGGCAACACATGCCTTTGTCTTCACACTGTGAAGTGGAGCTTTGGTGGCTGCAGTACAGGCCCACTGTGTGTCTCAGAAAAAATCAAATGTGCTAATTCTGTCTTAGGATCTTAGGTGCATTGCGTGGGACCCAAAGGAGATGTGGGTCCCACTGGTGTGCAACTGGCATGGAAGGTGGACCTGGCTGGTGCGCTCCAGAGGTGGATATAGTGAACTGTGGCCCTGCAAGGGCTTTGCACTGCTGCGCTGGGGAGTCAGCAGCTGTGTTGGAGGCTGCTAAAGCCGTGCAATGTGTCCCAAATGTCCTACCTGCCTTTGATGCTGCTGACTGCCCCATTTCCCACCTGTGGACAGTCTGCATGGAGGGCTCGGAACTCGCTGCTCTGCCCAGATGGATGGAGCCTCTTGCAGGATCACTTTGTTATAGGAGATGAATGTGAATTTGAGGACAGCTGCTGGATTTTCCTTTCATTGCCATAGCCATGGGTTTTCCACTTACCTGACTGAGACAGAAAGGTATTTCCACAATCTCCCAATATTTTAGAGAAAGATATCTAAGAAAGATCTGTCAGATAAAAAATTAAGACCTTTAAGGAGGACTCAATGAGCAAGTTTGCCATAAAAATTTCATGTAGTGGGATATCACAGACAGTAGTGTGGAAGAAAGGTGGAAAAAAGCCAAACCCCTTGTATTTAAATGGTACCAGTAACAGTGAGGATAGTGTCTTCAGACAGCAGAGGAGGATAGTGAAGTTCTGCAGAAGGAATCTTCTTGGCTTTAATACCTTATAGGAAACAAGGAAGAGCCATTTGACATCAACAGCACAAGCAAAGCAACATCAGCAACGCATGCAAAAGACCTTTAGTCACTCAACAAGTCAAACTGACTTGCAAGTGGTTAGAGACCATGACTGCTCAAGCACTTCTCCATCTTGCAATACCTGGCTGTGGTGTCTACTCAGGACAGCTATATATGGGAAAAAAGGGTTAGAAATATTTTATGTTTATTACAGTCCAGATTCACTCTTGTGCCCAGAGTACCATCACGACAGTGAACAAAAAGAACTTACCACCTTGGGAATAATATAGAATTTATAGTTGAATGACAGTTTCAGGTTAAATTAATCTAGTCAACTGTATTACTTTGAGAAGTGCTAAGAGGAGAGAGCACTGGGATGGAAGCTATGACAGCACTGAAAGCAGGGAATAGGCTTAAACATGGAAGCAGTGGGCCATATAGGGAAGATAGGGTTTCCAGTTCAGTTTTCTGAAATTTCTGGATTTCTACTACATAATGCTTTATGGCTTTTTTGTGCAAACAGGAATTTGGCTGTAGCAAAAGGGTCATGTGTGTCTTTCCTTGACTGTTGTCCTAGACAGTAACCTGCATGGCTGTGACAAGGCTGACACCTTCTCTTTGATGAAATAGGATCTTCTCAAATTATTTAATCTGATTTTTAAATTTCAAAATTAGATTTGTGTTACTTTTTTTTTTTTTTAAGTGAAAAGAAAAAGAGTCATGTTATTTCAGTTTCTACCCTTTCCCTTTACTCCCTTTTAGCAGGAAGGCAAATGTAAGTAAACAATGTTGAGTGTTTACTTAAGAGGACTACTTTTGATATTATTTTTTTTAACTTGTTCACCTCTTTGAAAGAGAGAAGGTCATCTCTGTGTTACACAAAGTCAAATTTAGAATGGAACTTCTTTCTTTAACAAATAATGCTCACTCTCCTTCCCAACTTCTTCAGCAACCATGCCCTCTCCCCTCTTTATTTCACTCTTTCAAAAGAGAGAATTTCCTAAATGTAAAAATAAAAACCAGGGCATTTTTGTATCCAGTTCTCAATCAAAAAATAGGTTTTTCCTCAGTAAAGAGATTTTCCTTTTTCATTTTGTTTTTTGATTCCCCCCCCTGTTTTCCAGTCATTAAAAGGTACAAAATAGATCCACCTTCAATATCCAATGTATTTTTCCTTTCAAAAGTCTGCCCATGCTGATCTTTAATTTAATTCCACGCAACCTTGTCAGACTGAAATTTCTTACTTAAGAAAAAGAAAAAAATGTCCCTGGCACATTTAAATTTACACTGCATGTAAGAATAAAATATATATCCATGATACTAATGACAAGCTTATATAGTGGAACCGAGTGTGTGCTTTGAGAGATTGGCAGTGACTACTTGACCTCGAAGGCAGGATGTGTAGGCAAAGGGTGAGTGAGATTGCCTTAGACTGAAGTTAAGCTCTCGGCACATTACAGTGCCAGTTCTCCTTCAGCCTCACCTCTTGCATTGACTTTTGTACCCTTTCTTGGGGTTACAACCCAAAAGCTGAGCAGTGCCAATTCAACCTACTTTTTCTTTCTTGATCAGTTCTGTTTCTGCTACATCTTTTTTGAAATTAGGTGACCCACGTTAATGCCATTTTCAGGACTTTTTTTTCTTTCCTTATTCACCATTTTAGTCTTCATAGCTCACCTCTAACTGGAAACTTTCAGAGCACATTAATGATGTTTCTCAGAGTAGAACATTTCAGTGACTTTTCAGCAAGACAGTCTGTTGGCGGGTCACTGCAAAGCTGAGTTTGATTTCCCCATATACTAATGCCTGACTTTATGACTTTGTGGATGATTTTTAACTCCTCTCTTCTTACTTTCTTCATCTATGTGATGGGGATAGCGATTCCTCTCCACCTTTAAAAGTGTGAATGTGAACCACTCCAGCAGGGTTCAACATCATTATTTTGCCTGTGACTTTGTTCATCTGAGGTTTAGGTACTTTGTTTAGCTGCTAAATTTCTAAATTTCTAATTTCTAAATTCAATTTTTTTTTTTTTAGTTTAGCTACTAAATTTCTTCAAACCTCCTTAACTCAGGCTTTCCACTAGTTTTATTTCCATTGTTATCTTGGTAGTATTCTTGCATTCTTTGCCTCCTTTTGAGTCTGCAAATCCACTCTGTTAAAGACGGCACACCTATGGCATGGCCTTGATAGATCAGACGTTCAGCTAGCTTGCTCTGAGCCTGCCAGCATTGTTCTGTCTATTTGTTTCACAGTTAATACCCTGTGTTTTTCCCATTCTGCACTAACATACAGAAAACATACAGAAATAGTTTGTAACCTACAAAATATATAGCCAAAGGGGAAAAAACAGGCAAAACCAGGAATGTGAAAAATGGGCACAGAAAGTTGAAACAGCTGACTCTGAGCCCTGGCTGCCCCACTTAAGGTCCAACCCTGCAACCACCGAACCAGTGATGATGATTCCCCTGGGTCTAACCTCTGGTAATCTGTTATATGCAGATTTTTTTCTACTTATGGGAATGTCTACCCACAAACAAACTTAGTCAGCTACTCACACTGTTTTCCATTCAGCAGTCAGACCAGGCCATTATTTTTCTTTGCTCTGTTGCTCCTCTTCTCCTCTGTCTCTGGTCTTCACTAGACTGAAATTCTTTATCAGTTGTGAAGGACTGCAGCCCTCATCCAGACTTCATTTCAACCCTTTGCTCTTTACTCAGTTTGTGAACAAAAAATCAAATTTATCTCCCCTTGTTATTATTTAATTCTGCAATTAGGTTGCTTTGGCTTACAAGGCACTTTGGGCTGTGGATTTCAGGAGAGGTGGCACGCAAAATAAACGTCTATTGACTTGGCAAGGCTGAGGATGTCTCATTGATTCCAATGTTCTGGCTATTATTCTCTGTCTGTTCCATTCTCAATATCCCCTAGCTTTTTTTTCTTTTTTTTTTTTTTTTTTTTTTTTTTTTTTTGATTGCTGCTGCATGTTGAATATATGTCTTTGTTGAGCTGTCCACAATAATGTCTTTATCTTTTTCCTTGGACGTTACAACTAAGTCAGAGCCTATAAATGTTTACAAGCAGTTTTAAACCATTTCCCACAAACCACATCTAGGCTGAGTTTTCTCTAGTAACGCTACTGTCTAATTAGCTAGTTTGGTTTAGTCCATTTAGAACTCCTTACAGTCTCCTGTCTTGGCTAGGCTGACTTATTTTTGTTTCATCAGCACGTTTTATCCCTTCCCATTTCCTTTCTGCAGGTTAATGAATGTGTATTTTTTATTACACTTTTGTGATGAGTTGCAGTGTGGTATATAGCTGTTTCTTTGAAAGGGAAATGAGACAGCTATCTATTGAGAATGACCCCAGACTTGAGTTATAATCTTTGGACAATGCTATTTGCTGATCTCCTGGGAATGGGTTTATTGACTTCTTTTTATGGCATTTTAAATTCTAATTATTTACAAGCATAAGAACACATGGTTTTTCGTGATCTGCATTTATCTGAAGATCTAACAGCCCCTTATTATTGTGAATATAGCCCGACAAAGTCCGTGCATTAGTGGAATAAAGGTTTCCTCCCCCATTTTAGGGATAGAAATCAAAATAACTTGGGAAAAAAGATTACAAAAGATACCAGGAAAAGCTCTACCCAGCGCAGTCCCTCATAGGAATGAGACAGAAAAACAGTAATACTTTTAGGATACTTTTCCAGTCTTCAGCAACTTGAGTTTCTCAGGAATTTTCATGGGCAGAGTCGGTATGTTTGCATTTACTAGCCCTCCATGGCAAACAGGCATTTAATCCAGAATAAAGAAGACTGGTTAAAATGGTGAAAGTTTTCTGAGTGGTTCCTGCTCAGGTGGCTGTTCCTGCTGGTAGGGTTCTCTGTGTGGGTTCTCTAGCGGTAAGAAAGTTGTTCTCAGGCAGATCCAGGCCTGGACCACGGGTCTCTGCTGGAGAGGCCACGCCTGTGGACATATCTGTGTATGTTCAACTCAGTCATCATGCCCTTGGCTCCAGGAAAGCTGCCCCTGCTTTGGTAGGCACTCCTGTGGCTGGGTTGTTGGATGTCCATATTATCAAATCAGCCAAGCAGGAAACAGCATGGCTTTAACCACTGGGGAGAACTTTCCCCAAGACTTCTCCAAATCTACACAGCAAGCCAAGGACAGGGCTGGTGGAAGCAACTTTTCTGCCTTGAACTGTATACTCTACCCTTGTTCCTTTTTTCCTCTATTGCTGGTTAATCTCTGTTACTAATCTTGGCTTTAATTGGTGTTGCTGCTACTTGTCTTTCCAGAGACTCTCAAGAGCTTTATTCTTTAGCATGTCTAAGTTTCTAAGGTCTAATGGAGCCTTCTGTTGCTCTCTTCTCAGCTGGCTCCTCTTCGAACTCCACAGATCATAGGATTGCAGGATAATTCAGGCTGAAAGGGATCTCAGGAGGTCTGTAGTCCAAACTCACATCAAAGAAAGGCCAAATGTGAGATCAGATCAGGTTGCTCAGGGCTTTATTCAGTTTAGTCTTGTAAACTTCCCAGGAGGGAAACTACATGACTTCTCTGGGTAACCTGCTCAAATACCTGACTGTCCTCATAGGGAAAAAGCTCCTCCTGACATCCAGTTTGAACCTTTCTTGTTCCAATTTATACCTGGTGTTTCTCATCCTCCCACGTGCATCGCAGTGAAGAGCTTCATCATCATCTTGATGACCTCCGCATAGGTCCTGGCAGGCTGCTATCAGGTCCTTCTGAAGCCACCTTTTCTCCAGGCTGAACAAATCTAATACTCCTGCCCCTAACTTTATTTTTTTCGCCATTTTTTTCAATGCCTTTCCTGTACTGGGGAGGTCAAAAAGACACAGTATCGTAATGCGGTCCAACAGGTGCTGAGCGGGAGGTTAATCCCATCCCTCAGGCTCCTGGCTGTGTTCCGCCTAGCACAGCCCCGGATGCTGCTGGCTGCCTTTGCTGCCAGGGCGCACTCCTGGTGCACGGGCAACGCGCTGTCTGCTAGGACTCTCCAGAGCCTTGGCAGTGAATCCCGCCAGCCCCAGCCTGACCGAACAGAGTACAACCCAATAACCCCTCTCCTCTCAGCACAGCCCTCCAACCAACTTCTACCCACCCCGTTGTCTACCCATCCAGACCGTAGCGTCCAAACTCAGATACAAGAATGTTGCTGGAGACACTCAAAAGCCTCACTAAAGTTGACATAAGTGATGTTCACTGATCTCCCCTTGCCCACAAATCCAGTTATTCTATCACGGAAAGCAATCAGTGTGATCAGAAATGATTTACCTTCAGTAAATCCAAGCTGACTCAGTTTAAAGGGCTCTTCCCAATGAGTGGGATGGGACCTGTTCAGCCCTAGAGTTTCAGAAATGTTCTCAGAATCTAATTGCTTTATCACTTTATATTCTTTGACCTTGAGTTCTTTTTCATGTTTCATTTTTCTCACTCGGGAAAGTGCATTTCTCTCTTTGGCAACAGTTCATCCTCCTCCCTCATGAACAGTGAAGCAAAAAGTTCATTTAATTTTTCTGTAATGCCTACCTTTTCTGGCATCCAGTCTCTGCTCTTCTTTCTCTGAGAGACCCTAATGATTCCTTTGTTGACCTCTTCTTCTTTATAGATTTGAAAAAATGTTCCATTATTTACCTCAAGTCCTCGTGCAGTCTTCATTTCACCCGTTCCTTAGCTTTTCCTCTTTGTTTGGTGTGGGATTTTTTTGCTACAGCCATCACCCCATGATACAAGATTTCTTTGTCTTCCTTAGTACAGTACCTGCTGGCTTTTATGACTTGCATTCTTATCAAAGATAACTTTTTGCTAAATCTGAATTTGCTGCACTTCATGTAGCAGAAGCACAAGAATATTTACCTTTTTAAATATTTTTGGTATCACTGTCTTTCCCTCCCCCCCTTTTCTAAGTTATTTTCTAATATTGCTGTTCTCTAAAATACTGACGACTGGAAGTCTGATACCCATATTAGGAAACCTGCAAAAACAAAAGGCTCCTTTTTCTTTTTAATCCTATTTGGGGAATATAGGAGCAATGGAGCAACCCAGGAATCCTTCTGCCATGTGGGCTGCATTGACAACTTCCCTGCTGTGCAGCACTGCTCTCTATTTTACATGCAGATGATATCTCAGTTACCAAAAGGCATAGGTGTGGTACGGTCTGCTTAATGTCTTTCTCACACAAAAGCCCTTTGAAGAGGATAGTGTCACTTCACCCATTACACAAGCAATGGGCCAAGGAAGAGAAGGTTAAATAACATATCTAGGCCATGGGAGACACAGAATTGTGGGACTGTACTGACTGTCTCCTTTGGTGGTCCACAGTGTCCCTGAATCCGTTGGTTTCTTCCCATAACAGAATCTTAGTTAATATACAATGAAGTACCCAAATGAACTTGCCAGAACTGAGCAACTGGCAAAACAAAGGCGAGGTGTCACTCCCGGGTTAGAGATGTCCAGAAGGGATTGCGCGTGTTTTTGAAAGGGTGGGAGTGGTCTTGTTTTCTCAAGTTTAACATGGGATTTGCAAGTATAAAATACAATGTCCTTCCTAGAGAAGAATCAGGGGCAGATTTGCTCTTGGGTTTGTTTGTTGTTTGGTGGTATTTTAAAGAAATCTCTGGTATGCTTTTCACTTCCTTAGTACTTGCACTTAGATTATTTAGGGTCTCAGCTCTGTGTGATTTTTATTTCAGTCTAGACTTTCATTCTTAGAAGTTCTGGTTACAGTGTAGAAGGCTACTCCATGGCTTCAGCACGGAATTTCTCCCTATTTCAAAACATGTGATAAATCTCCTTGTAATTAATTCATGGAACAACTTACTGAATACCTGTGGATTGGCAGGTCTTTTTCAAAAAAGATCAGGATAATTGGGCAAAGAGTGTTAAAAAAAAAGCAACTAGTCATAAATTAGAGATACAGCTGTAACCTGCTCCCTCTCCTAGTCTAATCAGAAACCCATCCCACTCTTGGATACCTAGTTTCCTTCATGTTCTCTTTTTCTCTCTTTTTTTTTTTTTTTTCCCCCAGTTTGGTTTTGCTAGAGAAGAAGAGTGATTAAAAAGTAAGGCACAACATCTTTAAGTATTCCCAACTGTTGCTCTTTTGTGCATCTTTATTCTTTTTGCAACTAGATATATGCATGTTATATGTACAATATGTACATAGGGCACGTACAGAGATGCTGTTTTCTAAAAGCAGGCTGATGATGTCAGCCTCACCTCCATACCCCTGTAGACAATTACTTGACATCATTTCTGGACATGCCAAGTGTCAGCAGCTCCTCCTTCACCACTGGGAAGAGCTCATTGCTTGAAAGAAGTGCAGTTGCTGTCCTTACCCACATGGCCCATCTTAACTTGGGAAGAAAATTTGAGGATTGGAGGAACTGCTGGAGGCCCCCCTTGAAACCTCATAGCAAAATAGGAGATGGCACCTTGCCAGACCAACAGCCCCCTGATCCAGCCTTCTAGCTTGTGTTTAGGGATTGCTCATACATGCCTTTCTCATTTCATAAAGGAAGGCATTAATAATTCCTGGCGGGGGACAAGTATTTCCCCCTCCAGCTCTTTACCACCCATGAAGATCACAGAATAAGGCCTCCAGTGGAGGACATTGTCTGACACTCAAGCAGTGGAGGGTTTTGTCTGTGGCTCTACAGCAGTCAACGGGCAGCTGTGAGGAGACGCCCACGCCTGGCGCTTCTCATGCCTGCCCACGCTGTGATCTGGCTGCCTCGCCGTGGGTTGCTTGCAGTGTAATTTGGGTGGCCCTACGAGGTGATGCTACAACCTTGTAGGTACCGGTGTCCACCCAGGGGCTAAAGGACAGCATGTGCTGGTGATCCCTGCCAGCCCCAGTACCGAGCCCTGGGGAACGCCACTTATGATCCTGTACTTCTTTACCTTATAACTCTTAACTCTTTTTATATGAAGGATCATTGTGACTACCAACTCAGTAAATATTGTTTTCATTTCTGAAGCAGAAAAAAAAGGGTGAACAGTGAACTTGAAATGATTCACTTAGGTTTCCAATATGAAGCAGAAATCCCAAGCGCTCATGGTGTTGAGGCTGCCTGTGGGGAAAGAAAAATAAAATGCGTTTTGTTGTTCGTGGATTTGAAATAAAGATGTTGCTCACCAACACAATAGGAAAATCATCAGACAACTCTTCTGAAATTGTTTAGTGACCTTTCTAGCCTGTCAAAAGTTAGTGAAGACATTTAAAACAAAACAAAAAAATTATCAGATGTTATGAGAATTGGTATGAAAACTAAAAGGACATTTTTTCATCACCAGGATTAATTTCTTGGCATGAGAAAAGCAGAAGTAAAATGAATTTAGCCCACCCAATGTGATGCATGCGCTTAGACTGACATGACAGGGAAAGAGAGACTCCCACCAGTAATGTTTTTTTTATATATATATATATATGTGCATATATATATATATACTGGCTACACCACTTCTTTTCCCTTGGTCTATGTTTTTTTCATAAAATTATATGTGTCATTTTGGTTTACATAAAAATATTTTATTGTAACAGAAACACATAGCCACTACGTAGCCTGTGGTTCTCTCTGTGAAATTTTAGATCATTAGTTTCAATGTTTTAGAGCTTCAGGCACTGCTTTGCAGTGATGGTCTAACGAGCTATATTACCCATCACAGTTAAAACATGTAAGAATGCTTTAAAAATGTAGTATTTGTGAGAAATAAAGCAGTGATTCCAATCTGTGGGGAAAATTTGCCAACATAGCTACAATATCTTCTCATCTGCTCTCTGCTTCCATTATTGATCGCAATGGAGAAAATGTATTCAATGGAAATTACTCACACTGGGTGTCTGTACTTTTGTAAAGGAAGGTCACAGAATAAATGAAAACTAGTTGTATATAATTTTGTTTTGTAATTTGAGACAGATCTTTCACTGGTGTAAATGGTAAAGTTTGCTGAGATCAAGAGTGATAAACAAATTTGCTCTGGCTGAGCATCTCTGGAGTATAAGATTCAATTAGAAATGTGACGTTTTTAAGTCAATTGATCTGAAATTTGCTGTTGATCAGATTTATTCAGCTATCTTTAAAAATAATATTTTTTCAAGATCAGTTACATTTCATGGGAGAAATCCCATCTTTACTGAAGTTAATGGAAAAAACCACATCCTGCTGTCTTCACTGAAGCATATGCAGAATTAGTGCCTTCATATACATCTCACAAAAATGAAGGGAATGGAGGGAGAAAAAACAGGCAGTGGCTACCCTACAGTTCTTAACTCAGAAAATAACTGTGCTACACTTAGTATTTTTGTTTGCATAACATATAGGTGTCCTGATCTCATTCATACTGAACACTTGATGTCCACAGAATGTAAAGGGGAGTTTTAGTAGTTGCAAAAGCCAAGGGCTTACACTTTGGTAGCACATCATGGAACTACGAGGAAGAGCAAAGAACTACATCTACTGAGAATGTGGTGTTTTTAAAAGAAGACTGGGGAAGTGGCCAGAAAGATATAAAAAAATGCTGCATCCAAGTATGACTGCTGCATGCTTGGAGACTTGAATGAAAGGCAAAAAGCAGAGGAGAGATAATCAGTAGTCAAGTCTGCGTTTAGCACCAGTCCATGAAGCCATTGCAGGCCTCGTGCATGATGCAAGCTATGTACTATTTATACTATTACAAACACTCTTACTCAAGCTCCTTGTGATGGGATGAATTTTGATCTTTTTGAAAGAGTTTATGCTCTTTGAAAAATAAACATTTTTTTGCTAACATATACTAGATTGCTTTTTGGAGCCCCAATTTCTAGAATTACACAATCATTTTGCTAAGATGGCCTTTCAGATGGACTTGGCCATAAATCCGTGCACAGGATGTAAAAGGACGTCATGTAAACCCTGCAGCCTAGGAAGCTGTGGTTATTCCGCTGAGGGGAACTGCAGCTGCTGATATCTGTGAGTCAAATAAACCTCTGTCTTATTACCACATTGCTATTTAAAAATATGGAACAACCATCTCTCTTCGAATAATAACAGAAAAGTTGATTGTTCCATGACTTGGGGGCACGAGTTTCTGAGGTCAGTAGGGACAGCAAAGAAATATTGAAATAAAATGAAAATGCTGGAGGTTTGGGGATCTCTCTCAAAAATAATTCTGCTTCAGTTTCATTCCACTGGGGCCTGGGGATCTGGAAAATATTCTTGATCTACCAGACGTTTGCGGAGTTAATGTTCTTTAAAAAAAAAAGAAATGTTTTCATATGATTCCTAATTATATTCTTTTCTAATGAATGGAGACAATTTCAAATGATTTGTGGCAGGAGATAGACAGAAATGATGAAAAATCAAATGGGAACAATGTACGCTGATGACTTTTCTTGAGTCTCTGTAGGGCGATTATTATTGCCTTTTACCAGACATAGTGAGGAAAGTGTATCAGTGAATTGGTAAAAGGTCGTTCTACATTTCTTTCTCATTTCCCTAAGAATACAAAGATTAATCTTTATTTAACTCCCTTCTCTCTAAAGTAGATCCATTAGCAAGTCAAGAATCAAGCTACCGAGATAGACATCCTCAGTGCCGTCACACACTGGTGCTTTCCTTCCTCCAGGGTCTACAGAGAGCTGGTGGCCTCCAGCACTGTCTCTTCTCCCGCACATAAAGCCTTGTAGAGCTCAGGACTAGTCCATCCTGTCATTCCTATGTGGAGTCACTTTTCCATCTTTCCTTCCAGCATCTCACAGGACAAGTCTCACTGATACTGAGGTATTAATGTTTAACCTGGCTCTGTGGTGAAGTACACGAGGCCGTCAGATATGTGTGGCAGGAGAGACCAGCTGCTCCAGCCTCCAGCTCAAAGCACGGTGAACTTGCTCCAGGTTGCTCAGCGCCTTGTCCGGGCTGGTTTTGAGTATCTCCAAAGACAGAGGTCACACAGCCTCTCTGTGCCCCTGCTCCCTCTGGGAAATCTTCTTTCCTTACGCCGGGTTGGAGTTTCCCTTGCTGCAGCCTGTGACCATCGCGTCATCCTTTGGCTGTGGCCCTGAGCAGAGGGGCTCTGGGGACCACCCTGGGGCTGCCGCCGGACGGGGCTGGCCGCGGGCACGGGAGACAGTGCAGTGGGCCAGCTCTGATGGTACAGCTGGAAGTGTCCCACCTTCCTCCTTTTAAAGGAAGGTGCCAGAAGCCCTTCATTGATGAGAGCTACTGCTTTAGACATCCTCCTCACGCTACTCATTACGGATTGGCTCCAGCAATGAAGTAAGACTTCAAAGTAAGCATAAGAAAGATCATTACTCTTTTTCGTAAGAGTCAAAACTGTAGTAATTTTCACTTACACCAACTTTAGCAAAGCAGTATTCGCACCCAGTTTTTTTTCACCTTCTCACCTTCAATGGTGCCCTGCAGCATCAAGGCCCACCACATAGATCCACTTGCCAGGAGGGAATTTTCTCTTGTATTTGAGTTGGTTCAGTGTTTAATTTCATTGCTATTCCCTTCCTATTACCTCCATTCCTGCCTCCAGCTTGTGCCTTGAGACAGGAAGAGCTCAGTGTCCGTTCTGCCTTCTCTAAGGTCTTCACAGCCCGGGTGGGAGCTGACCCTAGTGGTCCCCCCTCCAGCTGACCTGCACCATGGGGCTCAGCAGTAGCTCTACAAACACCTCTGGCAGTACTGCTGCACAAATGGGACCTTCCAAGAGGGCAGAGCCAACATCTGGAGGTCAGAAACCACTGCAGCCATCCTAAGCTAACTGGTTCCTATTCATGAACTGGGACTTCCAGGTAAATAACTCCAATCATTGCAATTTCTTCTCCTAGGAGAATGTTTCCAAGACTTTTATTTTGTCTATTGACCTGCCTTGCTTTCCTGTAGCCCTGCGGCTCTGCAATATTCTCTCTGAAATAAGGGGACCCATAATTCACACAGTGTTTATTTGACAGCCTTTGTGTAGTCAGGGTAAGGGAAGACAATGCTGGGGAGGCACGTTCTCCCCGTTCCCCTTGCTGTGATCCCAGTATGTTGTGTCCCTTCTGCCTGAGTTGATGTGGCCGTGTGGTCGGCACAGGCTGAAAATGTCCTGTGGTTGTAAGGTTCAGCTTTTTAGCTTCTGCCTGTTTGCTGAGCCTGACTCACGAACAAGTTAACAATCAAGTCAGGGTGAATATTTTGTCAATGCTACATTTTTGGAATAACAAATAGACCGGTAATTTATTTAAAAGATGTTCTCATTTCATAAATATTTCCATAAAAGCTTGAGGAAGCTTAATTATATGGCAATTCTTCACCCCATTGTAGAGGAGCAGAATTATAACTAGCTTCACTTTCCCTTCTCAGCAGCTCTGTGATTTCTGATCATACCTCTAATTGCTCAGAAGCAGAACCTGCTCTCCTTTAAATGATTGTTAAATGATTCAGGAATCATATTTATCTGGAACAATTGTTCCACCAATCTTCACAAAAACCCTTGATGGGAAAAGCATCACTCATTTTGTAAATGGCAGTTCTTAAATCTCTTGTATTTCTTCCTTTCACCAAATGTGCATCTCCTATAACTGAGCATTGGGTCATTTTTTATTTTTCTCCAAAGAAAACCATGCTAATTACAGCTTGATTAGATAAGTAGTTAGTGAGAGATACAGTTGCCTGCATAGCCTGGAAAAGCTGTTAGAAAAGGTTTTAGCAACTGAAGCTCATGGGAATATACAGCTTAAACTTTTCAGAATGAGAGTGGGCATCCAATCAATATTTAAACCTATTTCACGACCTTTTCTCCCTGTGATTTTTACTTGCTGCTCAGCTAACCGAGAGCCTGTGATATGACCCTTTCTATTTTAGTATGTCTTTTTTTGCAAAGATTGATAGGGGAATTCTTCTTAACGCTGAAAATCATTAGAACTATTTCACCTCACAATTTCTTTATTAGACTACAAACAGAATTATAGATGGATGCAGCAATCTGGAGTCTGAATAGTTCGTATTGACAACAGGCCAGACACCACTCTCAGCTACACCAGTGCAAATCAGGAGAAGTTTTTAAAAAAATCAGTGTAGTTACCTCAGGTTTTAGCCAGTATAACTCATAAGAAGATTATTTTCAGGAAGAAAGTTCTTGCAAAGTCAAAAACGGTACGTACATACATTGCTATTCTTTGTGTTTATCAATTTACACTGTTGTTTTCCACTGAATAATCCTTTGCTGGTGGAATTTAGAGATTCAGATAGACATTTGGTAGCTCAACAAAGGGAAAATGTAAAATGCAATGAAGACTCCCTCTAATTTCCTTTAATCTCATGCTGAGTTATTACCAGCATGACCCTGAGAGAAGTATTACTTCCTGAATACATAGCCTTGATGAACAATAAATTTTTCTTTCATGACAGGTTTATTCCTTTGTTGAGGAATTGCTTGAGAGCTATTTCATTGTATATAGTGAAGGTGTAATTGGGCTACAGCAGGCTTATTTCTTTAATAGGTTAGGCAATAATTTCACGTCACCTTTTAGTATACAGGGCTTTCATTCTGTTAAACTGATTGATTACTTTATCAGAATTCATTTGCTGGCATTTGTATAAAGCTGTGTTCTGCAGAGGGAGGAAGTACACAGCTTTACTCCTTTGCCACGGGGGCAGGATCTGCACGAGAGGAGACGACAGCAAAGCAGCCTGTGCTGCACAGAGAGGTCTGCAGGGGCGTTCAGACCAAGAAGTCCTCCGGTCTCTCTCTCCGACGAAGGCAGACCTGATTAAACCCACCCTTTGCCTTCCCCATCAGACATTTGTGTAAACTGCTCTTCAAGTCCTGCACATCCTTTGTGTCCTGAATCTGCAGCCATGCAAACTTCTCTCTTACGCCTCTTTCCGCTGACGTTGGGGAAACCGATGTTGATGCCCACAGAGGCAAAGAGGCACCTTTGGAAATTGCACCCTGTCATGACTGAGCAGCGCCCCACCACCCGTGAAAAAGAAATTGTCCCTAAGTTCTAAAAAACTATTTATCATTGGTTTTTCAAAAGCACCTGCTGTTGTTCTGACAATCATCTAAATTGGAATGTGCTGAGGAAAAGCTGACCTTCTCCTTTCTCCAGTAAAGTCTTCTATTGGAATTCAATAAGTAAAATCAGTCAAAACCCACTTAAAATTCCTCTTAGAATATTTCCCTAGATAGAAGCCAGAGTGAGGAATATTACGCTAAATTCTCTCTTGACATAAATCCATTGAATCTAAATCAATCTACCACTTGGAGCAACCTGATTGTGGCATCAGGTGAAGTATCCTTTCGGCATGGCACCCAGGCCCTAAACGAAGTGGCATCAGCAGAGAATTTGTTTTGCTGTCACCGCAGTCAGAGCACTGGCTCTGATTTTAGTAACACACTAATAAATCTTCCTTGCAATGTGGCATGATGAAGATTCAGCAATAAAAACTTACTTGGGTTTCCTTACAATTTTAATTTACAAAATTGATCCAGACAGAAAATGAGAAGATTTTCTTTCAGAACCAAGAAGGATGTTTCTGTGAAGTTTTGAAGAAAATCTATTAAGCTGTGTTTGAATCTCACTTCGTTAAATGTTTAGGCTGACTTGCTGTTTTGATATTTGTTATAATGGCTTTTGTGTCTCACTGAAAAACTTGTTGCACTGTTGCCCTCAGTACAGCATTTCCAAAGAGAGCTACAACTTTTCAGAAAGCGGAGTGCTAGTTATGTGTGGAGAAGCAGTTATCAATAAAATAAATGAAGTAATAATACCTGTTCAGATATTTTTGCTTATCGTTATTACGAGGAGCCCAAATCACAGCCTGCAGTAGTGAGGGTTCCCACCCATTACCAAATCTGAATCCCCCTGGCTTTTGCCCCTGTATTGCCTCTTGCTTGTCTCTATATTTGGCTGTGGAAGGTCTTCTTATTGAGGTACAGTTTTCAGGCACATTAGTCACCCTGAGCAGTCTTCACGAAGTTGATCCTGGTCTGCGCCGTGGCATTGCTTGCCAGCAGGCTTCGCTGCTAATCTACCATGACGGATGCTCCATTTGCTGCCAGGTAGGTTGCACACAGGGGCTGTGTTGTCCCACTTTTCTTGCCCCATCCAGAAAATTGCTATCATGCTTCAAAATGGGCAAGTGCAAAAAGGCAGCCTCACATACCATGCACACATTCTGCCTCATTTAGCACCTACATGGAAAAAAAAAAAAAAACCAACTTAATAGAGCTGCCAAACCAATTACATTAGATTAAATTAGATTAGTGAGCCAAAAAATTAAGACATCATGGCAGACAGGTCTAGGAATGCTGTGGCAAAAAGGAGTATGGGATACTCGGCTCTAGAAGAAATGAATTTACTCAGTGAGCTACCACTGAAATAAAAATATTTTAAAAATGTCAGATGGAACTAAAACATTTTAGACATATGGTGCATTAACCAAATGTTTAAACATTTGCCTTTAGCTGCATAAATGTAAAACTGATGGAATGTGTTTAGCAAGCGATACAGATTATCTTTAACTGCATTAAACTGCACATGTTCATTTTAATGCAGGCCAGTTATAAATGTGATACAGACCACATCTCTCTAATCTCATCTATTGATGATATCTACACTTTTCTATTGCTTTGAAAATTGTTGGTCATCTCTATCTCAGGGTATTATTTCTGCTGACCGAAAAGATGAATGCTGAACATTAGCAACCAACACTCCCCAAACACCCAAACCAAGATATGCTTTGATTTCTCTAATTAGGGTACTGGGCTGGGTGTCAGAAGGAGGACATACTGTAAACGATCTCAGGAAATCACTGCAATTCTCTGGGCTTAGGTAGTTTGCCAGATTTGCAAAGAAAGCCATTTGATAATTCAGAAGAAGCCTCCTCTGTCAGCCCCTATCTGGTTTATATAAATACACTGGGAGTTGTAGGGAGCTTGGACAATTCAAACAATAAATGCAGAAAATACACACTCAGCGGGTGTTCTCAGATGGATAGTCATCCTTCCCACAACTTCCAGGGTGTTCATAAATATCCACCGATTGTCTGAGTAGGAAACAATGTGACAGAAGACCAAGCTCCTTATCGTTATGAGTAAATCTGTGAAGAGAGTCAACTTTTTCTGTTGCACAACAGTTATAGTCTCTCTAAAAATTATACTCTTTAAAAAGTGCCAAGCCAAACAATTTCCTGGACTTTGAAAGTAGATATCTTGACAATTCTTACTTTAATTGACCACGAAAGCTTTCCAGTGAAGCAACCGAGAGCCTACAAATTGCATGTCTTGAGATGATGTTTAGGGCTGGTTAGGATTCCTACATCCTATTATTGAAGACTTCAGACAGGCACACAGATCTATTAGGTGGGAAAGGACAGGGGCTGATGAGTCAAAGGGGAAAAAATGTAATTGCTGTGGTAGCCGTTAGAAAGCAAGTGAACTGACTGCAAAGAGGGAAGGAGAGCTTTTGAGTTAACCTGTGGCTAAATAGTGGCTGCAGTATATTGAAACCATCTGCAGGTGCTGCAGAAATGTTTGAGGAAGGCCACTGAGCAGAGCATGGTAATAATCGATGGTTCAGGTCAGGAACACCTTAAGCCTTGTTTTAAAATCAGGCAACATCAAAAAGCTGGTGATGCTGTGTGGCAGTGATGGATTAACCCTTTCTCTGGCTCCGTGATGGGACTGAATACGATGCTTCCTCAGCCTCTTTACCCTGGGTCGAGAAGCAAAAAGCTCAACACGCTGGTGTAGCTGTGCTGGAGTGCAAGTTCTAAGCCAGGCTGGTGAGCACAGCACAACCCCAGAGGGGTGGCAGGAGCTGCTGTGGGGCGTCAGGGCTCTTTGCTGTTTGTTCCAGCACAGCTCTCCTCCTCTGCCTTCTCAACCTCCTCCTCCTCCTCCTCCTCCTCCTCCTCCTCCTCCTCCTCTCTGCTCTCCTATAGTGTTTAAGTAAAGGTGTTTTTCTCTGCTGTCAAGACCACAAGAGGGATATTTTGGATTTTATTGCTAGCTATGCCTTTATCTTCTGGGCTTGCTAGGAAAGAGGAGAACAGGAAGTTTTCCTTCCCATTCATCTCACACCATAACTTCTGACACCATATGGGGGACCTACTTGCTCCAAAGAGCCCATGCAGTTACACTGTTTTGGCACGTGTATGAGCTTCATGAAGGATAGTGTGATTCAACACCATTTCCAAACCAGAGGAGAACAGAGCGTGCTCAAGACATGTTAAAAACCACTGGCAGTTGTTGTGCTTGTCCTTGCTTCCCAGCTGCGCTCCCCGAAGCGCGTCGACGCTGGGGAGCCAGCGGGCTGGCTGGGGATGGGGATGTCTGCCCTGCCTGCTAACAGCAGCCCAGCTTCTCCTGCAGACCCCGCATCTGCAAGCGCAGGCTGAAGCAAATGGGAGGTACTTGGAGAGACGCCTTCCTCCAGATGCCCACGGTGGGGATGGGAGGGCTGGGGTTGGGGGTGGAGGCCAAGCCCAGCGAGCTGCCGGCTGCTCGGCACGCTGCTCTTTCCAAGTGACAGAAACATGCCCAAAGCAATTACTCACCTGCCTGAAGCAGGAGAGGCCCATGTGTAATGGGACAATTTGGCCTCTAGTTGGTTCAGCAGGTTTCCATATCACACTAAGAAGTGTTCGACAGTATCAAACCTGACATTTTTCTACATCTGTACCTAGTTCAGTCAAGGACAACCCAAAAAGTAAGTACAAAAGCAAGCTGGCAGTAACAGGTTGGATTTCCTTAGAGAGAGCTGGAGGGAAATGGATAAGCATACAGGCAGAGGAAGGAAATGGGGATCTCCAGAGTCAGCTTGCCTTGTTAAACTGATGTTTTCTTCTCCAAGACAAGCACCTCCAGGAGGTGAGCCTGAGCTGTGCCTGTTCAGACAGGCTGTGAGTCACGATGGCTCTGGACCCACAGGACACGTCTGGTGGCACCTTGGGAGAGGGTGGCCAGCTGAGGAGGGTCACTAGCTAAATAGGTGTGATACGAAAAGACAGCTCATGCTCTCATGAACCTTTCTTCAGTCATTTATCGCCTATTTCTCCTTCTCATGTAATTTCTCAGGCATTCAGACCAAAGTGTACATGGACCATACCCAAACAATGTGCAAGAAGCCACTTCCCAGAGGAATTTAGCAGCCCTGTTTACCATGATACTGAGTTGCCATTTTGGTTTTCTTCCATCTCCAATCACCATTTTGTATCCCGAGATCTCACAGGAGGTGCAAAGGTGAATAACTGCGGTTTGCTGATAAGGGCATGGCACAAGAGCAGTGGCACAAAAGGGCAATAACCAGCCGAGTTCATGTGGCAATTGAACTTCCCGTACAAACAGGCATTTATTTAGCTCTTGAGAGTAAATCTCTCCAGTGAAATTCAGAATCTCCCAGACATAGGAATACTGAGCCTGAGGCATATTGCCATCTGAGCTTCCGTGAGAAGTATTTCTGTGTGAATCGGCCTTGCTACTCCAGATGATTATAGTGCCTTTCCCAAACAGCAAAACTGCCCTAGAGAATCCCATATAATTTAGACAAAGACGACTAGCAACCAGTTCTGTGAAAGGAATGAGTTTTATGTGAAGATAATAAACTTGGATGTGACAGACATACTGAAGGAAACCGCTTTAAAATAATGCATGTGTGCCTCAGAAGTTGTGGCTATCTTCCCATCCTTTCCTGCTTGCATTAACTTACCCAGATGTATGTGTGCCTCCTCACTTGGAAAATACTTTCTAACTCCCCTGCCTTTACGACTGACTGGCCTAAGTCCAAAGTCTCAGTAGTATCATATTTCTGTCTGCATGCCTTAGTCTTCATAGCTAAACTAATCACAGCAACTAGAGTCAGTTAAGTACCTTAGTGTCTGGATGGATGGATGGATGGATGGAAGAACACTGCTGGAGATTAATTTCTCTGCTTTAATGCTAAAATCCTTGTAAGAATGCTGGAGCAAATCATCCTCACCTCTTAGAATGAGGCTATGTCAATGGACATTATCATCTCTCTTATACTGAGCATTGATGGGGGTAAATTGGCAGCCAGAAACCAATGAGTGACCCTTTTTTGGTCAAATTGTGTGCAGAGCAGCTGATATTGTGCAACAGGGCAGATAGCACTTACTGGATGCAACTGTCTGTTGTTCAACAAATATGATTTTCCATGAAATACGGTAAAAGAAGCATCTTCTTTTTTACGAACATGGACCTTGCTTTAGTGATCTTCTGGCTGCCTCACAACCGTACCTCTCAGGTGGTGCCTTGGCACTATGCAGAACTTTCAGAAGTTGAAGCAAATCCATGGCACAGAACACCCCTTGCTATGGCAATTGTTGTGCTTGCAGCACGGGCAAAAGTTGCACTGTTTGCCCATGAGCTTGTAAATTGAATTCAAAAGCTTGGATGACAGTACCAGAGAGATTCCTTCTGCTCTTGAAACACGGTTGTCACTTTTGATAATACTTGACCAAAAATACGAGGTCTTCTTTTTCAAATGTTGGCAGCTACAAGCGGCTCCCAGCACAACAGTAAGTCTATAAATATCATTTGACTTTTCATCCTAAACCTGAGGAAATCCGTGACCCTCACTAGTCTCTGTGGCTGTTGCAGATGGATGCTGTTCTTACTAATCCCTCTTCAGGTTTTAAAGTGTACAGTGATGAACGAACACGTTCACCTTCCCCTTACTACAACTCCTTGTCTTTTCTTGATCACACTACTTCTTTAAAAATAGAAAACTTTTTTGGGGGGTAAGAAATCAGAAAGCATGTGTTTTGCTGCCATCTTTGATGTGAAGCTAATGTGTGATGGTAAAACAGCTACATTAGACCAAAAAGTGGGAATAGAAATAAACAAGATAAATTAACTCATGTCAGAGAGGGATGTGGACTAGCAGTGATCACTTTGAAAATATTGGTCTTACCTCCATGAAGGTGAAGGTGTCTCTGTTTCCACAACTGAAAGCCGAGATAAAAAGGCCTGCCTGTCTTTACAGGGGTGGTCCTATATTTGTGTGCCAGGAAAAAAAAAAAAAAAAAAAATTATCTGCTTGCTTATTATGATAGAAATGACGCCATGGCAAGCAAAACTAGGATAGGAATGGTATTGTTAAGCAAGAATGTCCAATTGTCAAAGAACACTTGGAATACCTGTAAAACGGATATCTCTCTTCATAAGGGAAGTCTTTCTCGATTAGAGAAGCCATCTCTTCAAAGGTGTGTTTTTTGGACACACTCTGACTATGTAATAAAAAGAATTTATTGAGATGGATCACAGCGTCTTACTTGTATCATAGAACATCACTGTATTTCTTATCTGGATCTTTGGAGCTTTTGACACATCAGCCTTGATATGCATAAGTTTATTGCTTCTTTTGTTATGTTGATGGTCATGAATCCCTAACTCCTTTGAACTAGATTTTTGAAAAGACCAAATGGAAAAAAGTGCTCTCAGTAAACATCTGTTAAGAGCATGAGACACAAGAAAGGAAACTTTGCTGTCACCGCAGCTGCCTTTGTTCAGAGTAATCTAACTAGTCATCTCCTGTACTTGGAGCTATCTTGTCAGCTAGGTATTGTTTCTCTTCTGCTGAGCAAAATCAGGCTGACTTTCGTGTTACTAATTCCCCAAAGAAAACAGAACCTTTACACTTCTGAACCATTTCTCAAAGTATTACTGTTTGGGGGTTTTATTTCACATTCTGTGCCAGATTTGGGATTTCCATTTCTTATCCAGCTCCTCAGTGTACAGCCCCTGTCCCCTCTTTCCCACCTCACATGATGTGAACACCGGTAGGATTTCCTCTCCGCGCAGAGCACATACAACAGGGCTTTTCCTCCTCAGTGGCCTCTCCCCCGGCTCCCCAGCCAGCATTTGCCCGGAGGAAAGCCAGCTGCGACTGAAATCACTGGGAGAAGAACAGCGGTATCAAAAGACACTGCCAAATAATGCAGGAGGGAGCTGAAAGAGATGCTCTGAGGTAATATTTCAAGTCTGTTCAAGCTTCCTGTAACATTTTCTTTTGGATCAGACGGTAAACTAGGTGAGGTTCAATCAGATTTTGGGTTACAGACCCCTGTTTCTAAGGCTTTTTCCCTCCTCACCTTACTATACTGTAGTCTTCAGGTGGCCATTCTGACCTGGTCGAGAGATGTCTTTGAGGTCCGTAGCCAGCACCCAGCAGATTGCTTCAGAAGTGAGACCGATGGGCGCACTGTCTCCTTTTCCACTCCTTTCTGATAAAACCATTAATGCTCTTCATGAGCAAGCTGTGGCAGTCCGTGAACCATTAACCTTAATCCATTTGACATTCTCCTTTCCATGTTTTAATTATATTTACAGCTTTTCAGGATGTTCTTAGCCTTTCTCTTTTTATCACGGGCTTTTCTCAGTGGACCCCAGCTTCACTTCAGTTTCCCCTGCACGCACGGAGTAACCTATGCAATGTACCTTTCTTGTGGCCACAAGACTGGGCTTGAAAGAAGTGATTTGAAAAATAGGAACATAAGTATATTTTTGTATTTGTATTTCCAGGGCACTTATCTACTAGTGATTTTCTGAGCCCTTTACATAAAACCACAATAAATCAGGTAAAAATAGAAAAAACCCTAATTGATAATGAAGGCTCTCCAACAGAAACGGGTCTTGCACTGTGTGCTCCTCGAGCTTGATTCTTGCGTGGTTTCTGGAACCCGCTCCTTGCAGCACGGCTGCAACTCACAGTTGCTGTAGCCCAAAGTACAGCCATATATATTGCTATTTTTTCACACAGACACTGGTCTTGAGATAAAAAGCCCCTGGTTTACAGTGTAGAAAAGCAGCTCACAGCGCAGTTTCAAAAAGGAAAGATCATCAGCTCTGTGAAACTGAAGTCCCTTGTCAGTGGGTAGTGATTCACAGCTACCAGAAAAACTCTCTTCTGTCACGGCAAAGGCCAAAGTTCCCATCCGTGCTGACCGGTGGGGCAGGCCTCTGCTGTCATTCTGGTCCTCTGGAGTCAAAAACCAAAGCAGCTCAATCGGAGCTGAATCACCCCATGGCTGTGAAAACCAGAGTGCAGTCCATTGTGCCACCGCAGATGCCCTCGGTACCTCTTTCCCCGTGGCCAACCCTCTGAAAGTGATGGGTCACCTGGAAACTCAGATCCTCATCTAGCAGCCTCACGTGGCTGTCCTGGGTACCCAAAAGCATCTCAAAACATAGCAGATGCCTACTTACAGCTAAATTAATTGGGGTGGGTTTTGTCTACCTTATTCTGCTGAAGAAAATTGTTTAATCCTTGCTAGCAGAGATAGTCCTTAAACTAGACCAGAGCTCACATGGGTTCGGTTTCCGTGCAGATGTCTCATAAATAACTTTTTGAAGGGCTCTAGTTTTTTTCTTCCGGGCTGCTAACGCTAGTAGTGGCACGATAGAAGCCATATCAAGTCATGACTGGGTTTCTCTGAGAGCCTTGAAATTGTAACGTGGGCTTTCTCCCATTACTTCACAGGAACATGGCTTACAGGGCTGTGTCAGCAGAACCACAGATGATAATATTAAAAGAAAGAGTATCATTGCCACTATGTTATTGCATACTGCTATGCTTCCAGGTAGCATTTTTTCACCCTGCTCTCAACTTGGGAGTTATTCAAGCATTCTGCTGAAATTAATTCTCTTCTCTATCTTTCATAAAATCAGGGACAGACCATGTCTGTATTCCTACAACACATTTTTTCCTGCCTTCTCTGTAAATAGGGTGTCTGCTGTCCCTCATTACTGCCAAGTCAAGATACCTCTCAGTCTTTGACATCATGTCAGTGAGGTAGGGAAGTAGAGCAACTGCCATTTAATGAGGAGGGACTAAAGTCCAGTGGAAAGAAAATTGAGAAAAGAGAGATTGAAGCTAATTCCCAGCCAAATCCCCAACTTTGTTTCT
This sequence comes from Chionis minor, assembly GCA_013398295.1. Taxonomy (NCBI): domain Eukaryota; kingdom Metazoa; phylum Chordata; class Aves; order Charadriiformes; family Chionidae; genus Chionis; species Chionis minor. The sequence continues at coordinate 327,303 of VZSF01003826.1, forward strand.
TACTCTGATGATGATACTTTATTGGCAATGAATGGAAGGTGTTGAAACGATCAATAGCTGGATAAAATGGCAAACGGTCAGATCAAAAGCTTATGTATCTTGGCATTCTTGTGTGTGTAGGGAAGAGTGAAGATGTTTGTACAACAAAGACACTAAGAACAAGACAAACATGCATGATACTGGGAGCAGCTTTCAACCCTTTCCAGTCAGGGTTTTTCTGTAGAAGAAATGGTTGTTACTTCCTCTCCCGTTAACTTGTTGGGTGTTCAGTGAAACCATGCAAAAAAATTTCATGCACAAGACCTTTTGACAAAGAATCAGCCCTTATTGACTGGATCCCCTTTACCCACATGTTTGTCAGCTCCTTCAAAGGCCTGTCATAGAATTCTAAGGCAGGACTTACCTTTATAAAAGCTGTGCTGACTTCCAAAAATGCATCTTATGTATTCAGGCATCACCTATTTCTATTTTTACTACAATTCCTACTATTTGTCTGGTAGCCATGACAGTCTTAGATGTCAATAACTCCCTACAGATCTCTCCTACAGAAAGGGAGGACATTGCAGCTTTCCAGTTCCAAAGCAGTTTTAGGAGAGAAGTTAAAGTATCACAGCTGACCATTCAATTTGGCTGAATGGCTCAGTATTCAGATTTTTAATCTGCATAGGTTTGTCTTGACAATATCTGAATTCCTTGCACCGATGCCTGAAGTGATGTGATTAATAACTATCACGTGATGTTTACTCTTCTTCCCTCCTCTGGAGAGAAGCGTGTGTCCTGGAATGTCTTGTTTTGGTACTGCTTTATCAGTTTTGGTTTTGTTTGGCTTTGTTTTCTTTGAAAAATGCACATGTTGCTCTGTATTTATTTTAGAGAAGGCAAGGTTAGAGAAACAGGGTCCATAAGTCTTGAGGGAGCTCATTCCACAGTTGCAGTCTGACCAGTTCTGTCTTCTGCAAACTTCTTGCCCTAGTTTTAGAGAGGTCCAGTTCCAACAGAAGAGTAAAGTTACTGAGTATAGATTTTATTGACGACTTTAAGAAATCTTTAAGATATTTTGGGCCAAAGATGTGAACCATTTGAGTGATCCATCACATCATGAACTCCATTTGGTAGTCTTTCGGAAGCCAACACCACACCTGGAGGAAAAGTCTGATTTCTCGTGGTCAGCTCTATTGTCTGAGGGGCTGTGTGAACCTCCAGGGTACAAGCTGGACACCTTACGCCAGATACATCACACTAGTGATGCAGGAGTAAATAACTGAAGTGGGTCACTGCTAAGCACGCAACATGTCCTAGCCAACTGCAGAGGCCATGTGCAAGCCCTCATGCAACAAGTTAGCATCGACAGGGAATGACTGCTCCACAAGCAAAGACCGAGGGGACCCCCCCAGAGGGGCAGGGTTTGGGGTCCAAGCTTCTCAACCCTGTGACATGCCACAATCCCTCTTCGCATGGACTCTGCACATGGTTTCAGGCCCACAGAACATGGATTGGCTGACAAATTAATGCCAAAGAGAAGTTCAGCAGAGGGAGCTTTCTCATTAACATGAATCTGTATTCTGGTGTGTCATGGGATGCCTAAATGATTGTATTCCTGGTGTTCAGGAGCCAGCCTCACGTTCCCGCTAGCGCTTTCTGTGCTCCTCTGAGCAGCCACCAAAACGGTTGTTACAGAATAGCTTGAAGTCTTTTCATATTTAAGAGGTTGAGACTGATGCTTTCTAGCCCTGCTAGCTCAGGTGCCTCTGCTGTGGTCGTTTTAAATCCTCTCAGGCTGAAGCTGAGCAACAGAAAACGATAAAAAGCAACAAAGGACTCACTAGGAATTTGGTATGAAGGGAGAGGAAAGGGTATCTAAGCTTGCTGGTGCACTCATAGATTTTTTCAGGCATGCGTCCAGTGTTAGACTCAGACTCTTAATTTCCTTTAGGCTATGATTCCACATGGCTCAGTTTATTCATAGGTACCCCAAGAGTTTAAAAGTCTCATACAATCCAGAAACTTCCTAATGACCCCAGACAGCTCCATAAAGCAAGCAAGTGCTGGAAAAGTAATAGCAACCGTAATAGCTCCAGATTACTTCCTGGAGCTGGAAGTCCTCCCTCTAGAGCCCGCAGCCAGGCAGGGTTATTGGGTCATCCACTGCATAGGATGCACCCCAGCAGCCCCCGACATCGGGGTCCTTGCCCATGACAGAGCTGACTCCAAGGTGTTGCTCTTTACTCCCACCCGAGCTGGTTCTAAGGGGGTGCATGGGATAAACCAGGTTTTAGCTCCTTCAGATCACTGGAAGTGTGCAGCCACTGTTGTGCCACTGACAGCAGCTCCCCCGGCTCCTTGGCCCGGTTACAGCTCGGGTAGCTGCAGTCTGCCTATTTACAGTCTCCCTGGATTCCTGTTGGCAGCGTTATTCCTTTTCGACTCCGCGTCCTAATTTAGTTGGGTTATCTTCCTGTGCGCTGTTAAACGCGACTGCAATCCGTATCAGAGGTGGCTACGTGTCAGGTTTGGGTGAAGCCATCTCTCATTAGGAGGGCCTGATCCTCCAGGCTTCACTCCTGTGAATAACCCAGAGGCATGTAATTAGGCTTCCGGAGGTCCAGCGCTACTATCGCCAACGCACTCAGAACTATGTCGCTTGAGTGGCCTAGAGTTTACATGGACACTTGCACAACACCGTGCAAATGTGAAGTTTTTGTTTAAATTTGCTGTTGCCAACCAATTTGAAAATAAATGTAACATTTGGGGAAAAAAGTGAGAAACTGAAGGGATTTGCCTTCCTTGCTCTGAAACCATTAAAAGCTTGGGGCTTTGAGTCCTGTTGTATACTGAACAAAGATACCCACAGCCTTTCAGCTCAGTTTGAGTTCAGTGGAAGCCAGAATTAAAACCAGACTCCACTGGGCTTGAGTATAAATGGATTAAAACCAGCGGAGCAAAGACTCCACTGTTCTTGGGAGTTTTACACAGATCTACAAGCTATAAGGCTGCTGATCAAGAATTTTGAGAAAATATTTTTTAAATAAATGCGAAACACCAATACAGCTGTTTCACTAGTAGACGTGCATTTTCCTTCTTTTCTGTCGTCTCTGGGCTAAGCAGCTCATCAGCAACATGTCGTGAGAGGTGGGCAACTCCAGAAAGCAACTCCTCCCACCTGAAGACAAGATCTAAGGTAGAGAAGGTGAATTATCCCTCGGGCTACCTTTTCCTCTGCTCTGACTATGGAGGAAGCTTTTATTCGTCACTTGGCAGGATGGAGTACAGCTACCCTGCCTAAGCAAATAATGGGAAAGGCATATAAATTTCCTGTGTGTGATGCAAAATAGAACCTTGATTGAGCAACACTGAGCTTCTTGAGCAACAAAAGACTGAACTTCTTGAGCAACAAAACATATCGGCTGCAAGGTTTACGCAACATGAAATACATATAATATGTATGCACATATTTAAAAATCCCATAGACTTAAGGTAAGTTATACATGGTGAGTTATACATGCATTTGTTTTCAGATGCAGTCAATAACTATACTGGCAGGAGATTTTTAGGTTTTGATATACTGCTCTGATGATTGCCTATGTAGGGTGAAATGCATCCTTAAACACGGCACTGTCAAAGTAATATCCACAAATCATTCAGTGCCCGTCACTGGCAGATAGTAAATATTTTATACCTTATTGAAAAATCATATTTCTTCTCAAGTATTGCTCGTGTGTTCCCTTTGGGCAACTCTCAGAATAGCCTTTTGGGATTCATAAAAACTAATAGTTCCCTTTATGCTTTTAAAGCTTTCGTCACATGGGCTTCCCAAAGCACTTCCACGGCAGCAATCCTAGTCACTTAGTTTGAAAGATTAAGGGGAACCTAGGGAGAGTAAAACTTCCCTCCTCTGTTCCAGCACAAAGAAGTCCCCTATGCTGTGTGGAGGACTGCCACTAGCGCGGGTGGTCTCTCTGCAGGGGTGCCATGGAGGAACAGCCCTGCTCTGGGAAGATGCTTCGAAGCAATGTACAGAGAAAATGAACTGTGTGCCTGGGGAAGCCTGCTAGCCTCCGTAGAAAGACTGTGAAAGAAAGGTGTTATATTTCCTTTTTTTCAAATTCATGCTATTGTCATTTCCCCCATTCTGATCCACCCTTTTTGTTGTTATGTTTTCAGCTGAATACTGGATTTGCTGATAACTTTTGCTTTAGAAGACAGATGTCGCCTTGCACCATACCAGGTAAGACTGACATTGAGCAGGGTTTCTGCAGTTACATTCAGGGTGGCCCATGGGCACCTCTGCCTTGCCTATTTTGGGGCTGCAGGTTAGCATGGCATGGCTCAGTTTGGCTGTAGCAAGCAATGTCAGTCTTCTCAATCCAAAATTAGACAGTAAATTGAATTCTGCCACTCCTCATGAACTGCATGCTTAACAAGGCTGTTAAAGCCTGCAGATAGCTTGCCCTCATGTTATCCACATCCACAGCTGGGGATACCTTCTGGAGAGAAAACTTTTGGACTTGTCCATGGACAGCCTCACCAAGCACTGTGTGAGCAACAGAAAGAAGCAAGGCAAAGGTATGGCACTCTACGGGGATCTCCATCTTAAAACGTACCAGAGCTCTGCTCAAGTCCATGCCTGAGACGACACCAGCTGGGAGGTGGGTCCCAGCCAGGCGCTGGGGAGGGACTCAGGTATCCCTGGCTCCACGGGCAGCACGCAAGCTGCGGAGATGCGCTACCAAGGCAGGTACTAAACATCATTGTGGAAACTGAACAGGGTTCTGCAGGTGGAGAAGAGAAGGTCACACTGCCAACAAGTAATTCCGTCCCCCCCACCTGTTGCTGAAATGCTTTCCCTCCAGCGGTGGAGCAGGCGGACATTGCCTGGGCAGTCCTTGCTCTTTGTGGTGTGGGGACGAGGGAGCCAGCCCAGCCATCCATATGCTACAGCCCTCATAAAGCTAAAAAATGGCAGCAGTGCTGCGTGCTTTTTAGCTGCTATTGTAGATGATGCTGGCCCAAGGTTCATTTGCCGTGCTTATGGTTTTGAGAAACAGCAGTGTGTCATTATGTCCTTGAAAGGTGGAGAACATAAAGGGGAGAACAGAAACAATAGTAATAGCAATAGTAATAGCAATAGCAGCAGCAATAGCAGTAATAATAATAATAATAATAATAATAATAATAATAATAATAATAATAATGAGGCTTCCAGAGCACTGTTTGTGAAGCAGTCTAACATTCTGCCCCTGAGCTATTCCTCCAAACAAAATTTCCAGCATGTATTCTTCCCTTTCAAACATCTAATGGTGTGTTGAGCCAGCAAGACAGATGGAAAGTTCGAGTTTCTGCCTGCACAATGGCAGCAGTGTCTGTGCTGTCAAAATTAACTCTGCGTTTTTTCCTGCTCGTGCTGGAAAAAAAGATCTTTCTAACCTTTGAAAAAATATACTGTGTGCTCAGAGATCTTATGTTCCTTCTCTGGCTTAGTTCAAAGCAAACTGATAAAAAAATTCAATTCTCACGTCATTCAAATAGCCAGTGATGCTCAAATATTTGTATCATGAAGATGTGTTTTAAACACGTGATCTCAGGGTGTGTGGAAGGATAAGCACAGCGGATCACTGCTTGGCTAATGAGGGGAGGGGCACTGCATACAAACCTGAAAAGAAGCATCAGCCCAGCTCTATAGGCATTTCCAGACCAGGTTGACACAATACCTGTTGTTACTGGCACTTGCCAGGTAAATCCGTTCTGGGTTGCACCTAGCCAAGGAATTTCATCGTGCTCTGTGGGGTTTTGCTGCTGAAATGGAGGACAGGACACAGCAGATTTCATTATACACCTAATTGCTGTCGAATGGTGGATTTTGTGATGCATTTATCAGCCAATGGACAAACTGCAGCAAAACATCGGACACATGAATTGGCACTTTTTGACCTGAGCTGCTAGACAAAGAAGGTTTGCACAGATTTGTAATATCCATTTTGACCTCTTTGCCTTTGATGGTAATAGCACATGTTCAGTGCGAGCCCAGTTTTTAAAATATAAGTGATCCCCTGGAGGTTCTGTTCTAAAAAACTCAGACTTCTCACTGATGGTAAGCAATGTTTTTCTCTTTAAGGAAAGGAGGGAGGCAGGTAAGGAGTGAGTACTGTGCTCCTTGGATATGGAATGCACATATAAATGCAAGATGCCATTTATCATTATTTGATATATAGCAAAATACAGTAATTTCATTTAGCAGCAGGTTTTAAGAAGATTAAACATGCTAGGAAAATTGTTTTAAAATAACAATGTAACAGGATATTGTAAATTATTTTGCAGTAGGCTGTTATACCGTGTCACCATAATTCTTCAATATTTAATTAAAACCCACAACAACTTAATATTCAAGTCCTGTCAAGAAAACTAATTGGATACAGGGACCAGCTGCTGGAGAAGTTTGGATGTCAGCTTCAAATGGTAATGTGAGTGGTTCACACTGGCTTGCAGGTACACATTTAAAACACTAGATCACCACGGACTTATGGAAAAGGCTGGTTTTGTTTAAAGTAAAGTCTTGGCATTTTATCCAGAAAGATTCATCTTCAATGACAAGATACAAAAATCCTATTTAATTAGAGACTTTGGTTTGTTTTTTTAAAAAAAGCAATTCTCAGTTTAATGCTCTGTGGTAGAAAGTTCTCCCTTGGGAAAAGTGGTACCCACCGTCTTAGGTACTTCTGCTTCTGCATACATAGACCTTCCATTTCTCTCCCTGTCTCCAAGATGAAGCTCTTTTAGGGTAAGGATGGATGTTTCAAATCACTAGTCCCCTTTCTAGCATTGCAATAATCGCACTGGGCTGAGTGGCCACTAGATCAGGCTACATGATTATGGGGGGGTGTGAGCTTGGGAACTGTAGCACCCATTGGAAGGGGGCCAGCCACACTGGCCAGGTTTCATGCTAAATAATGAAAGTCCTGACATTAAATGCATTGCAATGAATCATACTCCTCTTCAGGGTGATACTTTATAGCTCTGCAGTCTCAGAGCTGCATGTGTTTTTTAAAAAATAAGTTCTAAGTTACAAGTGTTTTGTACAGCTCATTTGTAAACTCACAAGTACTGGGTATTGCAAGGTATCTTTATTTCAGTGTTTATCAGTAAACAGAACACTACAAATTGCTCAGGAATACAAAAAAAAGTCTAAAATGATGGAAACTGGCATAATAGGAATTTATAAATATTGTGTTAGCAGAACGAGTAGGCTATGTAATTCTCCTCCTTTTGCAGCATTATAAAATACCCACAATAAAAGATACTCTCTTTTCTAGTAAATTGTTACAATTTTTTCCCGTCATTGATTTATATTGAAGTGCTGAACTCCAACGCTGCTGTTGCTAGCTAGCAATTAAGATGAAAGCACTGTCCTTTCTGAGAAAGGCATTCATTCAGGTGATATGGAGATCTCACACAGTTCTGCTCTTTCATTTAGCAGTTGCTTGCAAAACAATAGAGCGGAACTGTGCTTGATTTCATTGCCTTAAAAATAAAAGATTAAAAAAAAAAAAAAAAGGAAAGAAAAAAGGCTGGAAATATTTAGCATACAAAGAGATGAGAAATGGGTTTTGCAGGGAGCCAGTGTCATGCTGTATGGACGCTAATATAGCAAATTCAGAGTGAACGCAAGTTCTGTGCGTTAGGCAAATTAGAGGTGGTTGAATTAATCATGAATAAGTGACCAACATTGTGCTGCTTCTCTGTGGGTTCTCCAGCTGATGCTGGTTTCTGTTTAAGTGGATTCTCCTATGGCTTCATCCTGGGAGTAGCTGAACTCTTGTGCAGACACCAAGGACAACAAGCCATCTCACGACAGAGCGAGGAGGTTCCTCTCCCGAAGAATCATAGAATCATAGAATCACTTGGGTTGGAAGAGACCTTCAAGATCATCGAGTCCAACCATAAACCTATGCCAAAATCACCCCTAAACCATCTCCCTCAGCACCATTTCTACCTGTCTCTTAAATACCTCCAGGGATGGCGATTCCACCCCCTCCCTGGGCAGCCTGTTCCAATGCCTGCTAACCCTTTCGGTAAAGAAGTTTTTCCTAATATCCAACCTAAACCTCCCCTGGCACAACTTGAGGCCATTTCCTCTTGTCCTGTCACTTGTTACTTGGGAGAAGAGATTGACCCCCACCTCACTACAACCTCCTTTCAGGTAGTTGCAGAGAGTGATAAGGTCTTCCCTCAACCTTGTCTTCTCCAGGCTAAACAATCCCAACTCTCTCAGCTGCTCCTCATAAGAACACTGTGAACCGCAGCAAGAGTCCCACCCTGGGACTTGCTCCCGGCTCCTCTGAGATGGTCCAGGACCTCAGCCTGGGCTCTTGGTGGTCTGCATCTGCCTTGGAGAGTTCTGTGTGCCCTGCTAAGCCTTGTCCTCAAGTTTCACCGTGCTGGCCTCATGGCTCTTGTTCAGTGGCTGGGGGACACATACACCTGCACAATGGGAGAGTTCAAGGGGGGCGGAAGCCACGTCTCTTGCTGGGCTAGGACCTCTTCATCTAGAGAGTGATGCTGGGTGAGCTGCCCCGCCAAGCAAGTGACAAACTCGCTGTTAGTCCTGCTTATATCACATTTTCTGTCTTGACAGTGTTTGGACAGGGTCTCTCGGCAACCTGGTGACGCGATTGCCATGGGGAGGGAGAGCAGCTGTCCTTGTCGCCCGTGATGCAGAGTGCGTATCCACAGGACTGGGCAAAGAGTCTCCTTCGAGCTTTTATTGCGTACTAAAATCACTGGAGGAAGAACGACATCCTTCTAGGCTTCGGTTCGACATTGACAAGGTAGTAAATACCTTGTTCTTGTAAAGCTTGTTCTGCCATAGAGAACAGTGTTGCTCTGCGTTAGATTAGTGTACATTTTCCACGTGCAACTTCTGCTAATTTAATGAATTATTTAGCAGTGCCGTGCTCACGGGCTCATGCCAACACGGTAATGGAATTCTGTACCGGCTATGGGTATAGCCAGATGTTCACAATTTTTCTCCCTCTTTCTGCACAGATTTTATGCAAATTTCCGGAAGAACAGCACTGCCATCACCACCTTCTCTGTTAATAAATCCCATAATGGACTCCATGCCTGTACAACCAAACCCACAAGGGACAAGCTGTCAGGGGTGATCTGTAGTCTTTGTGAGTTGAAGATGCTCAGTGGTGGGAAGGTAAGGGCCACCGGGGCCATTTCTTCACTCGCCTGCTCCTGCTGGTGTAAATCGTGTGTAACCACAGTCGGTGGATTTACACTAAAGTGTCGTCAGGGGACAACCAGGCTCAGCAAACTCAGGAAGAATTAGATAAGCTACAAAGTTAAAGCGTGATCAGAAGGTGATGACAGAAGCACTGTAGGAAATCCTGAGCTGTTGTGCATGACAGTTTTGCAGAAACCTTTTTCCCCTCTTTTTTTTTTTTCTCTCTTTTTTTATTTTTTCCTAAGGATTGTTTTTCCAGCATTGGTGCAATTTCACAGAGTACCTACGGAGAGAAGAGCTGGCCTCACTCTCCCCATTTCCACTATTCAGTCCCCTCCTCGGAGGATTTACTTGTGATTTACGCTTGCAGAAGTGTGAAGAGATGCAAGCTGTGCTCATGCAATTATCCCGGACGGGGGAGAGAGGCCAGCAGAACCGAAGTTGGTAGATTTTGGGGCTGGGGCCGTTTCTGCACAGCTGTGCTCCCCACTCGGCTGTTCAACCCTCTCCAGAGTGAGACAAAGTGGATGCGGCCGCTCCGGAGTCAGAGCGGTTTAAGTCCAGGGCTGCTTTTCAACTCATAATGACATCCCTGCTTTGCAAAGTGTTTAAATATGAGCTTTACTCCCAGCAACTTCATTGCGGCACTTAAACCTAAGCTTAATGTTTTTCTGAAGCAGGTCCTTGGTTTGATAGCATTTTATACATGAGGTCAAAGTTAATAAGCATCAGGCTCACTACACGACAATGTGAGAATTACCCATTTATAGAGATCTAGAAATGTCATTTATAATTCAAGTCTTTCAAGGGAAGGATAATTGTCCAATTTTGCACTGCTGCATGGAAGAAAACAAAAGCGGGTTATGTGTTTGTGTGCTCTGCGCTTTTTGGTTTTATGTCGTTTTGCTTTATAAATTGCTCCGGGTTTCCAGGGAATTGAAATCTACCTGATGCCGTAAAATTCTTCCTATAAAGCGAAGTCTTTCACCCTGCCGTGGGGGTGGGCTTTTGTGGAAGTGTTGCTTGCCCCAGACTCCATCTGTGGTCCTGCTCCCTTTGAGTGCCTATTGATTACATGCTAACTTCATATCCTGGCATAGGGACTGATGATGGACGGTCTCCAGCCAGAGTGATCTCTGCTTTCTGGTCGCTTGAGTCGCCTTGCCAATGAGCCTGTATTTCTGTTTACTTAGTTAATGAGGATCAGCGTTACGAAACGCATGGCAGAGATTCAGTATACATTACCAGTTAATAGAGATAATTGAGTGGAAGGAAAACTAGTTTCTGATGTCACAAAACGTCTCTTGTGATAAAGCATTTGGAATACAGTGGTTAACATTTCATTTGAGGAGATTTGTGTACCGGTTAATACATATTGTTTGTGAAATTATAACGACATAATAATTGCTTGCAGATACATTCTTATTATATTGGGTGAAGCCTTCTTCTCCATTTTTCTTGTCTATCCAGTCTTACTAATTCTCCAAACACGGCATCAGACATCTGGTGCCAGGGTTTGAGTATCTATTTTTCTGTCTCCACATGTAGACTCCTGAAAAGATAGCCAAATCTTTTTCTTGTTTTGTTTTGCATTTTTTTTCCCCAGAAGCCTAAACACTGAGATCAGTGGGAGTTGAAGACTGAGTAATACTTCAAGGCAGACAATTTAGCTATGCTATAGCATATATGTATGTAGCAGATCGATAGATAAGTGCCAGGAAGGACACTCAGAGCATGTAGCCTGATTTCCAGACTTAGTAGGACCACCAAAAGTTCCTGTTGTGCATTGCACAGGCTTTCTTTGGCACCTACTGAGACTCGTCTTTGGCGCTGGTTTGGGAAAGCATCTAGCAAACTGTTTTACCTGGTTGTTTGACCACCCATCTTCTGATTTAACAAATATTCATCGATATGGATTTTTAGTTTGAAAAAATCAGACTCAACTGATACAGTGATTTACCATTTTTTTCAGTAAGCCCTCGTATCAGTTTCAGCTAAAAAGATGTGTTTAACTCACAGGTATATTTACCTTTTCAGCCTGGAGAACCTTGAGAATAAGAGCAAAATAGGAATACGTTGGGGGAAATAAACAGTACTTTCCTCTTTATATATAGAAATAAATAATGTCTAAAAATCTTTTTGCCTCCTACTTGAGTAGGCTACAATCCTAGAAACTTCTTATGTGTGCTGGCTGACTAAAAATAGAGAGCATATATCACATTATCATTCATACAAAAACTGCCTGCACAGTCTATGTAGTCCCTGAGCTGCTGGAGGCAGGGAGGAATATCTCATCGCAGTACCAGTATACGGGGCTGTGCTCTTCCCTTGCTTTTTCTCAAAAATAAGGTATTGGACAGCAAACAGCTTCGGGCTGATGTGTTATGACCAACGTTAACTTCTTAAGCTCAAAAATGCAATTTCCTTGTAAACATACTGGCAATTATTTCAGTATTGGTAGTGTTTTTTTGAGTATTAATCAAAATAAGAAAGAAGAGACTAGAAAACAACACAGTTAAACTTTAGGCTTCACATGTCGCATGTCTGTATTTTGCTTCATTTTGAGCACTGGTGGGTGAGTGCTCTCCACAGAGTTGTCTCAGGAACCAAAACGTGTTGCTGAAAGCATCTCTGTGAATCTCTAGACTGCTATTGTATGTTAATTTGGCTGAAGAGGGACTAAGGGGGCCTGTGGATGGAAAGAAGAAGGTGCTTTGTTCTACCAGGTAAAAAAGTAGTAAGGAAGGAGCTTTCTGGTGAGGGAGTATCTGCAGTATGGGCTGAGGCACCCTTTGGGAGTCACCCTTGCCCAACCCAAGAAGACGATGTGAGCCAGACTTTCTGACATTACATCTAATTTCTTGATGTACTGGAGGAAGAGGCAGGGAGTTCTTGAGCTGATGCTGGCCAGGCTTTGCCTCAGATGAATTGGCAATTGCTCCCTCTGGCATACAGAGAAAGCTGACTTCTCTGAGATCACTTGGATGGAAAGGTGACCAGGAACAGGAACAATGTACAGAAAAGGAGGAAGGCACCCACCGTGCTCTGCTTTTCCTGTTGGTGCAATCCCCTGCTTCAGGCAGGGTGGCACCATCACAAACCAGAGCAACATACGAGTGAGTCCAGCACATTAGCAACAGCTCTCAGACCACAGGTGTCAGTCAGTGTGAAATAACCTACGGAACGTCTGGAGGGAAATGTCTGTTACAAGGGCAGTGAGGGCTGGTGCAGCATCCCGAAGCATCCACCACAGCTGTCTGTAAGTTGTCAAGCCTTCACTGATACCGCCTGCTTAGGAGGAACTTGCAGAGATGTAAGATACGAACAGGAGGCCACCACAAAGAGCTAATCATATAAAACCTCTGTTCTCCTAATGTTCCCATGTGTTTTAAAGCATTGCATCTCCATTCATTTAAGCAGACCTCACTGATTCACTCTGGTAACTCTGGTGCACCATCGGTTCCCATGATACCTTTTTAGTCTAATGAAGGTGGCTTACACCTCAGAACTACATGGACATACAACCAGTTTTCTCTGCCTGCGATCTACAAAGGCTTCCTGCTCACTTTATATAGGAAAGTTGTTCTGTAACTCCAGCCCGTGCTATCACAACCAGGCCTGCCATACCTTGGGGAACATTAACCCAAATATACTTTTTGAAATATGTGAGGGTGGCTCAGGGAAAATCTCTGTCTCAGGCAAATTTCCAGACAGGGTTAGTGCCTTCATTTTCCTTTGTTCCAACTTGGAATTTTTGTCAGACCTGGAGTCTGTTCATAGTCCAGGGATGAGGGAGGTGTTCAGGGTGCAAAGTTGGAAAGCGAAAAGAAAAATCTAAAGTAAAAAACAATAAGCAGGAAGAAAGCTATCGGTTGTGTGATCCGACCCATGCTGTGGCTCATTATTATTACTTGCAACAGCAAATGTTGATGTAAGTGCTGCAGAGTGCCAGTAATTAGTAGGCATGCCTCTCCAACTGCTGCAGCATGTGGTCAATGAGTTCCTGCCTCCAAGAGATGTTCTGCACTGTAAGAAAAGAAATTTATGGTACTGATAAACATAAAGAGAGATTGAAATACAGCCTATACGCCACATTAGGAATGAGATTTCTACTACACCTACGCATTGGGAGAAACAATCTCATGCTGGGGAGCTGGTAGAAGGTGAGGCTCAGCATCTAGGGTGCAAGTCAGAACATAATTCTCCCTGTTTTCTTCCCTGCCGACTCCCACCAATCTGTTCAGCAGTATCCGGGAAAAAGAAATCAAACCCACGTAACATGGAATGCTGTTGGGTGGCTTAGTGATACTCAATTATGCATGTCCAACAGCATTGTCATTACGGCTGACGCCTACCACAGTTTCCATACCTGTGTTGTACAGATTTCTCTTAATTATATTTTTAGTCAAATTCTTTCTGCTACTTGCAGGCTATACACATTTTACAAGCCCAGTAAATAGGGCATGAGCAAAGAAAATGATAAAGTAATGGAACAGGATAGAGCACCGTGCTTCTTGCTAATTCTTGCTCCCTTAAGCAGGAGTTGACATGGTGCCAGGCTAAGCGGGGGCAGAGATGGGGCTGCAACCACGTCACTTGAAGGCTTGCATGGTATGCCACTTGGTGAGTGTGTAAGGGAAGGAGCTTAAATTCCCCTTTATTCCTCGGAAGATGCCCATCCTCCTTCAATGCTGCATGTGGTTTTGCACTGCAGACCTACCCTAGGACACATTGCTTTTTCAGATAAGCAAAAGTCTCAGTCCCAGATTTCCAGCCACTGAACTGCTGAATTAATTCCTTTAGAACCTCATGAGGATGGACAACATCTTGGGTTGTAGAGTCCAAGTTTTTTTAGTCATATACCACTGCATCAAACATCCTCCTGGCGATCTTTTATTAAGCTATATCTTAAAATTAATTTATTATTTACTTCTACTTCTCTTAAAGTGCAGATCCGGGAATTAACTCCTCTGCTCACTAAGTAGCTTCTTTCAAAGTTTGGTCTAATTTTAGAAGATTATTTTACAGCCATGAGCTCTTATGCTAGCAATAGCCTTTGTTTAACTGTCACTTATGCCTTGCTCGCACTTGCCTTTCTGGTATTTTTATAGATAATGACCATACTCTCTCCCAGCCTCCATTTTGCTAAGCTAAACAAGTCAATCTTTCCTAGTGTCTGCTCAAAAACTAAATGTTAAAATCCCTGAGCATCCTACCAGGCCTGCTCTGCCCCATTCCATGTTGAATTCTTCTTGATTACCGCATTGCAATAGAATTGGTTATGGGACTCCAGGTTTAGTCTTACCAAACTATTACTCAAATTATGGCACTAATTGTGCCATACACATGTGGGAACTACGTTGCCTGTACACTGCTTGGCATGAGCCATACAGGACATGGGACTACATGAGCATAACTGTCCTCCAGCTTTCAAATCTATGAACAGTTACACACTTGCCGCTTGCTTAGCTCTTTAGAGGGCTACCTCTTTATTTCTTCTATAGAAAGAACCAGATTTTAAATTAAGAACACACTGACAAATATTTTAATAAACTACATTCTGCTGGTTTGCTTCACACTGGGAATGAGCAGCTTAGAGATCAGAGAGCTTTTTACATATCCTTCTTAGCTTGGCCTCCTATGAGCCTGTGCTTCTGAAAGCACGCACTGCACGTGTGCGCGTGTATATATGTATATGTGTTACTAATAAATTTTCAACCTCTTGACTAATTTCAACCATATTTGACAATCTCAGAGGTGCTGTATCCCTACAGATTTAATGAAAAGCGGCAGCCAAGTGGAGGAAAGAGCTGTGCTGTCGTCTCCACTGAAGGAGAGGTTGCAGCACAAGCTTTGTCTAACCCTCTCTTACATGGTACAAAATGCTGTCAGGTTCCCAGACATGGGAAATAGTCATTTGGAGCTCGTGCATTATTATATGCTGTACAGTCAAGCCAGGGCACACATCCATAGGAAACCAGCCTCTGCTAGTTCTGCTGCTCTAAGCTATTTGTTATATTTATGTATTTTCTCTTGCTTAGAGAATAGGATATCTCTGTAAATGCATATTCACCTTTCTCTTTCCGCTGCCTTGTAATATGACTGGGAGTTGTGTATCTGTCAGACGTATATTTGAATGCATCACACGAATTAAGTTCTGCCTTTCACTGTCTCTCACACATACACACCTCTCTCTGTATCCCCCTGTACACTCCAGCTGTTTGAATGCTCCATATTTGCACCCTTTTCTCAATCTGTAGATTTTATTGACAACCTTACAGACAACTACATTGCCACCATCCGTGTCTTCTCTCTCCTCACCACCAGGTGTTGGACCTATGGATGGGTATGCTGTGGCCACATACAGGATGTAGAGACAATGACATACATGGGAGGTAATACACTCGCTGGGGAAGGGGGTGTTGTCGTGTCGGCAGTGCACAGCCATGGCATTGCACTGCTTACAGCTACTCCAGAGGTTCTGACTTGAGTCAAAATTTGGACACAGTTCAAGTGTCAGCTCAATAAATATGCTATTAGTAATACATATCCATTAACAAAACATCGGTCCAAGTTACTTGGTCCGATAGTTCAGCAACGGCAGTACTGCGTGTGGTGGTAGGAAGCTGTTCCAAGAGTTTTTAAAGAGAAAATAACAGTCCTTCTTGGGTGCGCTGTGTTTTCACAATAAATGACCATAAATAAGATGCTGCTAGTAGACTCCATTTTCTCTGATTACACAGCTACCTGCCTTTCTGTCTATCAGTCACACAGTAAATCTCCCTCTTTCCATGAAGTATCTTACGTTGTGCAAAATCAATACGCTGTCAGAGCACTTTGCTACCTTACTGGCGACACCAGCACGGCATGTCCCCTAGTGAGCGCGACTTTGCGCAGGAGAAAAAAAAAAAATCACCCTGCCTTGGGTTTGGATTTAGTAGAGGTCTGCGAGGTTGGATCCCCGTGGGGACTTTGTCACTGTCTTGGCTCCAGTTCACTTCATGTAGTGTTCAGGATCCCTCCACCTGGCTCCTTTTGGTTTATAGCCCCCAGGGGCCTCCGGCATCCCATGTCTCAGCAAACTTGCTCAGACGGCAGCTACGGCAGCAGCGAGCTTCTGCCAGTTCCCAGCTCAGCATTATCAGTGTTAAAACATTTACTGCATGTGCAATTCTCAACAGCTCTTAACTCTGGCAAATCAAAACCAATTTTAACCAGAACACTCCAAGACACTTCTCTACAATGAGGGCTATCTATCTGTCTGACAAATCCAGACTTGCTTCCCCCAGCTGCTTTGGCATTAAAGCTGTTTAAAAAAAAAAAAAAAAAAAAGGAGTTGGAGTTGCAACAATTTTCTTCTTTATGGACGTTGGAAAAAAAATCATTCACTTTGTATTAAAAAACAGTGATGGATTAATGCCAACAAATCAAATGAGATTTCAATTGCAGGAACAAATAGAAAAATTTCTGCCTGATCAATAGACATTCAAAGTCTTAACAGGAATCAGCCAGAGGGAGATGAAATGGAAATACCTGGCTGATCTCAACCGCTGTATCTAGTGCCCTGTCTCAGGGTAGCCTGAACCTCTCAGGGCTGGATCAGCCTGTGTTTTGGGGCACAGAAACATAAATCCCTGTGGTTTGTCATGTCACTCCACATGTGATGCCAGGCATGTGGCTGAACTCTCCTCCTTCCTACCGGGCATCCAGGCACTCACTCAACTGCTGGAGCATCCAATGAGATCTTTGAGGGCTCCAGTCAGGCCTAAAAGCTGTAAAATTCAAATTTTGTTTTGCTCCCCAATTCATTTAACTTCATTGCTGCATTTGTAGGTTGAACGTGCGTATGACCGAGCTGTGAAAACAGCAACCAAACAAAATGATGCCCCCAGGTCTGATCAGCAGTAGACTGGGATTTACTTCTTTCAGGCTATCGTCCTCGATTTTAAATTGGAGCAGAGAGAACAGCATGGTCATTTTATTGATTGGATTAGAGAAAAATTGAGCTGGCTGATCTGTATGATGACATTATTCAGTTGTGTTTGCAGCTATGACAGAAACAAAAGAGTTTATATTGGATTATTGAGGGCACAGGGAGAAAAAGGGAAAGAAAAGGTAATATAGAGGTGAGCAGGTGTTAGGTTTGGTGCCTTTGTGCTTAGACTCTCCAGCAAAAGCTCTCTTGTCTGCTACCCTGTCTACGTGGCTCACTGCTGCGTTGGCTACTGTTGCCTTTCCAAACACAACCAACCGCGTAACCAAAGAGACATGGGAATTAGTCGCAGCTCCTCATTAGTGGATGCTCACGTTACACGTGTTCATCACCCAAATGAGAATATTTGTGACCTTAAAAAAACCCAACAAAACCAATTTGGAAGTGAATATCCTGTTTAAGGGACGTTTTTATGCAAGCCAGGTGTTTAAAAACCGTGGTGTTGCATGACACCTACTGACAACCAGAGCATATCACAGTTCACTGTACATGGGCAACTGAGTCACTTGATTTATTTTTACTGATGATTTATTTTTACATTTGTTAAAAGTATATGATTGAGAAGGAAGAAATTGATATTTTGTACCATGTGACAGTGAGTAACTGGCATATATATGTGTGTGTATATATGCACTCTACCTTATGTTTTATTTTCCTCTTTTACATGTTTAGTTTATAGACTGATTTTAAAACCACCATGTCCAGCAGCTTCATTGATTCATTGTATTTATGGCTGAGGAAGAATGTTAGTAGCAAATGTTGTAGTCAGCACAAGAGAGCAACCTACAGGTTATGCTTTTGAAATGATCATATACTTTATTTATATGGTGCCTGTCAGTCACAGAAGCCTCCTGTGAAATATTATTGAAATGAAGCACTGGTAAAACTCCATACTGAAATGACACGGTCTGATTCTACACTGCCACGCATGCTGTGCCCTTAGACTGCTGGAATCAAACCATGTAGAGAAGAACCCTATACAGGCACGGAGTGGTCTACAAAATAAGAAGGGTAACATGGTACCAATATTGGGGTTTTACTCTCAGATCAAAATGTTCATGATTGCGGTGGCTCTCCTGTGGCCTGAGGGACAGATGACCAGGGTTCGGAATTGGAGCCCTGAAAAAGGCTGTCACCTTCCTGTCATTGCTGCAGCCTGTGTCATGATTTCGCCCAGTAGTTAATTTAAAACGAGGAGTTCCTGCATCTCAGCTCAACTCAGTACAGCACCCATGTCTTGACAAAAGACAGAGAAGGAAATGGATCTTGTGAGGATCATCAGCACTATTCAAACATTAAATGAAACCAACAAGCAAACAAATGAGCTGTAATTTTATCAGGTGGAAACAGAAATCAGTGGAGCTATTAAGCCTAAAGCAGCTGAGACTCTGCTCTTTAAATAAGTTGCACAAAGCCACTGCTACAACTGGAAAGTTTTTCAGCTCAGAAGGCAGCAAACGGGCCCCATGCCCAAGGAAAAGATATCGACACTGTACATTTTTGGAAACATCATTTCCATGCTGTGAAATTGCCCATGTGCTAGACTTGTATGGATTTCAATGGAAAAGCTCACCGTCAAACCACATGGCACCCAGCCCGTGCAGAGCTTTGAAGGAGATACTAGAGATAGTGTCAAAATCACCGTGAAAATGGGACCAATGGTTAACAGTACAGCCAAAATTGGTCCTGTAATTCATTTACAATGCTGTCAAAATAAGGCTAGAGCTGAAGGAATCTCAAGTGTCATTGTCAGCTGCACAGTTTTCTTCTAAGAATGTAATACAAGGGGGGAAATGTGTCTTGTGGATAATCCAGTGCTGAGGAGAAAAGAGACCCCAAAAAACTTCATTAAGGTTTTGAAGCTGACACCTCAGGCGACAAAAAGTCCATACAAAACACACAACTCTCACTTTTGAAAGGCACAGGAGCCATAGGTAGTGATGGCATAGTCATCAAAACTCCCCACACTGCTCCCTTTTCCCCAGTGTCGAACACAACTGTGTACACCCCACGTCTCTGGTTCCACAGACAATGAAGACTTTATACAGACCAACTTCCTCAGCCCCACCGAGCCCTTGCCCAGAGTGACCCTAAATCAGAAATCCTTGGAAAAATGTACACCAGCTTTCTGCTGGAGGACAAGACCTCATATCTCCCTATGACAACAGGTCTTTCTGGTTTGACTAGCGGACAGGCCCAGCATGCCCAGAACAGTACCCACACTGTAGTAACTGGGAGGGCTCCTGCTGGAGTGGATGCTGAATCTGGTCTGTAAAGACACTGTTGATGTGATCAGTTCCTTACCATAAGGGATGCCAGTGATGGAGTCATCAAGGAGCAGTAAGATAAAAATTAACAAAAAAAAATGCAGACTGAACATTAGTAAAACTTTCCCATAGGTGAGATCTAATTGACCATGGCATGATCCTATCAGATGCTTATTGTTTCATCCTTTGAAGGATATCTGGAAAAAGGGGCAATGAAGGGCAACGAAGCTGGTGAGGTCTTATGAGGAGCGGCTGAGAGAGTTAGCATTGTTTAGCCTGGAGAAGACAAGGTTGAGGGGAGACCTTATCACTCTCTGCAACTACCTGAAAGGAGGGTGTAGCGAGGTGGGGGTCAATCTTTTCTCCCAAGTAACAAGTGATAGGACTAGAGAAAATGGCCTCCAGTTGTGCCAGGGGAGGTTTAGGTTGGATATTAGGAAAAACTTCTTTACCGAAAGGGTTATCAGGCATTGGAACAGGCTGCCCAGGGAGGTGGTGGAATCGCCATCCCTGAAGGTCTTTTAAGACAGGCAAACGTGGTGCTGAGGGACGTGGTTTACGGGTGGTTTTGGCATAGGTTTATGGTTGGACTCGATGGTCTTGAAGGTCTCTTCCAACCCAAGTGATTCTATGATTCTATGAAAAAAAACCCAGAAGACTATTCCAAAGAAGAAACCTGCATTGGCGAGGCATCCTGCCCTGCTTTGTTTCGTCCTTGTACTGTTAGGATCAACTTACACAGGAGATGTTCACCTACTTAATTTTCATTTTTTTTTAAAAAAAAAGGTTTTAAAACCCTCAGGGAAGAGTTACCAGCTGAAATATTATTTTATTAATGTAATGGTTTCCTTTTTTTATAATGATTCTTGAAAGTTATTTGAAATGCCCATGGGGGAATATGGTAGTGTTATGTTTACACCAGAGACACTGTGAACACAATTCCCTCTAATTTACTTCGTAAGACCCCAGACTTCAAACAGGTTGTAGAGGAAGCAAAGGAGAGCAGAAGTTAACCCCGCAGACATTTGTCTTGCTGGATTCGATTAGTTTATCCGCTGGCGCTCAGCTGGCACATGGTTCGGATTAGGAGGAGCATTCCCCTGGCTGGGGACAGGGGGATGGCTGTGCGTTGGGAGGGTGAGCGCTGGAGATGTTTGTGTTAGGACAGAGAGCTAGACAGTATTTTAGTATGCAGCGGTGGCTCTCCCAAGGTTGTTTTAAATATATACGGAGTTTGTGTGTGACGATAGTTAATTTAACTAACATGTTTATTTACTGGCTCACTGGCTTTTTGTGTTTGGAAAAGATGACTCATCGGCTACTTGATCCTGACAATGTTTATTCTGCTGGTGGGCTCACGATTTACCAGTGTAATGAGAGTAATCCCACTCGTATCAGGCCCATTAACAAGCATACTTTCACAGGATCAGGTCACAGGCCAGCTGTAAATAAAAATATCCACCTCCTGGGCCTCAGCACTGGTGGAATTTCAGGGATGCTCATGTCACCACAGTCTGTTATAAGGTTTCAAAGGCACCACATTAACTCCGTCCAGTTTTTCTGGGGATAACGTTTTAAAGGGCACAAAACACACGCAAGGGATTTTGCTGTTGCTTAGCTGAGCACACAACAGCAAAGCTCTCACAGGATTTTCTGCCTCGTGCTTTGTGCTGTTCAGGTTCCCCGTAAAGTGCCCAGAGGCAGATAAATGTCTCAGACAGGCAGTGGCTGGCCAGCAAAGCTGGGAGTTGCCTGAGGTTGAGAGAAATAGCGAGAATGCAGCTGCGTGCACAGAAAAAAAAATAAAAATCAGTGTTTCCAGGGCCAGGAGGAGGGGGCACAAGTAAGCACGCCGCGCTGCAGCCTGGCAGTCAAGGTACCTAGTGAAGGTGAATGAAAGGTCTCTTCCCCCACCGCTGTTGGTTCCCGCCAAGGGCTGTGTAGATAGCCCGTGACTCTTTCTGTGCTGGGCAACTATGGAGTGCCAGGGACCCCTCTAAGGATAGTTGAGTGCACTTTTAAATCATCTAAATGGTTCCTGGAAGCTTTTTTGGCTTGTGCAGGAGCAGGAATGGTCCAGGACCTCTGCATGTGTCTCCCTGCCTCTGCAAGCTTGTACGCCAGCCGGCCTTTGTGACAGCATGCTTCTGGGCACGTTTAGTTCACCAGGATGGCTGTCATCTCTGTGTGTCCACTCTTATTTTGGGTTCTGCACCAGGGAGGTCTAAAATCTAGGTGTTGTGGTGCCTCACTCGTAGTTGCATGAGTCTTGCCCTTAATTGCCAACTACATGAGTATCACTGAAAGCTTGGTGCCCTTGAGGATCCACCTGGGCCTTGGATTTTAGATTACACAGATATTAAGCAACTAAGGACCAAATCAGGTATTTAGCACTTGCAGATATAAATGCAACATCATAGGGTTTGTTGAAGAAGAGCTGACGAAGATTTAGCAAACCTCAATGCTGTGCGCATCCGTATTTTCTGAAAACTCACACTTGGCATCATGAATCTGCCTGGGTATCCTTGAAAACCCATCTTTGATTCCCAGTAGGGTCAGATTTGGAGTGAGTTGTGCTGTCTAAAGAGTTATCTAAGTTCACCCTGAGGACATTCCCAAGATCCCCCACTTCAGGCAGTGGGCAACCGCCGGTCTCCACCAGTCAGACCATTTGTAAGCCATGAGACAATGTAGACAGACCGTTTGTATGGCTGAGACAATGTCCCTGGGAAGGGCCAGCAAAGCCCAAGGAACCAGCTGGAGCACCAATGGCCTGAGCACCACCAAGGAGTGAAGATGACACAGAGCACTGAAATAAGCAAGAACTGAGAAGAATTTCCAAGTTGTGCTGAGTGCGGCAGAGCGATGCTGGTCCTATTTCTGTCTCTGATCGAGCTGTGTGGACAGCCTTTTTTGCTTCCTTCCAGGAGCAGGTTTGGGAACAGGCTCCTCAGCTGGAGAGGATGCTGGACTCTGACCCCCCAGCCCGCTCAGGCAGTCCCAGCTCTCCCCTCACCTTACTTTCTGTATCTCCCACCCTCCAGCTTTCTCATCACAGGCACTCTGCTCGCTTCAGACGAGCCAGCTTTGACTGGGTGCCCCTTGTGCACATACAGCTATGTGTTTTCCTTGCTTTCCTTACACCAGGATACTACGGCGCACAATATAATGGGATAATGTGCTAAAATGAGCCGCCAGAGCTGTCTCTTCAGAGGGCCAGGCTGCCAAACATTACACCCACTGGATGTTAAATGAAGGCAATGACTAAGTGTTCACACAGCGGCTTGCTTTCGATGAAGAGTTTGGCAGACTGACGTAAATTGAAAGTCTGCTGCGGGCAGATTTCCTCCTACTATTTTTGATTTCATGCAAATAAGAATTGCAGGACGCCAGGCAATTTCTACCTGTGACTGACATATTTAGTGTTGACAGTCCCACACTGTTTTTATATCTAAAAGTGCAGATTTAATAACACATGTGGGGCAGTTGCAGATTGTGATATCTCATCCCAGACCCATCTCCAGTTCCCCTCCCTTCCCTACTCCCAGCAGGCTGCATCCAGCCCCGCAGCATGGCTTGCTTTGACACACGCATGTCTATAAAGTGTTGCAGCCTGCTGCCAAGCTGCCAAAGAAAACACGACGGTGCAATTTTTTCTGCTAACAAGCCTTCGTCCTGTGCGTTTCACTCCCCAGTTTTGCTAGATAAAAGCTTCCCTTAAAAGATTAAGGGGTAGCTTAGGCAAACAAACATTCCCGGTCTTCTGACTGATCCAGGCAAGGAAGCATCTACTGTTCAAAAGCATTCAAGGTGACTTGAAGGGTTCTGAGTGAGGAGGCTCAGCAGGTGCAGGCAGCTGGGAGAGGAGCAGGGGCATCAGCTTTTGGGGTGATGGGGAGGCAGTAGGAAGCAGCTGCGCATGGACAGCATCAAGCCCCACGAGAGCGGAAACTGGGACCTGTGTCTGAAGAGTCTGAAGCACCAGGTGCACGTGTGGTTTCGTCCCCTCAGCCCTGGGTTCTGCCTGGGTGCCACAAAAAGTGCCAGGAAGCGACTGCAGTTGCATGCTGGATATGCAGAGCCCCACCACCTGCGAGCAGCATTGCTGCCTCCCAAAGCCAACAGGTCGTGCCTGGGGAGAGAGCCCTGGAGGGACTGGCTGCAAATGCTTTTGGTAAAGCTCACTCTTGGGTAAGTAGACTGTGAGGCTCTTTCTGCTTGTCCCTGCCAGCCCAGAAACCTTACTCTGTGTATTTTGGTACATTGTTCAGCCACTGTGACATGCGGTGGTTTCATGTCTTCTTTTCCCTCTCAGCAACCAGCCATGAAACCAAAGTCT
The DNA here is from genome assembly GCA_013398295.1 of Chionis minor. Lineage (NCBI taxonomy): Eukaryota > Metazoa > Chordata > Aves > Charadriiformes > Chionidae > Chionis > Chionis minor. Next base: position 351,128 of record VZSF01003826.1, read on the forward strand.
CAAGGAGGAAAGGAGACTAGGTAGCCAGGCTGCCGATCAGAGTAGACACTAGAGGATAATGTTTCAACTCCCATCACTACCTAATTCAGACCAGGACCACGCACTCCAGCAACTGCCTGTTTGGAGGCACGTGCCCTCCCCTTGCAGGTATTCTGCAGGAGGTGCCTGTCTTTTCCCATCATGTTTTAAACAAGGCTTAGGTTGTGCCTACCTGCCTACAGGCATGTGCAACAGGGAACACACAACCTGGCCAGTGGCATGGTGTGGACTACAGCCTGACATCTCTGGGCTCATCTTCTGGAGGCAACTAGCAATCCATACTTCATAGAATGGTTTAGGTTGGAAGGGGAAAAGGACACCTGGTTGCTCAAAGCCCCATCCAACCTGGCCTTGAACACTTCCAGGGATGGGGCATCCACAGCTTCCCTGGGCAACCTGTTTCAGTGCCTCACCACCCGCATAGTGAAAAATTTCTTCCTGACATCTATTCTAAACCTACCCTCTGCCAGTTTTAAGCCACAGTGGTGTTTTGGTATGGTGTGGTCTGTGGCTTGAGGAGGAGAAAGGAAGCTTCAAGGCTTTCTGGGATAGTGGTATCTAATGGACTGAGGACAGATCCAAACTTGGGAGAATCTTGCCCATACTGCCTGTGGAAAAGAGTCTCTGAATGAACTATCCTTAAGATAGTTATTTGGTAGGGCACATACATCTGTGGGAAGCTAACTGGAAAGGGACCTGTGGGCCAGGACACATAGCAGAAGGCAGCATCCTGGGTACCTAACCCCTTACTCCATAGTTCACAGGCTCCTGAGGTATCTTGTCCCTTCAGGAGTGAGGGAGCAGGTGCCAAACCAGGCTGAAAGTGTCACTCTTCACTGATGTGCTTCAGAAATAGCCCTGGCATTAACCTCATGGCTAGCAGAACATCCCATAATGCTGTATTCACATTGATATGCTCACAAAACCACCCTTTCCCATGAGCTTTCCAGATCCACTGGGAGAAAACAAGTAGAACAAAAGTAAAAAAACTGACGAGTTGAGATAAACACAGTTTAACTGGTGAGGGAAAGAGAAGAAGAAGAAAAAAAAAGACCACACAAAAAACAAGAGGGACAGAGGAAATCACTCACCCTCTCCCAGAGGCACAGCAGCTGAGCAATGGCCACCTTGAAAGCTAAAACTCCACCACCTTCTTCCTCTACCGCAGTGTTTATTCCTGAGCATGGCATTTGTTGTATGGTGTGGAACATGCCTTTGTCCAGCTCAGGTCAGCTGTGGCTCCAAGGTCCACTGGAAAGCTGAGTCTGCTTCGCTCAAAGCCAGCTGGCTCCGAGCACCGGAGCTCAGCTAACGGATGCAGGATTTCACTGATCTGCACTCAGTGTGCAAAAGACAAGTGCAAACCAATTAATGGTCAAACTACCTATGCCTGGGGACCGGCTAAAATGTCTTTTTTATGGTTTCGTATTTCAGATGATAGTTCTTTCTTATATGTTTGAGCTGTTCAACCTAAAACAGTGACTCAGGGCTACAATACTGGAGCCAAAGACCTCAGTAAGTGTTTGTATTTACAGTCCAGCTTCTATTTACCTTCTTCCCTTTAGCAGCTGACATCAAAGTGGGAAAGAGAAGTGGGTGGCCCATCCCGAGGCTGGTACTAATTATTGCAATTTGGAAGCTTAGTAAGAATACACCCAACATTCAAACAGAACATCCAGTGTTTTGTAGCTTTACTAAGGAATTGTGAGTGTTAATTTAACTTAAAATGCTTGAACTGTCTTTTATGACAACCAACCCATTTGTCTAGGACTTTGTGGATTTCCAAGATGTCAGGAACAAAAAAACTGCACTCGATCCATCATGTTCATTAGTTCTTCTGATCCACCAATTTTAAGTTTCTTCAAGAAAACAGAACGTCATTCGAGCCCATTGCATGCACCACAGCAGTGAGAAAACAAGGCTATATCCTGCTACTGCACCTCTGCCTGTTGGTGCAGACAGTCTCCTTCTTTATTGACATTCCAAGCATTGACAGGAATCAGCCCACCTTGCCTCAGCTGTGCCCACTAGTTCATAAACTTCATTGTTTAGTATCTCTTCTAGTGCCTCCTGCTTATTTCCCATGCTCCTTGCATCCACCTATAGACATTTCAGTACATTAATATTCTTCATCTTCTCTTGCTGAGCTACTCCAGCTTCAGTCTTATTTGTAGGCTGGCATTACATGTCAGATTATTTGAGTTAGGTGAAAATTTCTCCTCTTTCCTTCGCACTGAGTTTTATAGCTATCCAATAAACTTGCCTGGTTTTGAAACCTGGAGTTTGGTACCCTGTTTTGGCAGAGTAACATTAGCCACAAATTGCTTACCTCTAAAAATAATACACGATAATTTTGTTCTCTCTCAGAAACTGGCACACTGCATTCTCTAAAGGCAGATGAATGAATATGTGAAAACATTTTTGGAACAGTTGCTCGTCTATAACAAATCGATATAAAATCAAGATAGAATTTATTCTTTATCTCTCCGTAAATGTTTGTTGAGCTATGTTTCAAACATCATTCAGAGTGAAGCCTCTGGAGACCCAGGAAACAAGGACTTGATCTTTCTAGAGCTTTCTATCCATAGGGAGACAGCAGGTCTGAATATTTATCGCCTAGACAGCAAGCACAGATTGCCACTTTTGCTGAATTTCTGTTTGAAATCAGGGAATCGTGACCATCTTTCATTTTGCTTTCTAATTCTTGAGAAACTTCTGGGCATAGCAACACTTAGCAATTCCCTACAAGGAGTCCTACATGTTAATTAAATCTCCCGAGACTCATCTCTTCCAGTCTGAGACAAGAGCCAGACATTTGCCAAATTACATCATTTCACCATGTGCAACTTCTGTAAGGTTCACCCTTGTCAGCCATGCGACAAAAATTGTGGTCATGCCCTGTTCATTTCTCCTCAAGACTGCTAAAGCCTCCTCTTCATTTTCATCTTTTTCCTTTGCAACCTATTTCAAATGCCTCAGCAAATCATCTGCCTCAACAGCAGCACCTCTGAATTCTTCCATCATTTTCCTTTGGCCTCCTGCATTAAATTTCAGCTACTTGTGCTTCCCTTCAAGGCTCCCCAGAACACTGCTCTGACCTATAGCATCAACCGCAATATTTCCTGCTCCTGTTCCCACTCAGGCAATACATCACACCTTGGTGATGTCTTTATCATCTCCTTCATGCTCTGTACCATCCCCAACAACCGAATGTTTCTTTTATGCAATTTAGAAAGGAATGCACCTCTGTTTTCATACATCCTTTGTCAAAGCACACCCTCCTGTGTTGACTGGTGCTCCTACAGCCCTCCCTGCTCCAACAGGACACTGACATTCAGACAAGGCCAAGTGGTGCCAAAAGTATGCGGGATATCACAGTCTGGCCACTGATGAGCTCCAGGCTTGTATTTACAATTCATTGGTTAAAAGTCCCCAGAGATGGCAGCATTCTTCCTGCCTTGCACAGTGCCAACCTACTTTTAGACATCAGTAACTAATAAAACTAAGAGGCCTGCAGCTAAGTCTTATTATCCTTCTTATTTTACAGATGGAGTGGTACATTTTTCAAATCAAAGATGCTTCCCAGGTGAAAAAAGAGTAAGAGTAAAGATCAGGGTTTCCTGAGAACTCCTCCATCCTCCACTGGCTGGCTGAGGCTAAGCCCAGGACACTTTTGTTCTCCTGCCATAAAGCGTCTTCTCATTTTTGGTCATTGCTGTCTTCTTCCTTACTTAGAGAAGTCCTAGAGGACAAGTGGCACTGCAGGCTCATCCTTCCAAGGAGTGGTGGAGGATCTCACCTGGCTGTTGGAGTGCCGTCAGGCAAGAAGCTTCACAGACCTGGTGGCTTAGCCAAGAATCCTTATTGCCATCAGAAAAGGATGTCTTTTTCCAGCCATACAAAATGTGAATAACGGGAGGTTAGTTTTGCAATTTTATATGTGCAGCTGGTGGTTCACAGGTTTGTTTGTAGTGAGAAGAAGAGTTACAGGACTGTTTCTTATGCACCTTCTTACAAGTGTGTGAAGAGAGCGTAAGGAAGAGGGTGTGTTCCATATTTTCTCTAATGGAGTATTATCTGGCAATTTTCTGGTGAAAAGGTATTGCAACCACGTCTCCCACTCAAGCTCCTGACTGCACGTTCACTGCCATCACAGACACAGCATCAGAGGACCAACAGCAATGCTAATGGATGTTCCAAGGACTGTAGGAAAAGCCCCTGCTGCTGTTTGAGCTGTAACATAGGTTTAAGGGCCGACACATCTGAACCATCCCTTGCCCAGGGAAGCAGTTCACTGTAGCTGGAGACATAGTCTGATGGCAAAAATATGCTTGCTTCAGTGGGTCTTCTTACACCGTACCGCCTCACTCTTTCTCCTCTTGCCTTTGTTGCTCTAGCTAAGGGGCGTGAGTACTTGCTTGGTTCTCGTTGTGCACTATGTTTTACTCTTCCCTTTCCTGGATGCAGCTATTTGATTTGTACTCAGGAGCTGTATCTTCCAACAAATATAAATTATGCACGTAGTCTGGGTCATCTCTCAGTTTTCAAGAAATACATGTTTGCTTTCTCTCTCCACGGTGAGGCTCCTATGTACGCAAAAAAAGACTTGCATATGAGAGAACGCCTGCCAGACGTAAAGCCGTCTCGTTTCAGGCCTGACTCGTGCTGCTGCATCCTTCTGCCTCAAGCTGAGCCTGATGTGCCACCAAAGGCTGAAGGCTTGAATTTGGGTCTTTCAAGGAAGTGCTGTAATCACCAGTGGGACGGGTGTTGCGTCTCCTTGTGCAGTCTCTTGCGCGTTACTTAGCAAATGCCGACTAGCCCCAGCTCCCAGGAGCGAGAGGTGATGAAAGGGTCAGTACGGGAGTTTTGCCAACACCAGATGCTATCCAGGGATCCCAGCAGCTCAGTTACATCGAGGCTTAGCAAGCCCGAGATTTTCTGTAAGAAAAACCTAGGCTTCGTTACAATAATATTGCTATCTACGGGGCGAGATGGGATTTGAACACAAGTTCACCTTAGTCATTGGACATGGCACCCAAAGTGGCAATACATCTCTTGGAGTACTCAGGTTCCAAGTGCCCAGCACTTTAACAACTTTAACAACAAAGTAATTGCATGCGTAAATGGCTAGAATTACCCAGGTTTCATTACTCGCTGTGTTATGTACTGATGCAACACAACATCAGTTACTGTATTTAACAAATTGGTCCCTTTACAGTTTTTCCAGTGAGATGTAGGTTAATGAAGCAACTTTCTATCACGGACCCAAGAGGCAGAAACTTCTCTGTAGCTATTAAAAAGACCGTTGCTTGAAGGATTCGTGTTTATAGAATAAAATGAAGATCTGAACACGTTCTCTATTCAAGGAACTCTTCCCATCACAGCTATCCTTTATAAACCATATATATGCTCTCTACGCTGCGCCCTTCTGGAAATTTTGAGGAAATTTATGGGCCATAAAAGTTGATATTTTTAGACATCGTTAGACCCAGAAGAGAGGCAAAATCCAGAACAGAAGACTCTTTCAATTAAATGCTTAAAATGTTCTAGTAACAAACTCCTCCACATAAAACTAGAAGGCAACTAACTGGGGCATTTCTGATGCTCTCAGATGCTTTGATGCTACGCAAGCAGAGATCATCTATAAAATGTGTAAGATCCTGCCTACAAAGGCCACTTTGTGCACTCTCTGTCTCTCTGAAACAATTTGTATAGCAATTACTTGCAAATTAAGTTCTACTGCATTTGCCATCAGCTTCAGTGGAACTGGGCTTCCATCCACTTTATATCAGCTTTAGGGTTTCTTTTCTGTTTGCCCATTTCTGGCTTGATCCAGTCCAGAGAGTAGCTGCAATATGTCACCTGGTAGTAGATACTGAATGTATGTTATGGGGGAGGAAAAAAAAGAAAAAAAACCCAAACCCAAACCTGCCTGCCAAGTCCTGCAGCCTTAAACCTTTGGTGTAGTACAAGGTTTACAAGATGATTTAAAATCTGCATGTGTAGGAAATAGGAAGATGGGCTGACTCTACACAGAAAATGGGTTTGGGACAGAGAGATTGATGGCTTTGTGACAATGACAGTAAAGTTAATAGCTGATACAGGCAGACAACAGACTCCATTTTAAATTTAAAATTGAAGTGTGTGTTGCTGACAGCATCATACTGACCATTCACTGCTAGACCTAATTTCTCTCTGGTAATGACTAGGAGAAACTGAGTAGATAATGATGTGCTCTGCAGAACATTTGGGAAATGGGATTAACTGGTTTGCAATTTTTTTTTCTTGTTTTAAAAACAACTATTTAATGATTAGTAGAGGTGGCTATCCTTGAACACTCCTGAAGGGTAAAGATTAGTCACTCCTCTGGGAACATCTCTGTCGCCTCTATTTCCTTTCCTCTTAGGAGACAGAAGGGGTGTAAATTGTGCTTGCAACAGACTGGGAAGGCTGACACTGTTAAAATATAAGACTGCAACAAAAACCCTGGAGATGATGTATCACCAGTCTCCTGGGCAGTTGCACTCCACGTTCACATTTGCACACTGCAGATAATTCCTGCCTTTCAACAGCCTGAACCCAAACTTCAAATGCAAATGGTCTTGGAGCTGGAAACCTGCGCGCACCGAAAGGAGAGAGTTTTTCACATATTCAAATAAAAAGCTGACAAACAAAAATACGTGAAACAAAGCAAACCTTTCAGTCCAGGGGGAAGCAATTCTTTGCTCTGTTTCTGCCATTCATCCCTCCTGTTTGTCTGCCCTGCTCTTCAGGGACAGAGATACCCATCAGTTTTGTACATCTCCACCCATACAAGTAGAGACCTTAAGTGGCACACCAGCATAGCGTTGATCAACAGAGACTTTCTTTTACTATGTGAAAGGCTTCTTAGGAACTACAGAGACCATAATACAGGGGACTTCTGAAATTTTACACACATGGCACATGGAAGCAATTGACTTCGGGAATAAACAGTTGTTCTTCAAACCTGAGCACAGCCAGTGCACACGCGTGAGCGTGAATGTTGCTGACCTTACGCTGCCAGTTTGGGCTCTGTCCTCGTAACAACCCTGGCTTTTTACATGCCATGCTAACACCTGGCAAAATGGCAGCAGTACATTCCATAATCTGCTCAGTAACTGTATTTCAGGCTGTTTTCCTTACTCCTGTCTATGACACGAGTTTGCACAACTGAAGGATTTACTGTTTCCCTGCTTGCTTTTTTGTTCAGCAGGAAAACTAGCTGAGTTGTTTGAGTCAAGTTCAAAAGCTCAAATCTGAAAGACGTACACTCTTTGCATGAATTAATTCCAACTCCGCTCAGGCTTTGCAAAGCTAATTTAAATTACAGTGGTCTCTGTAACTTCACGTAGCTGTAAAATAAATAAATCTAATTGTATTTGGCCTAACTACCATGAATCTGCTTATTACTTTCAAAATGGTACAGCGGGGCTCACGGTTTTTATAAAACCTAAGCTACCAAATGATTATGATGAGAAACTGAGACTGTGGCAACACTAATTAAACGCACGTAAAAAATAATTTTCTTCTCTGAGAAAAGTGCAATGCCCATGTTCTATTTCCATCCCTTGCTTCTGTCTCCTGTGACTGCTGGCGGGCATTTTAGATGTCGTTGCTCAGACTATTCAAGACCTTTAAAAAAAGTTCTTGTTTCCTAGAAAGTAATTAAAACCTCCCACACTGAGCAGAAATATATGTAACACATGCAAATGCTGCAAGAGTAGCATGGGGTTTACATAACAATTTATAATGCTGCTTGATAGCTGAGGCAAAATATGATCACGTGTTTTACGGGCTTAGATCAGCCCTCTGAGCCTGTGCTGGAAGGAAGGTGCTCCCTCAGTGCAGGCTGTGACAGCAGCTCCGCTGCAGGGCACACAAGCGCTACCATCGCTTTTAGTACCAGCGGAGGAAGGCTGGATAAATAGCATCACATTTCCCATTAGTAAATGGCTTCCTAATTTCTACTGAGTCAACAGACAGTCACCAGGTATCAGCTACTACCTCAGCTTTGCAGCAACATCACAGAGCGGCTCTTCACTAGGAAATGAACCAAAGCGTAGCGGGGGGAGGCTGGGGCTGGGGGCTGGGGGGGAGAGGCAGGGAGGGAGGGAGGGAGAAACAAGGTCCTACTTCATTTCCTTTTCTGCTCCGATTCCTCTAATCGAAATTCCACAAAGGCACGTTAACCTGAAGAGGAATTTCAGCAGCAAATCATCACAAAGAAGCTGTGGAAGCCTGTTTAATACTTGCAGGTGGCATTTGGTCCATCTCAGGCAGGAGCTCGCCGTCTGACAGTCACCGATAAACAGATACTTCATAACTGTAAAATCTAAAGGTGGAAAAACCAGTAACGTCAGTTTAGTCCACCTCTTGCTTTACCAATGCAAGATAGGATTTCTTTTGCCTTTTCCCAATGCATTTGTCGAGTCTTTTTGTGCTTTTGGTGTTTTAAAATTTCCAAGTAACCCAAGAGACATCTTCTAAAGTCCTAGGAAAATTAATATTTCACACCTTAGCATTAAGAGGTTTCCACTACCCACCCCTCCTCATTGCTGTTTGGTGAAATAAGTTCCTGCTTACCTTATTTCCCTGTTCTGTACCACAGCCACTCCAAATAAATCTAATTACCTCCCCTTTGCATCTACCCAAGAATTTCTACATTTGAGCCTCATCTTTGCTATCACAAGTTATTCTAATGATTATTCATATGGCAGCACATCAGTATTCTTCTTTCACTGTGTTAGTAACACGCTGACCCCAAATCTAGTGCAGTATTTCATGCAGAATTACTGTATCAGAATTACTTGTCTCAGAGCAAGAGCTCTTACGTTCCCTACAATGCAGTATTTGGCCATGCACCCCAAAACTGCAGTGCTTTTTTTTCTCTCACTGCATCCCAATTATCTCTTTAATGCAGGTTTAAAATGTGTTTTCCCAAACCCTCTTTCCTTGCCTCTATTTTATGGCCATTCATGCTCACCTAAATTTCGATTGTTGCTGTTATATTTCTTTATATTTTTCACTTATTGTTTGAAAGTCTTCCCACTTCAACAATGTATTTCAGTAATGGACTGTATTCATGACCCTCTTACCCCCTCTCCAGGACTGTAAATACCACTAAAACCTCTATGTGGCTATAAAACCAGCTGCATTGCTATCCACTGCTACTCAGACAACTTTAAAATCACGTATCTTTCTTCGTCTTTAGGCAAATCTGAATTTATTTTTCAAGGAAGATTTCATGAGAAAGCAAATGCAGACCTAGGAAAGGATTTTATCACAGATATGTATGTAATTCATTCCTTTCAACTACTCATTTTCAATTCTATTCCAGCCCATTACTCTATAGCTTTGTAGTCGAGGCAGTCAGCTGAGAAGGGAAAGTGCGAGCGTGAGGGGCCAAAGAGGGCCGAGCACATCAGGCCTCCTATAGGATTTGGGCAGAAAAATCACGGTTTATACAACCTCAGCAGTGATTACCAGATCTCATCAGCTGCTGGGAACATGTGCAGAAGGAGAACTCTAAGCAATTAGGTAGCTTGGAGGTTGAACATGAAGGCATATGACGAGCCGAGATGCTCCCCGAGTTAAGTGCACACAAAAAAACGTGTCTCTGCTTATTTGCCTCAAATATACCTATGGCCTTGGCTGGCCCTACTCTGGTGAGAAGTGCTGTAGAACATCTATTCTGCTTCTGACTATAGTCACATTAATACAAACACTGTTTCCAGCTTTTAGTAGTGTTATTTGTCATGTCGTGTTGTAACAGATGCCAGCATGTGTCCCTTATGCAATGTGAGTAAGAAAAATCCTTAAAATTCACATAGAAGTTCGATTTAACAAGACAAAAGTTTCACTATATTGCATTTATTTACCTCTTACGTTCCAGTTATCCATTACATTTTCTTAAATAAAAAGCTGCATTGGTACATATTTTTTGTCACTTTCATTAATACCCTGCAATACATATCAGCCAGCTTGTCATTTTTATGTATAAAAATAGAGTAACCTTCCAACTCAGCAAAAAAACCTTCTTTTAAAGCCCTGATGCTCTACCATATCAGTCTTCATTGATATCAAATAAGGAGAGTGAGCAAACGACTAGCTTTCTCCTCCAAATATTTTTTTTCTGCACTGATGTATTTGTAAATTCCTTTATAATTCCTCATTTCCTTTGTGAGCATCAAGTAATTAAACTAATCCATCCTCTGTAAACCTCAGTTGACTCACAGTGTCCTTGGATGTCATTGCATCTTTTTTTTTTGATGTTTTTTCTTAACTTCAGATCTTCAAATCTGCATCCGGAGATTCCTGTTTTCCACAGCAGGTGTCAGTCATCCTTCAGTTGTAGGCTTTTTGGTTTGCGCAGCCATCTTGCACACTGACAAAAAATCTTGGTTCCTGTGAGACCTTGATTCCTTGTCCTACTCCACCTAAATCCATTCTTTACTGTGATGAATTTAAGTAGCACTTGTGCACAAGTTCCAATTTCTCCATCAGTAAGAAATACTATAATCAGAGCAGTTGTTTTTCTACAGGACAACAAAAACGGTCATGGTTTATTACAGCAGTCTGGACGTGGCCTTGCTGCCTCCACGGAAGACAAGAGGAAAGGTAAACTCCTTGCATCTTTCCTGAACACAGCATAAATCTGCTTCGCACTCTTGTCTTTTTCTGTAAGAAAGACCTTGGACCTTTGCCCACTGCCTAGCAGGCACCTTCTGTGTTGTGACGCTGAACTGACATTCAATACCTGTCAGATTGCCCACAAAGGGGCTGGATTAATGGTTTCATTTTGACAGTATGTGTTAACTCGAGGTGCTCCCACAAACATGCTGCTAAGTATTCAGCATCCTAGCTCCACTGCCCAAAGTCCTCTCTGAGCAAAACAGAGCCCTAAGAACCCCAATTCCCTTAAGTATCTTTATATCGACAAATAGAACCATCCTAGGTTCTGGTATCTGCTCCTGGGACTGTCCGTGTGTTTATCCAGCTTCTGGCTAATCAGAAATACAGAAATAGTCAATGATATCTAAACAAAACATTGGAAGAGCTGTCTTGGTATTGCTTTGCTGGCACTTGTAAATACCTCATTAGCTGCCATTTCATTAACCAGCAGTTAAAGTTCAGTTAGCATTAACTAAAATATTACATTTCAGCACGTTGGTGCTCAGTAATTCCTTTAAAAGTGTTTTACAGCTGAGGAATTGCCACTTTTCTTAACTTATCTTCTTGGACAAATCCTATACTTATTCATGGATGTGGTAGCATATGAATTATGTTCACTACCCTTACTTTCATCTGTGTAAGTCAAAGTGTACGGTTTTGGTCCAACACCTTGCAAAGTTCCTGTTTTGGCAGTATTTACTGTGATAATTTACAATTCTGTCAATTTCTGCACTTTGCAATTTAGCTACTGCGCTATCTATTCTGATAGTGGTTTGAAGTGTTTTCTCCTCTCTCCCAGATGAAAAATTGTAGTATAAACCTTGGCTACTGCCAGCAGATGCACAGAGTAAGCTGAATATTGTATTGGCCAGACATCTACTTGCAATATTTGCACTCATTCACATTTTGGGTTACTTCTGCATAGTTTATATTCAATAAAAAAAGTCAATGAACTTTGAAGACATTTAGTAAGAGTACACAGATAGCAATACAGGCAGTAATGTCTAGACTTATCTCAATTTTCCATAATTGTTCCAAAACCAGAACAAAATACTAAGTACCGAGAACTTTACACTCAAAATTTAAGATTTTGGTGCCATTTCAAAAACTTCTTCTAGGCTGGATGCATGCTTAATGTCCTGGTTTGAGGCAAAACAGGACCAATTTTGTTCAGTAATTCTACTTTCTAACTAGGCCTCTTCTACCTGCTGAAATTAACAGCATGTCATGCAGAAAACCGTTCCTTCTCGGAGCAGTAAGACCCATGTTTCTAGTTGATGCCAAGGAATGGGATGCAGAGAGGCTCTTGCTTATCCGTATTGCTGTAACAAGCAAGTTCAGCCAACTTTGTTATTTGCCCCGTTGGAGGGTGGGAAGCAGAAAATCGTAGAGGGGTCCCACCTGCAGGGAGGAGCGGACAGGACAGGTGACCCAAACCTGACCAACAGGGTGTTCCATCCCATCTGCCTCATGCTCAGGATAAAAGCTGAGGGACCAAAGGCTCAGCCTTCTTTCTTCAATGGCCGGTGTCCGAGGAGGACTCTGTCTGTTTGTCTGCCTTTGATCCCAATCTGTGTGTTCCTGAATCCAGACCTGGAATCCAGTTCCCTTCCGTTGCTGAGTCCAGTCTGAGAATTCCCCAGTGCCTGCTGGTGATGTGATTGTCATCCTGGGAACTTCATACGGTTTTGTATATATTCCATTATTTTCTTTTTATTATTTTATTCTTTATATTTCATTAAAGTAGTTTAGTTTCTACTAAACTAGTCTCACTTTTTTTGAGACATGGAACAACTGTTGCTCGATTTGCTTGGGCTAATCCAGCCCAAACCACGACACCAATACATACACTAAACAGAAACCTGCCACTACACCTTGCAACTACAAAAATGTGCCTTCATCTTAAACAACAAAATAAAATCTCTACTTGCAGTCTTCATCTCCTTTTCAAAAGCCTTCTTCAAAATTTTGACCTGTTCTGTCTTTACTTGTAATACAAAATAGTAATGCCTCTCACAGCTGCAGAAATCAACCTGTATTCCTGACTAACGCGCCTGCCATAGTGGACAATCTAAACGAGAAAGAAACAATTCTGCTGCCAGCTTTGCCACTGAGCGAGCCATCCATTCTTCCATTTGTAATATGGGAGGGAAAAAAGCCATCTTATTTGTAAGGTGTTTTGACATCTACTCACTTCTAGATATTGTCATAGTTACATATCACTTTCAACACTGGGTAAACTAATGAAAATGAACATTTTCTAACTCTAACTTTTTGCAATTATAAGACTGGGCATCCATTCATCTGTGAGACGTAAAGCTTTCAAAAGGAGAAATAAAAGATAACTACGTTGTCATATATTGTTAACCACGTGTGACCAGATCTATTACAAGCCAGTGCTTTTTACCTCAAGGAAGAGACAAATGGGTTGAAATTATTAAAAAAAACCCAAACAAACAAACCACACACAAAAACCCCAACAAAACCAAAAAAGACTGACATAAAAATCAGTATAACACTTTAAAAACCACACATCTCAAATCAATGAGAATTCAGTAGCAAAACCCCGTATTGTAAAAAGGATATCTTTTGAAAGGATACCATTTAACTGGACTCTTTGGAAGGTTCTGAGCAAATCTTTCCCACAAAACTATTACGGAATCTTACTGGCAATGGTATGAGGGTTAAAAGTAATACACAAGAAGTAGATCACAAGGATGGTCAGTTTTCAACTTGGTAAATACTAACAGTAGAGTGCTCTACTGATTTGTACTGAAACAGTATTATTTTACATATTCTTTCATCTGGAAAAAGAGACACATAGTCCACTGGCAGCATCTGTAGATAACAACAATTATTAAGAATGTTTTCAGGGCTAATGATAATTGTGAGGAATACCAGAGGCAGAACAAAGAAAGATGAAGGTTGATGATTAATTCAAAATAATGAACTGCTCACATACTCCGAAGTTTTCTAGGACTGGCAGTCACAGGGAAAAGATTTATGAGGCATTTATTCAGTGCATTCTGGTAAACAAAACCAAAGTATTCCAACCATACATAATGCTATAGGAGTACTACAACATACAATAGCTAGAGCAGTACTCAAGAAATTATAACATATAGTTTCAGAAGAAGTTAATGTTGAGGATATGTGTACGGAGTCTTCACTTAAAAGATCTAACTATATCCATAAGGATATAGGGGTAATTTTGTGTGGCTTTTGAATGTTGCCATATTGTTATTTTGTTTGAATGTTGCCATTGTTAACATATATCCCGTGACAGGATATGGAATAAGTTAAACTTAAATGGCATAGTAGCCTGCAGTATATGTTCCCACAATGAGGAAACATACTGCATTGTAATATCTGATCACTTATTTTCGTTCTGTAGCTTAATAGAGTGACTTATCTGTAAGGCAACTTCTGTCTGTAGAGGCGATTTGCACTGCAGAATGGCATGCAAAATATACGTTTTAAAAACAGTGTTAATTGCATTATAAAAAAAAAATCCTGAATCGCTTCATTTAGAAAAACCCCCATTTGCATAGCAATCTGAATTATTACATGAAGTTACTTAGGCTGTATTATATTCAGCCTAAGTAAATCACTCAGGTAAATCCTGTAGGATGAATCTTTTATAAAAACAATGCCAACACTATTTAAGTTATTACAAAAACCCAACATTTTAATCTTCAAGACTTTTCAAACATTACTGCAATATGGTTGCGAGGAAACATGTTACTTTTAGAAAGAAATTAAATATATCCAAACAAATGTGTATCTTTTCCAATTACAAAGTTCAATTTTCCTTGTTCAGTTCCGCATTGCCAACATGGCATTTATGTCCCAAATGAGATTCCGTAACTGATCCATGATCTGCTTCAGCTGCTGATTCTTCTGTTTCAGTTTCTGTGGGAAGAGTTTATTAGAAGTTTTTTTGTGATCAGCTCAAATAGCACATTCAGAAATTCAACAAAAGTTACAGTGTTGTGAAATGATATATGGACCTTTTTCTCAGTTGCCTGTGAGCAGTATAACCAGGATAATACACCCTCTATAAAGAACACTCTAAAAATACAAGAAGGCGTCAAAAGTTAAGGACCATCGCTAGAGGGGGAATGCTGTTTCTTTTCACAACAGTCTTGATCCCTTCAAAAATTGGAGGTTTGTGGGACTGAAACTCTCCAAAAGTCAGCACTTTATGTAGGAAGAAAGAATTGGCAATTTGGACCAAAAAAGTTCAGGAAACAGGTAAATTTATGTAAATATACGTTGTATAAGTTGGGTGCACAGAAAAATGAGCGATTAACAGTAGAAGTTTGAACAAAGCACAAGGTACAGGTGAAGCCAAACAAGCTTTTTCGTCCCTTCTGCCTATGTAGGTCAACTCTGATGTGTCGAGGTGTCCTGTTTTTTATTCCTAAGCATGCAGAATTCTTTAAAATTGTGTCTTTGTTTTTGTGAACTGCAGAAGCATTTGAAGGAAGACAAGAGCAGCAAGCTTGCTTTTATTTGAGTGTGTAACCAGAACTTAAAAATTATGTTTTTACAGAAGAAAGATCCGTGTATTAAGACAATGCACAATTTCACTAACTTTCATGTTTCACAATAAGACACATATGTATAGTTTGATTTATTAATTTCCCTGCTCAAATCAAAGCCGTCAAGAACTAAGTTACTGTGTGTTGCTAACGACAACCTACATCTTTCATTTCACTCCAATTGGATAAGATGTCAGCCTTCCCACATTAGAGATCAAACTACTTATTCATTAGAGAACTCCAGAGTTCCAAGTAAAGTGAAAGCATAGGAAAGACTTGCTACCATTAAAAAAGGACAAACTATCCAAATATTTCAGGTTTGACATAACTTTGTTATTTGCGCTACATAAATGGCAATACATTAAAAGGATAACTCAGATCAGTAATATGACCAAAGTAACTGCAATAGTGATAAAAAGCAACAAAAAAAGCGGTATCCTGAAAATCAGTCTCCTGAATTTTGACACGGACAACATACAAATATTTTTAAGTTGCCCAGATGGTCAGCTGGGAAAGAAGTCTAGAGAAAAAAAAGGAAATTTATTCACTTCAGACCTGTAAAAATGGTCTGAAGTAATATGGTAATTAGGCTTAGATTACATGGGGAACATAGTACTTTGAGTAAGGGAAGTATGCCTGAACACAGACTTTGGTGCACATTCGCTGGAAGCAGACACGACACTCAATTCCAGACTCCTGAGAAGCATGTAAAAACAGATGTAGGATGGTTCATGTGCACTAATTTGGAATTTCTAATCAAGCGTTTGACAGACTAGAAAGTATTTTAAAGGTAACTATGCGCATTTATCTAATGCTTCTTTCTTTTCTATTTGCTAATCTAAGACTTCATGACACACACCAGAAATCCAGCTCCTAAAGATGAGAGGAAACTGACAAGCACGTAGTTACCACAGCATCCAAACGACAGAATTGCCAAGTGTCTCCCTGCAAAAGCTCATCATATAAGATCTTGATGCTTGAGAAAGCACAAGAGGGATGATATACAAGCACGTTCATACCTATGGCATTTTTAAACATACGTTTGCCATCCTCAACATTCAATCTTAGAGAAAACAATGAATGTTACGTCAAAACTACTAGTTTAATGCAAGCTGTCATTCACTGATACTGAGGACACGCCATTCCATGATTTTTTGAAGCCTTCATGAATAGAAACGAAGGCCAAACAGTCAGTGGTGGTTATTCAAGTCACAGACAGGAAGAGCCATTAACCTCTGATATGCAGATTGTGTCCTCTCTCCATTCATCTCTAATTGTACTGTTAAAATACTGTTACGTAGGTATGCTCACGTGAACTTTACATAAATTATGCCCAAAAGGCTTAATCTGTAAGACTGTTTTCATTTCTTGTTCAAGTGTTACAAAACTATAAATTGCTGATGCTAGACAAGGGAACCCTCAAATTGGTTTTCATTTGTTTTCAAAGCATCTGTAAAGACAAGAAGTATACAATTGTTACTTGATTTATCTGAAGATAATTTTAGATCCTTGTCTGCAGTGAAGAGCTACTTTCTTTGCTCTTCTAGTCTACTTTTTGTGGAGACAGAAAAAAACTTAAGATGAAGCACCACCTCTGGACTGCTAGGTTTAAAAAAGAACAAGGAGAGGGGGAAAAATCCACTTCAGAGAGCATGGTCTCCAAATTGAAATGCATAGTGATCTTTGTTACTGATCTTTGACAAGCAGTGGTCCATACCATGAAGTACTACATAATTAGTATGTTCTGCACCACTGGCAGTGCTGGCCTCTGCTTAAGACTTTGCTGAGCCAGTAAGAACATCTCAACTCAGGTCTAACCTTGGAAAGACAGGTGAAATGGCCTTCTCGGTAAATGGGCAAGTTCTGTAAGCAGCTTCTGCAGCAATGACAAATTTTCGTTTGAACAGATTGCTTGCAAGTTGTCTCCCACTCTTCCCTCCTTCTACTGAAATGACTTAGTTGAACTCCGGACTGCTTCTCACAATTAACAGTTGTAGGAAACAAGAAAAGGTACTTCATCCTACATACATGCTACAGCTTCTGACTTTATCTGCTTTAAGATAGCATAGAAAAATTATCGTATATGAAGCCGTTTATAACGAGTTTATGAGATCTAAATTCACCTTGCATCTGACAGGCATGTTTCTGCTAGTCCCCCTCTGTCAGAAAAGTGATCTCACTGAAAACCAATCCTAAGGGGTCTTCTTTGGCGATATTAATTTTCAGTGTGATTAACTATCCTTTTGACTGCCACTTCAAGTCCTATGGCCAGCATGATGGAGCTGGTAAGAAGCGCACCTTCCACTAACCAACAAGACCTTAGCAGGCTTAGGGCAGGCAGGACATTTATGAAAACATGTACAGAAGCACAAAACCCACATAAATGAAACAACACGGGAGAACCGTAACATATATCCAGAACAGCTGTCTTTCAAGGAACATGCCATAAAGAACTTCATGTGTTTCATACAGGTTTGGACACAGTAATTTCAACTTTTTTGGCTTAAACTAATTTTTGGATCACTTTCATTTCATTTGAAATCACTGCTGGCTAGACCAATGCACAAGCTTCTACAAGAGATGTAATACTGTAAATGTTCTGGAAGAGCAGGATTATATTTCAGCTGATGCTTGTAGAAACATCAAAAGTACTTGCCTATGTTGTACAGCACTTCTTCTGCTTAAAAAAAAAAAAAAAAAGAGGTGTTTCCATCTTGAAAATCTTATGTGAAAGACCATTCTCCTGGATGCTGTGCCAGCTATAGTTTTTACCTGCTCTATTCAAGACCTGCAACAGTACAGGCCAGAAGTACATCTAAGCCTAATAAAGCATTAAATGTTAATAATAGTAGTATCTTTACTTGCATAAATTTCAGCAGAATTAATACAATTATGTTTACTTTGTTGATTATGACTTTGCGACAGAGAGAACTTTTATCACGTTCTTTTTCATAAACATTTTACTCCTTCTGACCATTAAACTGCTGTAGCAAGTGATTGTTCAAAGTCCTATGAAGGTGATAATGTCCTCTGCTTTTCCATGTAAGTCATGCAAGAAATTTCTACAGAAACACAATGTTTGTGATAGGCGAAAGTACAGATCACTGTGGCAATTTATACTGTTCTTTTTTTAAGTAAGTCCTTCATAATAAAATCTCTGAAATAAGGTGGAAAAAACTACCCCCTCCCTCTTTTTTCCCCCTTTTCCCTTGTAAATCAAAAGATTTACAATGTTATACGCACATAACAGGAAAAGAAAAGATAGAAAAAATGCCTCAACACTTTGCTCAAACTCTCTTAAAGCTGCCAGGTGATGCTCTAACTTATGGCTACTCAATTGATACCAAGGCCCACTTTCCATCAGAATAAATTCACATATCCATCTATTTTTTCCAAATGGACAAAAAATATTCATCACTAATACACTAATTGCTGTGCAATTAAACATTAGCACACTCATTGTTCAATAACTAAAGGTTTTCCTGATGTCATTCACAAGCATGAGTGTTCTATTCTTACTGGAAATGAGAGACTGGGTTTTCTGCCTCCCTCCTCACCTAACAGGTGAAAGGAAAACGGCTCCTCCTGCCTGCATAACTCTTGCTCCTGAAACAAGCAGAGGCACCAGTGACAGCCTGTGTTCCACCGCATGCTCAATACTTTTCTCATATTGAACCAGACAGCAATTGCATATATTCACTGCTCTCTTGTTCGAAGAGGAGTAAGTGTGTTCATCAAAACAGGTGCATGGTTGCTTCATATCCATTATTTATCGTTCAGTGATGAAGACTGAAGACTTATTTACTGAGTACACTCTGAGCTATGTAGTTTGTAATGGAATTATCCATTCCCCAAGGTGCTTTTACACCACACTCTTCAGCGTTACATCCCCATTCCTAGCATGAAAATCATACAGATGTATGCTTTTCAATTTCAGGTGGCAAACTAAATCACAGGAACACTATGGATAAAACTGGAGTGCCTGCTAACTTTGTTTGGAGACATCTAAGATTCAAGTCCATCACTAAAGTTTGTATTTTAACAGCTTCCCACATACTCAAAGGACAACTCTAACCAACTGCAAGGGGAAGAATAAACAACAGCCACAGACATGTTGCAACAGAGACAAGGATGAAAGTCCAGTTCTTAAGAGCAGCCTTCAGATACCTACTCACTACTTAGATTAAATCCTTCCTTCTCATTCCCAAATTCCCTGCTTAGTCAATACCCTCATGCAAGTTACATAATACATAAACCAGGATTTTTATAATCTTATTTATTACAATACTGATTCAATCTAAATAGTGCCTAGTCTGCAGCAAAAGCAGAATAGCTTGAGGACTCTTCCAGAAAAGCAAGCAGGGAGGGCAGGATAGGGGGAAGAAGAGGAAGCAAATGTGATAATGCAATAAAGGTTGTATAATATGCATTCTGATGAGGACAAAAGGGGCAATTGGGATTGTAGGGACAGCTTCAAGCTTGGCATTTCCTAACTTTCTCAACTTTGCAACCATGATACTGTTTCGATATAGGAAGCTACATGAAAAATTTTGCATGAAACATTTTATAGGAAACTGAAAAGGAAATATTTCATTATATGGAATAAAATGCATCTGAGTGCTGAGAGAGCTGGCTGGTGACAAGACCACTCTACAGAAGTTTCTCTTGGACATGGGGAGAAGTGCCTGATGAAAAAGGAAACAGCTCAACTCATCTTCAAGAAAGGCAAGGAGGGGGCTCCAGAAAACCACAGAAACTACAGGCTGGTCAGCCTAAGCCCAGACTCCAGAAAGACTATGCAGCAAATTGGTATTGTCCAGTTTGATACTTTCTGGATCTGTGTCCAGACACATCAATCATAAGGTGACTGGGAACACTCATCCTGGATTTACCAAAGATGTGTTGTGCTCAACCAATACGATAGCCTTCTATTCAGAAATTATTATCTGTGTAGCCAAGGGGAGAGCAGGGGATTTTCTTTACTTTCTTATTAGCCAGGCTTTTCATGCCGTTTTTCATAGTACCCTTGCAGTCAAATTGGAGAGATGTGGTTTGGACAAGGGGATTATAGGGTTGATGGAACACTGGCTAGACTATTGTATTCTAAATGTTGTGATCAGCAGTATTAAGACCAAGTGGCAGCTGGTCACTCTTGGTGTTTCTCAGGATTGATATTAAGGTCAATATTCTTAATATCCTCATTAATGACTTACCCACATTTAATGACCTAATCACTATATCAAAGTATCAAATTTGTGGACAATACCAAACTGGGGGCAGTGGTCAACATACTCAGTGGTAGGACATCCAATTCAGAGGGACCTCAGCGGTGGGAAAGGTACGCCAACACCTGTATCTCAGCAACTTCAACTAAAGCAACATCCTGCATCTGAAAACAGAATAAACTCATACAACAGCACAGGCAGAGGGCTGACTAAATAGAAAGTAGATTTGCAGAAAAGGACCCGAGATCTTTTTTGAAAGTTTCTGACAAGCTGAACATGAGTCAGCAATGGATCTTGTTGCAACAATGAAGATGAACTGCACACTGCGCTATATTAACAAGACGGTACTTATCGCGTCAAGTGAAATTGTTATTCTCCTCTGTTTGGCTCTGCAGAACGACTGCCTGATTTTGGGCTCAACACTAAACACTAACATACTAGAGAACGTCCAGTGGAAGGCCACTAAGATGATTAGAGCTAGATTTCTTCAGTCTCAAGCAGAGAAGGCTGAGCCAGGATCGTGATGCTGTCTTCAGCTACCTAATGCAGATCATGGAAAAGACAAAGCTGGACTCTTCTTGAACGTACACAGCAAAAGGATAAGGGGCAGTGGACATGCGTTACAACAAAGGAAATTCCAGTGTAACATCAGGAAAACTTTCACAGTGAAAGCTGACAAACACTTAAGAAGGGCCCAGAAAGGACAGAACTTCGGTCTTTACAAATATTCAAAATGCTACTGGATATGAGCCTGAGCCACTGAATCTAACTTTGATTGCTGGCCTGAACCAGCGTTGAATCAGATAGTCACCAGACCTCCCACTGAGCCTGAATTCCTCAATGATTCTACCATTGCACAGAGCCAGTTTGGGTACCCAAAACAGGATGGAACTGCACACAGTGCAGATTCATCTGCTGACAGGGTGTCCAGATAAACAATTCTTCTTGTTAAAGTGTTCCTTGGTGCACACTCTTATTTGGGGTGAAAAAGAACTCTACAGATACAAAACAAATTAAAAATATAAGCAGATAGCGAGAAAGGTAGTTTAAAAGCAATGCAAGTTTTCAGCATTGCTGAAACAAGTTTTCAGGCAAAATTCTACAAAGAGAAAGACTAATTGCAAATTGCTGTCATTTTAAGGACTACTTCCTAAACATTGACTGCAGTGCACAATGATTTTGTTATCAAACAAGCCCGGAGCTAAACTCGTAACAGCTTAAATAAAAAGCCTGTCATGTAGATCCTCTTTTCCTCTCTTAGCAAGATCATTGTTAACCAGTTAGCAAAGATTAATTAAAAGTATCAAGCATGATTATTTTCTACAGGTTACCTGAGATGTCTTAATGCTATTTCACATAGTTTCATTTTCACCTAAATGTATTGGGACTACTAATTATGCAATGGTTTTCCTAAGCACTTCATTTGAAACCAGACCTACAGCATCCGAAACCCAAAAGCTGTATTTGCTCCATTTCCAAAAACAAAGAGTAAAGAAAACTGCTGATAAGGCAGCAACACAGATTAAAATGTTCTCAGTCTGTTATTCGCTATTTCCTCTTGTAAGCCTGTCAAATGTACTACAAGACCACGGAACCAAGGTGAGCTTGACATCTTGAAAATATTACAGATGATGTCACATTTAGAAGGCAAGAAACCTATAGATAGAACCTTACAGACTCAAAAAATACGGAGTCAAGTGAGAAAATTTTGGTTACAGCTTACAATTGTTGCAAATAGTAGCTACATTCAATGAAGAATGTCTCAGGACTTGTATTAGCAGACCAATGCAAATGCTAAACTGATTCTGGAACAGTAAATTATTTATTCCAGAAAAGAGTCAACCAACTCAACAATTTACAAACACAGAAAGCAAACGCAGATAAAAGGAATAAGCAATATTTCTGGGAACTGCAGGAGAGAATTGTCTAGTACAAAAGGCAGAGGTAATCAGTGCTCAATAAACTCTGTTTCTCTGTTTTTTACAATAATGGTGCACTCTTAGTAACTGCTGGCAAAAATCCCTTTTGTTTTTAAGCTTAATAAATTGTATTTAAACCTACAGTTGTTAAATATTACTGAGTTTCTAGGACAGAAATTCATAACCTTGTAAAGTGACCTATAGTTTAAACTAAGAGACAAGTACCTCTTAGCCAAGGCAGGGGCGCTAAACTTTCTGACCCAAAAGGTAAGTCTAATATAGCAGAATAAATAAATAAATAACACCAAAAGATGTCACTATACAGTGAACCAACATCAAAAGCTACTGCAGTATTTTGGAACTCTGCTACATCAACACGTTCTGCTGCCCCAAGAGTGAGTTGGTGAGTATAGGAAGTACGCGATGCTCCCCGCCTCTTCCACTGAGGATGACCCCTGCACAGACAACTGCTGGAGCAAAGCAGAGCTGTTATGTTTCAAGTCAGCGGTTCCTGGAAGGAGTGATGTTTTTGTGTGAGAATACATGATCCACAAGGTTATATATATATATATATGATCTACTAGCTTTGGTTGTGCTCCGCACTGCAGGGCAGTTCGTTCTTTCACATGCATCCAGAGACACTGAAGAGACTGGCTGGGAGAGGGCTAGCTGAGTCCAGCAGCCAGTGTTAGAAATTAGACCAATTAACCTGATTCCAGTCATTTTTCTTCACAAAAAAAAAAAAAAAAAGAATTTATTTCTAGTCATAAAAAAAACTGGAATGTATTAAAATTTGAACTTTGAAAGTGGTAGTAGATGTGCTTATACAGCTGGAGAGAGACAAAAGAAAGTGCACTTTCAAAAGCAACAAGATTAAATTTCTTTTGCGGTAGTTAGTAAATTTTTGCCCACAAAAATGCTACAGAAAGTTCAATTATCTTCTGAAGATTTACTGCGGAAAATCTGCAAACTAGGTCTAGGCCTTTAAGTGTAAATACAGGATTTCACACCAGATTTAAGTGAACGTCTACGTATGTTCCTAATTACTAATCTTCTACCAATGGTCCTGTAACACCATCAACCTCTTTAAGGTTTAGAACTCACCATAAACATTTATGAAATTCTTCACACAAGATCACACCAAGGAGGTTTAAAAACACATTAGCATACAAGTACAACAACAAGGGCAAAAACATGTCATAAAACTATGAAAACCACAGCAAATATGGACAGTTACGCTTATTAACACTTAAAGATTGCAAATAAATGTGCATAAATTCATAGTACAACATTACATACAATATAATTTATACAACCCTGCTACATCAGCACAGAACAGAAAGAATACAACAGGAAAGCTGACAACTGCTTTTCTCTAAACCCACATAGTCCTCATTTTCTTCAGTACAATCTGCATGCGTTTTCCTAAGTAAAATGGTTATGAAAAATTCGGTACATCTCTGATTGTTGAAGACAAATTAAAAAAAAAGTATTTTAAAACCAGGAAATCCAACCATTATTCTCTCCATAAAGAAATATTTTACTCATTTATTTCCTTTGTTCAGTTATTTTTGTAGATCATGCCTCCTTTTTACCAAGGATTTACAGACATTGCAGCTACAGGAATATTTAATTAATTCTGTCTTTGTACTTTACAGATTGAAGAAACAATGTTTGAAATTGTGGTCTGGTAAAACATGCATTTTTAATCTCAATATTAATTATATTAGCATTTACTACAGCATATTTATTTTTAGGTTTGAATCCATCCTTAGTAATTGTACTCAATTGCATACTGCCACTCAAGCTGAAAATTCAACAGCATCTTTATCATACACAGTACATTTTTTTCTGAACATGTCAAGATTCAATAAATGCTACATTTAACAAAAGGAATGTTCTTCCTCAAACTGTCAAAATACAGAAAGTAGCCCTGAAAATCCTCCACCAACTCACATCATTGTGATAATATTTACACATCTGACATGCAATACCCATTTTTTCTAATGTCTCGGGTAAGTTTTGAAGAGAACTAAGTTCAACGGGCACCTTAACTCAATCTGTACTGCTGATATCTAGTGGGTTAAGCATAAATATAATACACTGTATTCAGAAGACTATATATCAGTTTAAAAAGAGGCACAAATTAAAATTGTCAGGAAACCTAAACTCTACAGCCAGAGGTACAGCTAAAAAAAATTGCTTACTAAAAGGTAATTCTGAAATACTTCCATGCAAGAAGTATTTATTACCAAGTTTGATGATAGTGATGCTGCATTTACTACAGCAAGCTACAAATTTTATTTTTCTAATAACAAAGTGAGAGTTTTACACAAATTGATTTCAACTTTGTTACCTTATTCACTTCCATGATTTCTCTTCTCTCTTCACTAGCAAAACGAAGCTGACTTGCAGCACCACGATCATCGTGCTTGGAGCCGTCTTCTTCAACATATGGAATAAGTTGCTGTGAAGACAAGAAACATTAGCTAAAAAAGGAAAAAAAAGAAGAAAAAAAGAAACCAGAAACAGGAGGTACATAAGGTACTACCATTTTCTCCACAGGTTCAAACTTCTAAAGAGGAAGTGGAGACAGGAATTTACCTCAAACCCAAAGGCCTTGCAATGATCTCAGTGAGTTCGCCAGGAAAATGATGTGCTTCAAAAAGACCCAGTCCCACTTATTACCCTGCCTAGACCTAAGCAATTTCACACCTTTAGGCAGAACCCAGTCGTTGCATTTCAAGATGTTTATCACAGGTAATCCTTGTATTATTGAACTCTGTAGACTGTGATTTTAAATTTACTATACCACACTATGAAATACCACAAGCATGAAGTTGCTATTATTATAAAGTATTTCAAACGTAGCTATGACTAGTTTTACACACCTACTTCGTTAATTATAACTTGCTATTTCAGTAGGCCTCTGTTTGGCTATTCTTAAGACCAGATCCATAGCTACCTAATAGGCGTTTTTCCGTAAGAATTTCCCACTGTGATCTCCCCAAGCATATAGTGTACTATCTTTTTTGTAAGCTTCCACAAAGCCAAAAATCTTGGATAAAGAATTTCTAAATGAATATTAGTGCATGTTCCATTCCCCCTGAAAAATTTTATTAAGAAGAATCAGTAAATATGCTAGATTCAAAACAAATACATGCTTCTGTGTCAGAACACTCCCAAGCTATTAACATGTTATTCAGAAATAATTATAAGGTGTAACATTTTATACATAACATATATCCACAAAGTCTACAGTCTATTGTTGATTTTTCTGTCCTGAACCAAGAAAAGCTAAAGTTGATAGCAAAATTACATCCTTGTTCACATACATATTACAGACAAATGGAAGACTAGTAATTGATGCAAATGAGCAAGACGACATTCGTTTAAAAGTCTGGGAGCAACTTGCTCATCACATACATATTAATTTGTTACTTAGTCTGGGGTGTAATATTATCATAGAATCATAGAAGCATTTACACTGGAAAAGACCTTTAAGATCATCAAGTCCAACCATTAACACTGCCAAGTCCACCACTAAACCATGTCCCTCAGCACCACATCTACACATCTTTTAAGTACCTCCAGGAACAGTGACTCAACCACTGCCCTGGGCAGCCTGTTCCAATGCTTGGCAACCCTTTCCCTGAAGAAATTTCTCCTAAGATCCAGTCTAAACATTCCCCGGTGCAACTTAAGGCCATTTCCTCTTGTCCTATCACTTGTTACTTGGGAAAAGAGACCCCCACCTCTCTACAGCCTCCTTTCAGGTAGTTGTAGAGTGATAAGGTCTCCCTCAGCGTCCTTTTCTCCAGGCTAAACAGCCCCAAGTCCCTCAGCCGCTCCTCATAAGACTTGTTCTCCAGATCCCTCACCAGCTTCGTTGCCCTTCTCTGGACACGCTCCAGCACCTCAATGTCCTTCTTGCAGTGAGGGGCCCAAAACTGAACACAGTATTCGAGGTGGGGCCTCACCAGTGCTGAGTACAGGGGGACAATCACTTCCCTGCTCCTGCTGGCCACACTATTTCTGATACAAAGCATTCAGAAGCATCCTTCAGCACTATGATGGAAAACTTATTTTGATTTAACCCACTGAAAATTTAATTTCCTTCTACACAAAAATTTTTGTAGGCTACTCTTATTAAGCTTATCAAAATGCACAAAAACTACCACACTAAACTGTCACGAAAACATAGTAAAGGTTAACAACTTATTACATTTGCATACCATGAAGAAGAAACAGTGTGGCTGCTACATACTTTTGGAAAAAAAGCTCCTTCTCTCTCTGATGGAAAAATAATATAACACTAAAAGCAGAACACTTCCTTTGAAAACCTCCCACCTTTCAGAAATGCTAGTAGGGAAAAAAAAACCAAACAAAAGAAAAGCACTACACCTAACACACAAATAAAGCAGAAAATTTAATCAATTAGACAAATTTGTAGACAGATCTGCTTCACAATTAACTCATACCTGGCTATGTTGGTTAACAGAAAGTTGATAAAAATACCCACTACATTAGGAGCACACATTAACAAAAAAATATAAAAACATCTGTATCAATAATAATAGACTAAGGAATATTAGTATGTACTGACTTCTCTTGACTATTTATAAAGGAGATTTGTTGATATTCTTTAAAGATATGGTTAGAATATCAGTCATTAAGTAATACGATTGAGAGTATTATTGAAGAGCTGAAATACGAATTTAAAAAAACTGATCAAGAGGAATGGTGTGCCACTCTCACTCACCCTAACTAATAAAACATGAGGAGGTAAGCATTCTATTAACTTCAGAACAGAAAATACTAAGTAGATAAAGTAAGAAAGAATTCCAACTATCAACAGAAAACTCCGCTGTGCATAAGCTATCAGTGAGACCTTGCATTAAAAAAGCTTAAAGGGACTACTCATTTTCTCTATGGAGATTCTTTCTCATCCTGGTAACATGAAAAAACTGCGAAGAGAAAAAAAAAAAAGACCAACCCCACCTCATCCCAACCGTATGTGAAAACAAGACACATCAAAAACTTTTAAAGGGGACACAAGTATTGAGCTATTGCATACAAGTCAACAAACCATGAAAAAGTTTTATTTTTTTAATTGGGAAGTTATTTTACTCCCTTGCTTGCTTTAAGGTTTCCAAATACCTTTCTCTGAAACACATGGCAGTGACTGCTGACAGAAGTAGATGAGTAGCCTAGGATGGACTGTGCAGAACGGATTCCTTCATTTCTCTATTCCTATTTAGCGAAGAGATTCAAATATAAAATATAATACTTAAATGATTAAAACTCCATGGACAATCAGAAGTCCGTTAATAGAGTTGCCTCAGAATCCAGAGGTCAGTAATTAAAGAACTTCACGGTTCTGGTTAACATAGAGCTGTAGGAACCCAAATCATAAGAGAAAACAGGCTTAAAAAGTATTACTAGGAATTAGAAACAATTTAACTTATGTGGGTGAAAAATGAAGTTTTGATTTTACTAGGAATAGCATTTTTATTATGAAAAACTTTGGCCAATCCTACTTCCTCTGCTGTTCACTTTTGCCTCACGACTGCACATTCAGATTTGGTTGACATTGGCTCAGCAGGTTAAGAGTGGCTGAGTGAGGGAACCCCGGAGGCACAGACGGATGGCCAGAGCAAGGGAATAATGCCTATTAGTCAGGGAGCCAGGCTGACACCTGAGAGCTTAAAGCAGGCATTTTCTCATGATAACAACCTCTTTAAAAAAATACTTGTACTGTCTCTTTTGACTCATTTTTTCCTAGAGGAAACAAATTGGTGAAATCTATCAAGAAGCCTGATGAAAAAGGCTAACATTTTAAATGAAGTTTGAATTCAAAATTGGATCCCTCCCAATTGGTAAGAATTGTTGATGTGAGGTGGTGAGGGGTCTGGAGCACAAGTCTTATGAGGAGTGGCTGAGGGACCTGGGGTTGTTTAGCCTGGAGAAAAGGACGCTGAGGGAGACCTTATCACTCTCTACAACTACCTGAAAGGAGGTTGTAGAGATGAGGGGGTCAGTCTCTTCTCCCAAGTAACAAGACAAGAGGAAATGGCCTTAAGTTGCACCAGGGGATGTTTAGACTGGATCTTAGGAAAAATTTCTTCAGGGAAAGGGTTGCCAAGCATTGGAACAGGCTGCCCAGGGCAGTGGTTGAGTCACTGTTCCTGGAGGTACTTAAAAGATGTGTAGATGTGGTGCTGAGGGACATGGTTAAGTGGTGGACTTGGCAGTGGTAGGCTAACGGTTGGACTCAGTGATCTTAAAGGCCCCTTCCAACCTAGACAATTCCATGATTCTATGTTAGCATGAAAGTTTCACAATCGCTCAACCAGCTCCAAATAATAAACAGAATTCAGTCCACTGAACAATTCCAGTCTCGTTTAAAACTTGTTATGAGTCTCCCGCAACTGAGGAGAATAGATGATACACTAAGCAGAGAGTGGTTATTCCGATTTGTAATTTATATATGAATAAAGATACTTACTTCTATGGGAACAGGATCGAGCCCAGCACAGTTTTCATTGCATTTGTCATAGACTAGTCTCAGTTTTCTGAAGAGTATTGATAGCTGACGGAGATGTTCCTGCAGCTTTCCCAGTCTGTCTTGATATGTTCCAGTATGATAAGTAACACCATTTGGTAACTTGGAGAACCAAAACCCCAAAACGTTAAAAATACTATGTTAAAGTTCCTGTCACACATAATAAATAAACTAAAATAAATCAGAGGGGTTTTTTGTACATTTTAAAATAAGACAATCACACCATCCGCAGAGAAATCACCAAAAATTCTGTTTTGTTTATCAGCAAAATTCTGTATTTTATCTGCTTATCTGATGTGCCAAATCACTGCTATCAGCCAGCTTCATATATTCTTGAGGCTTTGGTCACTGACAAACCCTCGGTAACTCTTTTCAGTGAATGTCTTCCAAATGCTTAAGCATGACACTGTTGTTGTCCGTTATGAGTATTACACTTTGAGACTTTGTGTTGCAATCCCAGGTCACAATTCACAGACACAATCAAAGTTAATTCACAGTTAGCAAACTCGAAGTACATATATCTATACCTGAGATAATTATAGAAGGAAACTGCCAGTCATGAAAATACAGAGGGAATGGAAGTTATTATTTACCTTCTGCTCCCAATAGAGAAACACAACAGATGTTTGTATGCTTTCTCAGTAAGTAGCCACAAATAAGGATTATGTCCACTTTAATAACAAAAAGAAATGTCAAAAGTTCTAGGTGGAAAGTATTATTAAAAAGGTCAGTGACAATTCCTCTAAAATTACTCCCCAGACATTAACAAAATCAGATAAAAATGAACAGCATATAAACAGACTTCACTATTCATAAAGGAAAACACAGGTATTAAGTGTATTTAGAGTATATTTATTGTGGGGGCAATAACAATTCAGCATTTCTGAATTTTCTCCATCTTCACTTAATGTACAGACATAAGCATATACGTCAAGACTAGTATTCACTTCTCCAATCAATCCTCCTTTTCAAAGCTGTTTGATTGAGTTACATACATAAATGTCCTAAGCTGTCTCCTGTGCCTACATATATTGGCAGTTGGTGGTAAAAACATGGGAAGCTGAGGACCACAAAAAGAAAAAGTTATTTCTCACCTGCATGTTCCTCAGTAACTGGAAGATTTCCATGGTTCGAAATACAATGTCCTGCACAGTC
The DNA here is from genome assembly GCA_013398295.1 of Chionis minor. Lineage (NCBI taxonomy): Eukaryota > Metazoa > Chordata > Aves > Charadriiformes > Chionidae > Chionis > Chionis minor. Next base: position 381,270 of record VZSF01003826.1, read on the forward strand.
TCTTGGCCAATTCGACAGAGAGAAGCTGTATTTACCTCCCTAGCTGCTTGAGCCTGTGTCCCTGAGAAAGCACCAGGCGGCATGCCTGCCCCAGCGAGAGGGGGAGTTGACATCTCTTGATGTTAATTGGTCCCACTATGTCAAACTGCACAAAGAAGTTAAGGAGGCATGATTACTTACTCATCTGAGTCGATCATAATAAACACATTTCTGTACAGTGGCTATACCATTCCTTTTCCCTATATGTGGTCCTATCCCAGAAAAAACTGTGCAACTGATACAAGACAGCTCAGTGCTGTGCCCTTTGGTTTGGGTACCGCTCCCTTAACCTCTACAGATCTGCTGGGCGGTGGAGCTAGGGCTGCTCCTCACACACCTCACAGAATCACAGAATGTGAGGGATTGGAAGGGACCTCTGGAGATCGTCTAGTCCAACCCCCTGCCAGAGCAGGTCCACCTATGGCAGGTTGCACAGATGGCGTCCAGGTGGGTTTGGAATGTTTCCAGTGTCAGAGACTCCACCACCTCTCTGGGCAGCCTGTGCCAGTGCTCTGTCACCCTCAAAGTAAAAAAGTCTTTCCTCACATTGAGATGGAATTTCCTGTGTTTCAGTTTGTGCCTGTTGCCCCTTGTCCTGTCACTGGCCACCACTGAAAGAGTCTGGCCCCATGCTCTTGACACCTGCCCTTTAGATATTGATAAGCATTGATGAGATCACCTCTCAGTCTTCTCCAGGCTAAACAGACCCAAGTGTCTCAGCCCTTCCTCATCAGAGAGGTGCTCCAGTCCCTTGATCTTCTTTGTTGCCCTCCGCTGGCCTCTCTCCAGTAGTTCCCTGTCTTTCTTGAACTGGGGAGCCCAGAACTGGACACAGCACTCCACATGGGGCCTCACCAGGGCAGAGTAGAGGGGCAGGATGACCTCCCTCAGCCTGCTGGCCACACTCCTCTTGATGCACCCCAGGATACCACTGGCCTTCTTGGCCACAAGGGCACATTGGTGGCTCATGGTCACCCTGTTGTCCACCAGGTCCCTCTCTGCACAGCTACTTTCCTCCTCTCGGAGCAGTCACCAGGAAGGCCCCTGCCCCGACCTGCTGCAAGGCCACACGCACGAAAGGGTGTTTTGCCCAGCTTCAAGGCACGAAAACCGCAGCCGGGCTCCGGCACCGGCACCTGCCCGACTCCCCTCTCTCCGCCGAGGGAACGGCCGCCTGAGGCCCCGCTTACCCGCCCCGCAGCCCGGGCGGCCGGGGCCGCGCAGGCCCCTCTCGGAGGAGCAGGCCCACCGCCGCCTCCCCGGCTACCGCGGCCGCCCCAGGAGCCAGGCGGAGTTACCGGCCGGGCTGCGACACGTTCTCCGCTGCCCCCGCCCCCAGGCCGCAGCGGGGCAGCCGCCGGCGGGCGAGGTGGGGCGCGGAGGGGCCGCCCCCGGGCCGCCGCAGCCCCTCCTTGGAGACGCCCGGTTGGTGACGGGGGCTCCGGGCGCCGCACTGCCGGCGTGGGGGGCGGCGAGACCCCCGCGGACACCGCGCTCCCCCCGCCCCCCCCCCAGTACTCACCGGGACCGGGGCGCCGCGTTGCCCTGGAAACGCGCGGGCGGAAGGACTCGGCCGCGCGACCCGGACCGGAAGTGACGTCGCAGTCGCCGCCGGGGCGAGGCGTGAGGGAGGGCGGGTGTCAGGGGCTGAGGCGGCGGCGGGCCCGGCCCGGCCCGGCCCGGCCCGGCCTGGCCTGGCCTGGCCTGGCCTGCCCTGGGGAAACCCGTCTCGGCCGGCAGCACTCGCGGGGTTGTCGCCGGCTCTGTCTGTCCGCCGCCGGCTCTCTTCGGGAGCTGGGCCGTTTCTCCGGCTTGCTGGATCAAGCGAGGGTTTACGGGCAGGTCAGCACAGAGAGGTGTCGGCCCGAGCCCTGTGGGTGGTTTGTTGAGGTTTGGCGAGTTAGGGCAAAATCTTAGCACGGTCACACGGGCCGCGTCAGCCCTGTAATGAAGGTGAGATTTGGACATGCGGTTTTTGGCAGAATATGCTGATAAATTGCTGAATATCTGTTTTGCGAGGTAGGTGTGTATATGTGGGTCTGCACGTACACAACTGCATTAGTTTTAGACTACTGCTACTCCTTGCATAGATGCGTTTTTGCTAGTATAGAAAAGCCTTACACTTTGGCCTTCCTGTGTCACGGTAGGTGGGTGTAAAACACATACCCCCCACTTTGCCTGGGTATAAAACACATATGTGCTGCCCACCCTGGCTGCTTGTACTACAGTAATGCAGTTGAATTGGTGCAGTTTCACAGTACAGACAAGGCCTCCCGTGTGAGGAAGAAGAAATGCCCTCAAAAAGAAACCAGGCAGGATGTGTGTGGGCTGATGGATATAAATTGCCTATACAGTAGTTAGTGCTTACTGTGTGTATAGTGAAAAAGTTCTTCATATGCAAAAATCAGTAAGTACCAAAGTTTATTCTTTTGCAGTTGATGTCGTACCTAGGACTCTGTTTGAGTGATTTTGACAATAAGTACCTGAAAATGCAGGAGGGCATTTACATACCTGCGTCTTCTTATGAATTCTTAGGAAGTGCAGTCTTAAAGCAGTCGTGCTGTATTAAAACTGATGTTATGAATGGTCTTTTGTACGAAATGCATTACATTTGTAATGCTGTAGAAATAAATCAGAAGTTTGACGCATGATGTACAGCCTTTGTTAAAGAAAGAAGAAAGCAGTCGAGGCGCATTCAGGGACAGACCCATACAAACTTACTGTGAGAGATGTTTTGCTGCAGAAAACATTTTTTACTTCAGAAACAGACTAATGAGGGGAAACACCATCCCCTTAAAAAAAAAAATTCCCTAAATTAAAGCTTTTTGCTGCCTGCCTAAATTCTCTCCAGCGCACTGCTTTAGCCAAGGCACAGTATAAATAATTACAAAGTATTTTAACAAAGATCTTAGCATACAAGAGACAAAAGAGGTTTCTTAAACAAATAGAAGAAGATTGTTCATAAAAATAAGAGGGGGGGGGGGATATTTTCAGATGGCAGAAGAACATCTGATGGTGTCTGGCTAGGCAACGCTTGGGAAGAGCAGCCCCTGGAGAATTTCTGAGGGCTCATGTGAGTGCCTCCATCTCAGTTCACTGTACTGTAAGGAAGTGATGCAAGAACTATTCAAAGGTTGAGCACAAAGTATAATGTTTTTCTCTTCTGATTGCATGCCCAAGAGCTGTGTTCACACTGCTTGCCGCCCCAAATCCAACAGCATGAGGGTAACGAGCGATTCAGACCACCTGCTCTTCAGGGCTGCCAGACACAGGCTCCACATACAGTCATATCCTGAAGTATATGACTGCTGCTTACAGTAGGCAGTTGAAATGCAGAGCCAAGTCTGCATGCAAAGGGTGCTGAAGAACGTTGCTAGGAGGCCTAATGTTCTTTGTTGCCAATCTGTGGAACCGTCTAAATCTGATTTTTAGCTCCTAGACAAAGCAATCCCCTTCTTTTAGATAAAGAATGTTTTCTTGGTTGAATGAGAAAAAGATGAATATGTATTTTGCTTTTTAAAAGCAATCCGTTAAGTGACTTGGGCCAAGTGCTTTCATCTGGAAGGTGTCCAAATCAGAGTTCATCATTCACATCCATTTCAATTTCTGTGGCATCACTTCAACCAGGATGCTGCAGCTTTTGTTGTTGGGTTGTAAAGAAGCTACCAAAAGGCTAACAAAGAGCATATGTCTACACAAAATACTCTAGTCCAATCAACTTTAACCCAAATTTGAAATTTGGAGTCTCTGAAGAGTACTGCATGATTGTCATTTTCACAATAATAATGGCTTATGATTTTTTTATATTTTAATAGGTTCTCACTCATATACCCCGAGCAACTCCAAAGATGGTACGGTTGCACTCTATCAGGAAAGCAAATATCCTCAGAAGTGAGGCAAGAGTATAATTGTTGCTTTTGTTTAAACAATTTTCTGTAAATCAGTCAATATGCTTGCAAGGCAATGTGAATCATTCTATTTAAAAATAAACAGAACTGGTGGAATTCCTGGGTCATCCTCTGTTTTCCTTGAATAAAGAAGAGTGTACTTCCTCCCAAGTCTCCTCACGCTGTTCCTTAGCAGCAGTGCTTTGATACTGCTCCGAGGGTGACAGATGGGCTTAGGGGAAATGTGTTAACCAGGAAAGGACTTTCATTCTCAGTCCTGTCCCATTCAGTGTTTATGTGTGGATTCAAGGAGAAATAATGGGACTTTGTGGAACCTTTGCCAACAATAAACAGACAAGGCACAATTTTACTGTTACCAAGCTGTGACAAATAACAGCAGGACACATAACTTTTTTAGTATGTGGCCAACACAGACAGTTAAGATGGGTGGAATTTAATTCAGCAGAGATTACATTTACAGGCCAGAAGAAACAGTTAAACACTGTGCTTAGAAGAGGTGGACTGTGGGTATGCGGTTTTTTGTGTGGTGTGGGCTTTTTTGCGACAGTGTTTTCCCCATTCAGACAGTTATTTTAATGAACTATGATGGCAGCCATTTAGAGGGAAACGGGATCATCCATGGTAGTGCTAGATAAGATGGGATAAATTAGGGTCAGAGCCCAAAGCATCAGAGCAAAGGGCAGTACTCCATTGCTTTGCTCGGTAGAGGCTAGATCCAGGTATTTTCTGGACCAAGGGGGAGTCAGGATTGAGCAATTATAACCTCTCTGCCATTACGTGAATATGTTGCACAGCCCTTTGGTGCTGCAGGTGGTAGAAGGACAGCAAGAGAGCAAGGTGGAAGGGGTTCAGCCTCCCTGCTTGCTTCTTTTCCCCTTCATCCTCTATATATCCATAAGGAAACTTGTCTATACTTGCTATGTGTTACTGGCACCTTCTGCTCAGGCACAGAGAAGCAGGAGAAGTGTCGTGCCTACTGGGTTTCATACAGGTACTAACCAACTTCAGTGGTTTGCCATAGCCCAGCTTCTGAATGTTTACAAAGTGGTCAGAAAAATGATCTGTAAAACTCAAAATGGCTTTCTGTGGTAGGGTGGCTTCCAGGTGCCCACCAAGCTGCTCTGTCACTCCCCCTCCTCAGCAGGACAGGGGGAGAAAATAAGATGAAAAACTCATGTGTTGAAAAAAGGCAGTTTAATGAACGAAAGCAAAGGCTGCATGCGGAATTGCAGTCCTGCCGTAGACTGATCCAAGCGGCACTGGACCAGGTGTCCTTTTAGAGTATAGGTAATCAGGACCTGCGTTGCCTCCACAACTCAGAGACACATCCATTTCCCGTAATATGAAAATGAGCATTAACAGTTGATAGGGAAATCAGGCAAAGTGTGATAGTTCAATGTACGTTTGAGGGGGCTTAAAGCATGAGGTAGCTTTTTGGTTCTCATTTTGCAGTGGGTCCTACACACCCATTTCTTAATAGGTATGTTATCATCATTTCTCTACTTCTTTAAAGTTTCCTTCTTGACCTTCAGCTCAGAAATGTTGCCCTTGGCCCATTTCATGTTCCTGTAGACAGCAAAGAACTAGGTTCACGTTCACTGCTTTCTGACATGAAGATCGTTGAAACATCCTTCCCCACATTTTACATGATGGGCTGTTACACCCAGCAGTTGGTATTCTCTCTGTAACTGTTATGGAAGAAAAAGAAAGAACAGGAAGTCCTCAGACTTCTTCCAGGGTATCCCAATGCAGAAATCTAATCCTTGTAACCTTTCTGCTTTTGCAGGTTTTTCTGCTTTCTGTTCAGTTGCTTGTCTCCAAAGAGAGTCCCAGCATAATCTCAACATTGTGACTTTAGACCCAAGCCCAAAGCAGACATATCATGTCTCCTTTTGGTCTCTTGCTGCCCAGTGCCTTTCCTGCAGCCTCCTGCTGTATTGGTGCTCCAAACGCTGACACTGAAAATTATTCAAACACAACAGTAACAAATATTTCTTCTTGCCCCAAAATAGCTGTGGGCAGTCTGTGACTTCTTGTACTGGACATTCAGCTATTTCCCTTGGTCCTATTTTTCCTTAGCAAATGGTGTCTTGTGGGACTATCTGTTTGGACAAGGAGGCAGTTTATATAAACTGTATGTCTTCATCAGCCAGATGTGCATTAATGATGCCCATGGATAAATTTTCAGCATGCTTGGCTGATGGCTTCTCCTGGGGCTTGTGCAAAAATGGCTTGGAAATGGAACATTTGCAAAGAAGCGGATGCTGGCAAAAGAAAAGCATTACAATGAGATGTAAAATATGTGCACTGTAATTTATACAGGCAACTAGCTTTTGGAAAACTTGACCTCTGGCCAGTAGAGGACAAAAACATATCCAAAGAGACCACCGAAGCAGTGACTGGTACCCAGTGGGACAGAGATGGAGGGACTAATTATATTTTTGCAGCTGTTCCACCAATACTGAAAGTATATTGGTGACAAATGACTTTGTGGTGGACAGCACAGTAGTTAATACTGGAGAAAACCTAGTCTGCCCTGTAGTTTGGCTGCTTATGTGCTATTAGTATTATAAGCAGGAGTGCAAAGGTGGGTTTTCCCTTCAGGGGTCATTGCTGGTATGCAGTTTCCCACTGTTGCTCCACAGTTGGAGGCACAGTTCTCATTAAGGTGTTGACAGATGATATTCCTGTGACTCAGTCCATAGTAGGAGAGAGAGAGAGATCCTGTGCTCTTTTCTTTCACAAAACTTGTCCTACTTGTGTGAGGGGATCCATGCTGTGCTCTGTAGTATGTGGCTTTTTGTCCCAGGCCTTGAAAGGCAGAGCAGCCTGCAGTTTCTCTCTTCATCTGCCTCTGTTAATGATTTATTTCTCCCTTTGACTATAAACCCCTAGTAGCAGGTGAAAACTTTGACTTTACAGGAACAAGCCCATGCCACTGTCATTTGGGGGGCACTGGCCACCCATCAGCTGACTGCAAAGGGTATCTGTGTTCTTGAAGTATCGTAAGCCTCATCATTGGTTCTTGCAAGAGATATTTTCTTTCACCTTAACCTCATTCTTATGAGAAAAATTAATTGTGATTTATTCAGTGTCGATCACGTTAGGTTCTCTAGTCTCCTGTGTTATTTACAGGTTCCACAACCCTTCCTGCATGTGAATGAGATATTGCATGCAAACATGGATGGCACGTAAAACAGGTATTAACAAGGTGGTAAGGTCAGCCCTTCTGGTGCTACAAATCTGGTCCCGAGAGTTTTTTACATTCTGGTCAGTAGCTCCCCTACGCGTGTAACCATTCATGGACTCATTCTGTCTCCTTCACTCCCTCATTTGGACATGCATTCACATAGTCTGTTCATCCCAAAGTGCGTTTTGCTCGTCTTGTTCTCTTATTGGTAGCTTTAAAATGATTTAAACAAAACTGGACATACATTATTTAGTAGTGTCACATACATTATGGTAGCAGCAGAAGACTCCAGGCAAGATTATAGCCTCTTTCTGCTGTGCGAATACAGAGGAAAATGGTCCTTGCGCTGGATGGTTTACAATTCAGACATTGTATATTTCACAGCAAAGAAGAAGATAGATTAAAAAGGGACCTAATAGTTTCTGGATAAGGAGGTTGGAATGTCCTAATTTACCATGAAAGTCATCAGCAGTATAGATGGTAATGCAGGAAAAGTTATAAGGGCATGAAAGATATATAGTGTAGATCCTGTCCGCAAAAGCCATCATCTCTCGACTCAAGTCAAATGCCACTTGTGTCTTCCCAATGATATAAGACTGTGAACTAGGGAATGGAATAATAGATAGGAAAAAAGCATAGCTGGAGGCAGATGTTTGAACACAAATCATCTCTCCAGGCTGATGTATTATTGCAGGGCTCCTGGATTGACTCATTGACATTATTTATGCAAAACTTCTGGCCACATTCCTTCTGTGCAGTATTACAAGCAATACGTTATGGAATGGAGGATGTCCTCTGTTTCCCCAGAGTTTTGTATCCTGTTCCTATATAACCTAGATGTATATCACAATTACTAGAAGCAGTATATTTCTTATTATAACCTGGAATCTACATGCAACATCTGGCCATTTTTACTGACCACATTCCCAGCTAGCGCTGGCTTGGATAATGGCAAAATTCATCATCTTTCCTGATCCATACTAATTGCATGTTAGATTTTAGGGTTTTTTTCGTGAGCATGGTGTATCCTAATTTTGTTCAGGAGTGTTGGAAAGTGTTTCTTAACTTGTAGGGTATGCTGTGTGTGAAACAGATGTTCAGTAGACTCTATACGTCTGCAACTGTGCTAATAAATTAAATGTTCATCCGGCTGTTCTCTGGGTGCAAGGCCAGTTGGCACGGAACAGCCCGACTCTTTTAAACTTTGAGAAGGGGTAGCAACACCTGTGGTGCCTATTGGGAATGATCACTGTCTCATGTTAACTCCCAGTGGGTTGGTGGCAGAGTGCTGGCTGACCAGGGTAGTCTACTCTTCTTTTTGCAATGCAGTCTTAACAGCGAGTGCACCCATAACAATTGCGGTTTTTTCTTTGTTCTTAGGACCAGTATGTTTGAAATGCAAAATGGGATGAAAGAAAAGAGAGCTACTAAAGAAGAAACTTCGTAATCTTGTAATCCATGTCCTTTTTCAGAGGATAATGGAATTTGGCAGAGTTGTTTGGGGTTTTTAATTGTTACAGAGGCTTTTTTAACATGAAATGTGGCATGAACAAGTGCTGTCTCTGTGAGCTGTGTGAAGTGAGTGAGAACTCTGGTGTTATATCAGTTTCACAAGTTTGTCAGTATCTGGAACAAGGCTTTTCCTGAAATGAAGATGATAATTAGTGAGATCTAAGCGTGTTCTGAGGTTACAACTCAAAAAGGCTTATTAGCAGAGTGAGCATACTGTAAAATGCAGTGTGACAGCATGAGGGTCTCTGAACAGGGTAATGCTTGGAGAATTCGGAGAATTCCTGCTTTGGATGGGAACAGCATACTTTCAGTCGATTGTGAGTAGACTCGACCACAGCTAGTAGCAATGCTTTTGCTGAAAATAATGACAACAAATGGAAGAAAGGAGTGTCAGCCACAAAGAGCTCAAATATCAGTCTCTCTGCTGCTGTTTCAGGCTGTTACAGATGAGAAGTACAGTGATGTTCCTTTGAAAGGGGCTGCCATAAGCTTGCAGTTGATGGTGCTTTAACAGGGACAGCAGAGGAGCTGTCTCAACTCCCAGAAAACTCATGGCTGCTTCTGTCTTTACAGATACGGGAAGAGCAAGGATGCAGGCAGACAAATTGTAAGGGTATGGAGGCAGAGTACTTTAAAATTATGTGGTACTATAGCAGAGAGTTCTGAAAAAATCCAACTATTTTAAAACAATGCAATGAATTCTCAAAAAAGAGGAAAACCAGAAAAGCACAAGTCCCCATTCACATAAAGTCCTACTGCCAAGTCTTCCAAGCGGATCTTCAATGCTGCAGAAGTAGCTGAAATCTTCCTGCATTTGTGGGTGACATGATACTGGTTTTATTTGCGCTGGTGGTGCTGACAAATCACCTTGGCACCATCACTGAATGCTGTGACTGAAAGAAGGTTGTAGCGAGGTGAGAGTCAGTCTCTTCTCCCAAGTAATAAGCAACAGGACAAGAGGAAATGGCCTCAAGTTGTGCCAGGGGAGGTTTAGGTTGAATATTAGGAAAGTCTTCTTTACGGAAAGGGTTATCAAGCATTGGAACAGGCTGCCCAGGGAGGTGGTGGAATCACCGTCCCTGGAGGTATTTAAAAGGTGGGTGGACGTGGTGCTGAGGGACATGGTTTAGGGGTGGTTTTTTGGCATAGGTTTATGGTTGGACTCAATGATCTTGAAGGTCTCTTCCAAACCAAGTGGTTCTGTGATTCTATGATTCTATGACTTGCAGCAGGGTGTTACCATGCTTTACCTCCATCCTGGTGCTCAAAGCAACCATCGTGGGGCCCTTCAGCTGCAATTGTCTGCTTTCTGCAACGCAGGAAGGTTTGATCTGGGTTTTAAAAGAGCCCATTAAAATAAAAAAAATAAAAGGCCATAAATTTAGGTCTTACAGAACCAAACTTTATGCTAAAAGTCAATGAAGATGTTTCCATCATGTATTTTCAATATTCAGAGGGAACTGCATGTGTGGTGATACCAAACAGAATTGATTAAAAAACGTGTTCTTCTCATTCCCATCTCCTTCCATCTCATTTCCAGTAACTCAAAAAAAGTGACAAAAATTATTTTTGTTGTTTTTTCATTGTTTTTTTTACATCTGAAATGTGCGGAGGGGAAGGTGTCTTTTTGCAGGTACTCATCTTTTGATAAACAATGTGAGGAGTAGCTACAGATGTTTTCATTTAACTCAATAGAAGCTTTTCATTAAGTGAAAGGTTTTGATGGAAGAATTCTGGCCAGCACAATCTGAATGACATATCACATAGCTTTGTGATAATAATAAGAGAAAAAAACCTGAAGTGAAACAGACCAGAAAGTGACAATGTGAATAGGAGAAGCTGAGTAATTAGTTTGATTGCTCAAGCAAAAAAAAAAACCTACAACAAAGCAAGATAACAAAGACCCCTTCAAACTTACTATTTATTGTTCAATTAGACATTTGAAAATTCTTCCATTTTAATGCAATAAGGGCAATGTTGGTACACATGGCAAATACTGTATCTTTGGAGATAAGAAGTAGGACCTTTAAAAAATGTTATTTTAACCAATACTAACCCTTTAAAAGAAGCTTTTTTAAAAAGCATTAGCAAATACCACCCATGAGGTTATCTACAAAAGACTCAGATATGAAAACAGGTGTGCACTCTTGGTATGATGCTGGTAACAATCCATGCATCATTGTAAGAGAGAAAAGATGAAAGAAATGTATACCTAGAAGAGTAGAAGATATTCTGCAAGGAGTTGTACTTTGTTGTAGACTTCTTTTTCTATTTTTTATTTCTAGAGGTATTATCCTTAGCTCTCATTGGTTGAGCTGAGGATCTTCAGGCCCATATGTCTTTATTTCTCACGTGCAGGTGCCAAATTACTGTATAGAAAAAAGGCATATATAAATAATACAGAAAAGGATTATATTTTTTTTAATTCAGAAAAATCTGTGAAATCCTTTTTGCAGCCTTTACAGAATGAAAGTCTGGGTCTCATTAGAGTGCTTACAGATAAAATCTGTGCCCTGTTGCTACTTCTGCAGCTGAGATTAAATGAACTTTTAGATTCATTTAGAAAGATTATAATTTACCAGTGTGCATTCCACACACTGTAGGGATGTACTTCCCTTGGACCAGCAAAAACATATCTTTCAAATATTCTTTTTTGTTCTGTTAGCCTGTGCACATCTTCCCACCAGAGACGCAACTCTGCCATCCCATCTTTCTTCCTAATCTTAATATTTACTGATAGAAATGTATTTAGGGATGCTGCTTCCATTTGTGCCGGAAGTGACAGAGCAAGCATACAGTATTAAGAGGGCGTGGGAAGAGGTCCTTCAGCAGCTGATATCTGCTGAGTAATAGCTGCAGGCAAGAGGAGAATTAAATGCTTATCCTCAAGCACGAAAAGAAGAAAACTACAGGCCAAAGGTCAAGTCAGTGTTTCATCATTCGTCATTTAAGTTGAACTGATTTTTCAAATCCACATCCTCTGATAGCATGAAATATGAAGTTTTCTAAGTGACTTATCTTTTGTCTATATGGCACTATAGACAACAGCGGTAGTATCTAGTGATTCATGTCTTTGAGGAAGCGGATAACAGGAGGAAAAAAATATATATTAGGGTTGATGGAAATTGTCATGGTTCCACTGACGTCAAAGAGTCAACTATCAAGTGGCGGGGCAAATTTACGTGAGTTGAGGATCTGTGCCATCCTGTATTTTATTAACTGGCAATCCTGACTGGACACTAATGAGGGTGAAACTTAAACAAAATTGATTCATACGCATTTAAAATGTGAACTGCAGAATTTAAGTCTTGGTTTGGGAAACTTCAGAGTGTGGGATTCATGAACTTGGTCCATTTCTAAGATGCATATCTGCATATTTGAAACCCAGACTCAGAACAAGTTCTTCCTGTATTACCTAGTTAACACAAGTTTAGTGGGAGAATTGTGTCTTCTTTACCAGACACCTAACCACTGCTGTGATCCTAATAAAGTCTGATAAAGTATTTCTTGAATTTTAATTTCTTTATTTTTAAAATATTTCTGGTTATGGTTAAAATTCTTCAGAATTAATTAACCCCATAGTTCAGCCTTCCATGACCAATAGAGTTTAAAAGTTGTCATATATCAGCTAAATTAATTAACACCAGCCCAAGTAATATATTTCAGATGTTAATCACATCAAATCCGCAGGCTAAATGGGAAAAACTGACATTAGGGACAGGACTATAGCTACTGAAGTAAAGGAAAAGGCTGCATTGAATCATTAATAGCCTAAACGTCAGGTCTGAAATAACAATGCTTCTCAGGCTCATAATCCCAAAGGGGCAGACAATCTTTCATGCTTCTAGAGTAAATATACTAGGAGTCAGTAGTTTGCTAGACCTCGATCTTTTGCTTTAGAATTTAAGTATCAAGATCTTGTGTTTCCAATGAACAGTACAGATCTTGTGGGAAGAGTGAGGTTCAGTTCATCCAATTTGCCCTTGTTTTCGCTAGTTTTTTGTCTTTGTATCCTTCACCCCACTTTTGATTTTTCAGTGTTGTAGTAAGTGTACAACAGGAAGGACCTGGGAACGCTAAGTGCAAAGCAGGAATCCAGGCTAAAGGCAGTGCTGGCAGCTGTTGTACCGAAAATACTGGAATGACGCTGCATGCAAACAGAGGTTAATTAATCTGGTAAACCGCTTTGGAGAACATGTTGATATTTCTGTACTGTGCATATACAAAATTGTTTATATTGACTACCAGGTGATGCTGTTGCATCACTCCAGCTGCACATCCGCACCGTGGTTTTGGTTTTTGAGGAAACTCCAAACTCAGTTTCCATCAACAAGCACATGTTTTTGCAGTTCCTTAATAGGGACATAAATGATGGATGCAAAGACATAGGCAGTCCTCGATACCCAGGACTGCACCCGAATGTCCCAGCTCAGCACCTCTCTCCAATGTTTAGGGCCATATTAAAAAGTCAGTGGAAACAGCAGCAGCCTTATTTTCACACATAGACTGAGGGAACAATCAGGGTCTTACTGGGATGCTTTTGGCAGATCCTTCTCCTGACCTCAGCTCCCTGTCACGTCCAACAGGGGCAGTTGTTAGTGTCTCTCTTCTTCTCTTTGTTTGCATCCAGTCTCTCTATGTAATCTACTTATAAAGCTTCAGTGACCATTTCCATGCTAACGATTCATAAGTCTACCTTTAATGAATCCCTCATCTCAGCTGGTTTTATTGGCTCTGATCCAGGGAGGTACTTTAGCATGTGCTTAGCTTGGAGTTTATTGACATTCCAAACTCAGGCCAACATCACACTTTGGAGAGCTGTCAAAATAATAACTAATTTTATTATTGAAATTGCTGTGCTTTGTGCTGTAAGGTTGACAGAAAAATCGGATTAGTATTGACCCTTCTAAATAAGGGATATTAGAAAGTCATTCAGCACATAAGTGATTTCTGAAAAAACTGAAGAAACAGACAACATTAATAAATTTAAAATGAGTTATATGCGGCTGAATGTCACATCTTAATAATGTATCCAATACACAAATCTACATTTAGGAGAGTGCATTTATCTAAAAACATATGAACCGTATAAGTTGATATTACATATTCTGTATTGCATGTTAAATGTCTATGTGTGTGTATATCTGTATCTATTTGTATGTAGCTGTATGCACCTACCAGTCATCTTTGTATTGTAAACCATCGTATTCAAAATGTAGATGAAGAAAATCATTCTTTCTGACCTCTCATGCATTTTAACTGCTTGACTAAAATTCTGAGAATTGTCTGAACAAGACTGTTTGCCCATCTGTCTTCACACTAGGAGAACTATAGCAGCTCGTGTCTTGTCTTGTCTGTTGGTTATTTAGTAAATGTCAGCAGTATAATTGGTCTATAGGAATTGTGCTACTGCTGGTAATGTTCCGTGCACTGATATATATACCACAAGAAGATGCCAATGTACACTGGTGTGTTTATAACGGGGAGAACATTTTCAGAATGAACTTAACTGAAGTGTTCCTTAGCTAAAGGAGAAAGGAAAAGTAGAAAATAACTTCAGACAAAATGTTCCTTAGGCACAGATAGGATCCTTATTTGACCATATAAGGCAAGACCTAAATTTGAACACAGCCTTCATATGAGCGTGAGAGCCAGGAACAGATTGGCTTCCTGGCAAAAAGTGAGTGAATTGCTTCAGCAGCCTTTCCTCATTATGTTGTTCCTGATGCCGTAAACTTTATTATAGTGATAATTGCTGCTTCTGGATTCGTAAGTCTTCTTAACATTGAATGAAGAGTTGAGATCAGCTCACGCCAAAGGGCCTGGGGCTCCTGATCCTTGCGATGTTAACAAGTTGCAAGACCTGAAGGAGGAACCTTCTTCCTTACCATCTGGTTTAAAGGCTGAACCAAAAGCTAGTGGGGAATTCTAAGCTACGGTAGGTAAATCCAAGCCATGTTGCATCTGTTCTAAGGAAACAACACTCGACTAACAATGTGTTAGATGGCTGTTTCTGAATTCTGGATATTCAAAACCAGATACCGGGTGTGGATGTGAATTTCATATTTAACCTCAATTTTCATAATCACTGGAACCAAAAAAGCTCAATTCCAGATGCCTCTGAACATTCAGAGCTTTGTGGCTTTCTCCTGCCTGAAATCTTAATATGGCAAGATGAGGAAGTATGAGGTTGGAAGGCAAAAGTGATTAGAGTGACAGCTGACGGTAGTTAGCAGGCCAGACAATTGCGTGTGTTTGACTGCTGAATCTATACTGTGATACTAACAAATTCAGCAAATATGAAATACTTGCTGAATATAAGATGAATATGGGCAAATTTGAAAGGCTATTGAAAATCATTCTCGAGTAATCTTCCTACTGGCTAAGAGAAGAACGCGGGGTGGATGTGGATGACTGCTGGCAGGGCTCTCCGCCTGCCGTTGGAGGATGGCCGTGTCCTCCTCCGCTCGCCCTGAGCAGTGGTGCTGCGGCCTGCCCTGCAGTCGAGGCACACGTAGTCCCTCTTTATTCAACTGGGCCAGCTTCAAACACAGAATAAGAGCATTATAACTTTTTATATCCTGAACAGAGATAGTTGGCAACAGATGGAATAAGGGCAGAGTTGTTATTACCAAATTAGAGATCTGGGATGGAGAGTGGGTAGTGATAGGATTTCCTTGGAAGTGTTAGTCATCTGAGAGCTGTGGTGTGCAGACTGACCCGTTATCCCAACGTTCCCATTAGTCAAAGGAGAGTGAAAGACACCTGTAGAGGATGGTGTCCCAGGACCGCTGGTGATGCTTCTCTCCTGACTGTAGAGAACATCTTAGACGGACAGCTTAGTCAAGGAAGGCAAACCCCATTCTCAGTGACAGTAGCAAACCTCCCGGAGAAGTCTGTGGCATAGTTAAAAATTGGAAGCAGATGTCCAAAATCCAGTGTCTTGCGTGCAATGCGGTTCTTTATTTTTAAAGATGAATGTTTGGTGGCGAAGAAGGATGGAAGAAGGGAAGCCTCCTGCTGACACAAAACTGAGGGTCATCAGTGTAGATCTGGATCTTATTCCTGAGAAATCATATCCATTTCAGAGGTTTGAAATTAATCTGAAGGCTGTAGAGAAAGAGCAGAAGTGAAAATGTGGCTGTGAGGCAGACAAAGTGTGATTAGTTAGCAGACAAGCAGGTTCTAATTGCAGTAAGAGCTGGATGTGACAAAACAGACTGTCCCCCTCATCTTGCAAAGATGGCCTACTGTGCCGTGTTGACAATGACAGATAAGGAAGTGTCATTTAAAATAATATAAATTGAGAAGCAGTCACTTTGTGGGTCTGACTGATGAAGCCACCCAGAAAGTAAGACCTCCTCAAAGGGGATTAGTGATTCGAACACAAGACTCGGTGTCCTCCAGAGGTTCACAAAGGTGAGAGGCCGTCATACCAGAGGAGAAATGGCACTTTGCTACTTAGTCTCTGTTCTCAGGGTGAATTACAGGCAGGGGAAAGAAGAGTGAAGATGTCAAAGAATGAAATGTCAGTAAAAGGGTAAGAAAAGGAAAAGGATTGTAAAACCACTTTAAGTTCATTTGTGATAAAATGGAACCTATTTACAGAAATGTCTATGTCAACCTTCCTTCATCTGAAAAACCTTATACTCCTGCATCAGCTGGAGTTAACAGGATTCATATCTGAGTAAGATTTGATTTTTATACAGGAACATTTTCTTTGATATCATTTTATTTGTTTTCTGGCAGCGTCTGCCCTGCTGTGTACTTACATTTAATTTTGTTTTCTGTGGAACAGATTTTTTCACTACTTGCACCATAGACGTTTCCCTTTACAAAACAGCTGACAGTCCCCATATGTGGTATGGATACATGCATGGGTACTCTGGTTCAGTCCAGTGAGGGTCCTTAAATGCAACGTTCCCTTTACAGTGTGTCACTGGCAGCTCGTTTGGACTCTGCCGCTCGTCACTGGGATGGGGACTTCACTTGAGATGCCCACTGTGGTCTTTACAGCTCTTGTAGGGCCTTCGCTTTTCTTGCACCATAAGAAGAGGAGAGTGTGTAGGTAACTCTGCATTATCTGACATGAAAGCTAGAGGTGATCAAGGAGACAGTGGAATTCACGCTAGGGAGACCACGTGCATACAAAGAGAAAGCAATATGCCAACAAAACTGCTTCAATGCAACCATCTGGCATAGATGAGATGCAGAGGCTAGTGACCTGAATTACCTCACTCAGAGCAGCCCTGAGGATTTTGCTTTTATCAGTGTCATCACCTGTGCCTTGTCCAGCCTTTGTTTCACTTCCCCCATCTTGTCCCAAAAGTGCTTGATTGGTCTCAAGGATATCTTTAAGGTGACTAACGATGTAGTTTGATTCAATTATAATATACCCAGCCTCAAATCTCTTTCAGGAAGCGCCAAGTGCTCATCTCTAAACGTACTAGTTTTGTGCATGCGGCTGGTTGGAGATCCTCAAATCAGGTAATTCTAAAAGCCCAGCCACCTCTGAGAGTTCTGGCCTTAGTCCGATGTTTTTTGAAGTTTGAAACAGGATCCCCAAGTTTCATCTGCTGCTAAACAAAGGGTATAGTTTGTGTTGTTTAATGTGTTTGCATTATTTAACATGCACCTGGCAAAAGCCCGCACGTCCCTTGCATCTCCCAGCGGTGCGCTTTTAGTCCTGGTCAGGTAAGGGATTCAGTTTCCATTCCCATGCTCCCTGTATTGACAGGTTATTTCAGATGAAAGAGACAAAGCAAAAGGAACAGGAATTCAGGCAAGCAGCTTGGAACGACAAGAGATGCATATTGCCAAATAATCTATCACCATCAGCATCACTGAATACAACATCTTTCTGCACTTTTGAATCATCACAGGCTTTGTACATGTCCCTCCTCCCCCAATTTCTGAATCTCTTTGTTGACGTGTACCATTTTTCTTTCTAGAGGATATTATTTTCTTGGGTTTTTCTTTGCTTCCACACATATTTTTATGCAAGTCAGAAAAGATGTTTTGTCACCTGCAGCTAAGCTGCCAACTGAAACTGGCTGGCGTGTGCATATTAGGCCAGGGATCTGCAAGCTTCACTGGCTGCTAATAAAGTGGCAGATTGATGTTAA
Organism: Chionis minor; assembly: GCA_013398295.1. Taxonomy (NCBI): domain Eukaryota; kingdom Metazoa; phylum Chordata; class Aves; order Charadriiformes; family Chionidae; genus Chionis; species Chionis minor. Next base: position 399,044 of record VZSF01003826.1, read on the forward strand.
GATTGTCTGACTTTTAAGTCCTTATATATATAGAGTCAGCCTTGTTAGCCTCATTATTTATTTATATAATACTGAAGGTATGCATGGCACTTTACTAACAAATGAGGAGTTGAAGTCCCCACACTGAGCCACTTAGAGTCTAGTTTAGATTGCGATGATGTATAAAAGATGAGTGGACACATGCGGGAGTAGGGGCCAATAGCACCAAGGAGGAACTGAGTCCTGTAAGGCTCTGTGAAAGCAGCAAAGATTTAACAGTGGTGGCTTTCAGGAGATCCTTCATGGTGACTGTGGGTAAAGTCTGCGCTGCAGCTCCAGAAAGCTGGATTTAAGAGCTGAGTCTTCAACAGATCCCGGTTCCAGCCCTAACAGCGCATAGTGTGAACTGCTGTTGTGCTTCATAAGAAGGTCTTAACTAGGTGCTTAGTTTTTACTTTTGGCATCTTGACTTCTAGACCTGAGCCAGCTTATATCAACTGAGGATCTGTGCCTCAAAATAGAAAACCATGAGCTACCTACCTTACCTGAGTTCTGAAGAGACATCTGCAAACATTTGTGCTGTTTCGTCTGATGTCACTAGGGTTTAACTGTAATTTATCTGACAGTAGAAGGTGGAATGTGCCTCGCATACCATTTCCAGGAGAGGTATGTCAAAGATTAATCAGTGTTAACATACTTCACTTCTTTCAGCCTTACTGTGCATTTTCTTCTGCTATTGTACAAGGCGCACAAACAATTTCAATTCTTTGGGTTTTTTCTCTTGGCTTGTTGACAAAGCAATGAGCCAGCTCTAACACTGATCTCTAAGGTATGCAGACGTTCTTTTCAACAGGCGATGGATTCGTTTATGACAACCTGTTATTCTTATCCCATTGTTCCACTTTCTGCCTTATCTGTTGATGCTTCTTTCTTCACATTAGACATTCGTTGCTGGTGGGCTGTGTGTTATCAAGTGCTCTAGGACATCTTCGCTAAGGGATGCGTGTCTCTTGTGTGGCATGTCAGAGGAATCTTCAAAGAAGTCTTAACAAAGGACGCATTTGAAGGCAAGAGAAGTCTGGCTATTTTAACTGTTCTTCCTTTTGATCTCTGAAAGTAGATTGTGAATGTGACTGCTCTGTATTTTCCTGTCGGGTCCCCTGACTCTTTTTCTGAAAGGTTATGTTAGTTACTTTCTAGTCCAAAGGGACTCTCCTCTACCAAATGCATTTCTGAAAATGTCAGCTGAAAATCCTCTGCCTTCTATTCTTGTTTGTTTTTAATATTCTCAGTTTCATATTACCTGAATATTAGAGCGCCATCAATTTTCAGATCTTTCAAACTTTTCAGAGAAGTTTGGTGCTACTGAATATCTTGTTTGTCCTCATCACTTTGCTGTCTGACAACGAAAAGTATTCCCTTTTTGCATTTCAGGGCACAGCGTATCACTTCATTACGACTGCTATTGTCTAATCCTCTGCAGCCTCCCCTGCCCTTGTGCAACCAACAGGCTTGAAAATTGGTTTGCCAAGTTTTAGTTCTCTTACTTGTTCTTTGCTTTAATTTTCACTGCTTTAATTAAAAAGCAACAACAGCCCATCACTTTAGGTAAACTCAGGTAAACTGAAACAGAACTTACTGTTTAAGAATCATAAGCAGAATCATCTTCCTTTCAGTTTTAGGGGGTTTTGTCTATAAATTGCCTGCTGTTGTTGAATTAGCATAGCTAGATCAATACAGGAACTGAATTACTGCAGATTTTCAGTTTTCTTTTAAAATCGGAATAAAAATGGCAAATTAAGAAAAATTTCCTTGAATAGAATCATAGAATCACTTGGGTTGGAAGTGACCTTCAAGATCATTGAGTCCAACCATAAACCTATGCCAAACAAACAGCCCTAAACCATGTCCCTCAGCACCACGTCTACCTGTCTTTTAAAGACCTCCAGGGACAGCGATTCCACCACCTCCCTGGGCAGCCTGTTCCAATGCTTGATAACCCTTTCCGTAAAGAAGTTTTTCCTAATATCCAACCTAAACCTCCCCTGGCACAAAATATTTGTGTATATAAATAAAAATAATGAATAAAAATATTTCATTCTTGGTCAGATGACAAATTTCTTTCTACTAAAATCATAAATTTCATGCCAGTTTTGAATGTATAAATTATCCAGAATTTGAAGATAAAATGCATTTAATGATCTGAGTGATTTGAAAAGTAAAACTAATGAATCTATTGCTCCAAATAGGAAAAGTTAAATTTTTACATTGTATCCAGGCTTCTCTTTTTTTCTTAATTGCACCATCTGGTCTAATAAAATATGTTACATCTTCTTGCAAACTGATTCAGTGATGGATATGGGCAACTTTTACATATTTAAAAATCCTAACTGGTGTGCTGTTTGTAAAATTGTTATGCTTTTATCCGTGTGATGATCAGAATGACTAGTGTTAAGAAAGGTGAGAAAGAGAGATGGATTTCTTAAAAGATGCAGGAGTGTTAGTGAGGGAGGCTGTACGAGAATGTGGGAACTTCAGAATTAAGACTAAAATGGCTGAAGCAAATGCGTTTGCTTCTCTAAAATCTCAATACTAATGTGGATTTCTTGTCAAGTCTTTTTATTAACCATTTTCAAGATGGCTGGTTATAGCATCTGAGGGGAGAATCTCTTGATGGCTGTAATCTGCCACTTTACTCTACTCAAGCGCTTCCCTGGGACCGCTCTATTCCATTTCTTCCTGCCTCAGACATCAGAGACAACATATCAGCAATCTACATGGGTGACGTGCTTAATCCATCCAGAAGGGAACTGAGAGAGATGGGAGGAATTTCAATGAAAGATTTATTATTCATAATAAAAGTTAATGCCTTTTTTTTTTTTTTTTTTTTAATTCCCGCTTTCCAGTCAACCTGGAGCTGAGTCCCAGTCTGGTAAGCTATAACAGTGATCAGTTTACACAGGTGAAATTAGAGACACAGAGGAAAATCAATGTGAAAAACTGAAACATAGTATGAGACTTGGCATCTTCAATAGGAGACAGTTTTGCCTTGTGCTTCCTTGCATACATATGTTCGGAGGGGAAGAAATGATGAAGGGGAACAGAGATTTTTCCACTTCACCATGGAGAGTTTGACACACTCCCAAAATGACAGCAGAGATGAAAGGTGGACAGATATGGGCAGGATTTCTAGTACTTATTGTAGCTCTACATAGTGTAACCAGAGCACATAGAGCCCAGAGTGACTATTTTAATACAGGCAGCCTTGGGCTTACAACTTGTAAATCACAGTCTCTACCTGTGTCGTGTACTTTGCTGTGGATTAGCTAATATCTTGAAGGTATTTTGAAGTACTAGCATTCCCATGCCTTAAATTAGGCATCATTTTGCTACTTGCAGCTTTGTATTATATAATTTTGTCTCATTCAGTCATTTTTAAAGGGAAGACAATCCCAAACAGAAATACTCAACAGCAGGCTCATTCCTGGGGGTGTGCGGCAGTGTCGTGAAGTGAGCTACTTTTACCTCATCAGCCTCAGAAAATTATCTTCCTAGTTCCACGTTTGTTATTATATGAAATATGTTCACATATGTGGTGTATAGGAATGTTAGAATAAATACATTGTTCATGAAATATGATTCTTTTTTTTTTTAGTTCAGGTGTGAGTTTTATCCTGATGACCCACAGTGTGGGAAACTGTTACACGTAAATCCAGCAAGGTCTGTTTCTGAGCTTGAAGGGCTTGAAGAAGCAAACCAAGCCAACCAAAAGCAAAAACATGTTTTCAAGTATTAAAAAGAAAATTCTCTAGAGGGAAAGATGGAAATCCGTTACAAGAGGAAGGAGATGTTTCTTTGTCCCTGATCTCTCTTTGGAATGTCAAATCTAAGGGCGTGAATGGGATGCAATCCAAAGGGGCGATTGCCATTAGCAGAAATATACCCGAGTGTCCTGGTTTGAGGTAAAACAGGACCAGTCTTGTTCAGTAACTCCACTTTCTAACCAGGCCTCCTCTAACTGCTGAAATTAACAGCATATCATGCAGAAAACTGTTTGCTCTTGGAGTGATAAGACTCAAAACTGGCCAACAGGGTGTTCCATCCTATCTGCCTCACGCTCAGTATAGAAGCTGAGGGACCAAAGGCTCAGCCCTCTTTCTTCGATGGCCAGTGTCTGTTTATCTGCCTTTGATCCTGATCCATGTGTTCCTGTATCCAGATCCGGAGTGCAGTTCCCATCCATTGCTGAGTCTGGTCTGGAACTTCCCCAGTGTCTGCTGGTGACCTGACTGTCATCCTGAGAGCTTGATGCAGTTTTGTATGTATTCCATTATTTTCTTTTTATTATTTTTTTCTTTGTTATTGAAGTGTTCATTCAAGTAGTTTGGTTTCTACTAAACTAGTCTCTCTTTTTCTCTCGCTCCTGCTCTGCAGGAGAGAGGGAACATCTGTCGCTCGGCTTGCTTGGACCAATCTGGCCTAAACCGTGGCACCAAGTTAGCTTTCAATTAGCGCGTTTGGATCTGAAAAACTACAGTTACCAAGTGTTTATCGAGAATTTTTTCTGACTTTATGCGGCCTGTACCGTTGGGCAAGATGCTGTTTGGGTACCTGAGTACAATCTTTATCTCACCTTATTGTAGAAAACAGCACTAGAAGGGACTGACAAGTCCTCTAGTTGTTCCTCTGCTGCTCTTCATCCTCAACCAGTCTCACGTGCATCCTGAAAACCGATGTGGTGAGGTCTCCGGAGCCACCCTCTGCAATCATTTCCAGTGCTTTACTCTCTTTGTTACAGCATTTTATCTATTGTCTAACCTGAATATCCCTTATGTCGATTTAAGCCCATTACTTTTTGTCCTATTCACAGTGAATGCAAAGGGCAGTGTATCCCCGCTGTTCTTCGCAAGAGTTTCTTACACACCTGAAAACTGTTAGTGAGTCTCTTCGCTAGAGAAGATGAGCCTCTGACAGTAACACAAAGAGAAATAATAATAGTAATAATAACTATCAAGTCCTATTCACGGGTACGTCTTTCCAAGTTGTCTACTTTGCGTATCTTCTGCCCTCACCGTGAGATAAAGGTCGAGCGGTAACCTGAATTACACTGCAGGCTCCTGCGGGGTCACCTTTCCAGAGCACGGATGTCTTCTGCAGCCTGCGCAGGGTCCCCCCAGCCCCTCCGGAGATGTCTCCTGCAGCAGGGTCCCCCATCCCCTCCGGGGGTGTCCCCGTGGCAGGGTCCCACCAACCCCTCCGGAGGTGTCCCCTGTGGCAGTGTCCCCCCATCCCCTCCGGAGATGTCCCCGCAGCAGGGTCCCCCCATCACCTCCGGAGATGTCCCCGCAGCAGTGTACCCCCATCCCCTCCGGAGATATCCCCGCAGCAGGGTCCCCCCAGCCCCTCCGGAGATGCCCCCGCAGCAGTGCCCCCCATCCCCTCCGGAGATGTCCCCGCAGCAGGGTCCCCCCATCCCCTCCGGAGATGTCCCCGCAGCAGGGTCCCCCCAGCCCCTCCGGAGATGTCCCCGCAGCCAGCTGCCGAGGCGTGAGCCGGGAGTGCCACCTGCTGCTCGGCCCTGCCTAGCGGAAGGACCCCGCTGCAAGTCTCCAAACAGCCTCCTAAAAATAAATTCCCCAAAACAGCATATAAGGGGAAAAAAAAAAATCTAATTGCTATCAAGAAGTCCAAACCCTCTGAATTTAACTTATTCCAGTAGCGGCAGCTACCTCTGCTTCACCACCCAAGCTATGAAAGGCTTTTCACAGAGAGAAACATTTTCCTACCTTTTTCTAAATCTTTATAAGAAACAGCCGTGCAAACCTTGAAACAACGCAAACCTCCAGGTATAACCTCTGCATCCCACTCTCTGATGTCGAGAGACATCTTATTTTAAACAAAGTTGACCTGACGCCAACTAAGCAAGCAAAACAGCTGAGGAAAATAAGAATTGTTCTGAACTTTGTTAATCTCTCTCAAGTAGAGCAGAAAACTTCTAAGGGGTTTGGTTTGGTCTGGAAAACAACAGGACATCCGCGTTTTCCAGCTTCACCATGGGTAAGTCAGGCTTAATAGCTGGTATTCAGGTTCCAGTTCCGGTTTCTAAAAGAGAATAAATTACTGTTGCTATTGACAACAATCCAACAGGGGAATGGTAAATGTAACCAGAACTGGCCAATAATTTCTATCAGAAAATGCTGCTAATTAGATGTATTGATTGCTCCATTTTTTAATGAAAAGATTTTGAAACATCATATTCTGGCAGAGGCAAAATATTTTATATCAAGCTCGTCAAAATGCTTATTTTATATATGGGTGCATATCAGAAGAGGTTAAGAAAAAGGAGGGAAGACTATTTCAGCAATGCTGAAATAATTGATTGAAAAATTTTCATAGTAATTATTTTTCTATATTTCTAAAACTTGCATGGCTGTACTGCCATTTCTTTGCAGTGAGAGCAAGAAATGTATTCCAAATTTTTTAGTATTTGCATCTATCCAGATGAAAATCTAGATTCTATATGGCAGAAAACTGGAGAAGTGGGTACGGTAATTACTGAAGTTAACTTGGAGAATTGGGAGTAGAATTGCAGAAAGCAGAAAGGCAGAAAGGAAGACCACAAGAAATTAAAATGCTGGGTCAGAGAGATAAATAATTGAACTAGCAAAGGAAGGAAGAAGGAACAAGATCCTCTTTAAAAGGCCATGGACATTGCTATTGTATTATGTAGTAACTCAAATCTGTTCATGCATTACAGTATATGAATTTTACATTAGATTTACCCAAGTATGGCTCTTTTTTTCCTTTTTTTTTTTTTTTCCTTTTTAACAGACTCATCCTGCGCAGCAGCAATCAATTGCATTTTTGCTGTTTATGTGTATGTGTGTATGCATATGTGTGTATTTTTGCTCGGTATATGAAGCAGCAGGCTGGGAGGGGAGGGGAGCCTTAGAGGTTTCCTGTCCAGCTATTGATGTTTTCATGCCCATATCCCTAGAAACTGCACGGCACCCCTTGCCTTGGCACCGACTGACCACCGAGAGCGCCCCGCCGCAGGAAGGTGAGCACACACAAATCTAGGGAACAGGAGGCTTTTAGTCATGACCAAGAAAACACCAAATTAGCTGCAGCAGGAAAATTACCTGGAACATCAGCTTAAGCTTGATGTGCCAGATCATTTTGGCTGCTGTGCTTGCCATTCACTTCAGCAGCTCTGAAAAATGATCAACAGCTGGATGTGGGTTCATAGAAGAAACTGATGTTGCTCATCGTGCTGTCAACAATTAAAGAAGATTCATTAGTAGATACCACCATAGAAAGTGATTTTTGTTATGAAGCGTGCAGATATGCACTGGTGTGAAGGGAGTTCCATGAAGATAAATGGAACGAGTGGATGTTTCATTGGCTTTGAGTAAGATAGATTTAGTCACGTATCGAAATAACTTGTGACATTTTAGAGGTATCAGAAAGTAAATTGTCTGAAGATAAAGTTATGGAGTAACCTGTGAGTTTAAGACATGACATTTGGGAGAGGATGATCCATTGCTGTCGTCTGGGACAGTACTGATTATTCAAATTGTCTGACTTCAGGCAGGTGCAGTAGGTAGGAAGCTGGTCTCTCTAGCTCTTCCAGCTGTATCACGCGGGAAGTTCTTAGCACTCAGTTCATTTTGAGGTATTTGCTTCAGTCAGCTTTGTCTTACCTACGTTAGCTATCTAAAAGATAGGTAGTGACTCTATGCTACTCTTCCAGCTTCCCTCTGTAGAGAGAGAGGGACCTGCAGAGGCAAAGCAGAGCATCTGCTGTGGGTTTCTGCTGAATCCTCAGGAGAAGCCTGTCTCCATTAGCTACATGAAAGCACTGGAAACTAATCCTCCAGTTGCCATTGGCATCTACAATTAGGCAGTGAGAACTTCTACCCGTGCTTTTATGACTTTATTTCTGTGACAGAATTCATTAGACAACAATTTTTAAATTTCATACGCAAGTGGTTGGGATATATCAGACAGGAGCTCTCAGGGATATCCAGCCTGACTACCTTCCAAACAATAACTGCTTCAAACGCCCTCCAACAAGCACCCCTGTGTGAAATCCTCAGCTCTGGAAATCCCCTGACACTAATAATGCCATTTCAGGTCTGCTTCTTTGTCCAGCTTCCAAGCCTTTCCGCTTCTCCAGGCTAGCCTCCTCCTCAATGCCAAGCCCACAGTGTATGCCTAAAATGAGTCCCCGCCCTTTCTATCCTGAGCTCTGGCCTAGCTGTTGGTCCTTATCCATCACCTGCTTTAAAAAAACTTTCTGTTGTACCCCCTTACCAAAATCTTGTGTCATGCAAAGTGGCCTTGCCCAAGTACAAAGTACCCACTTAATTACCAACTGACTTTTCTTCTTTTCAGTAGCCTGAAATCTCTTTGGCTCCGTTTTAATGCCTGTGGCAAAACCAGAGATGGGGTGAAAAAAAGGGTCTTATCAGGGGGTGGAGGCTGCTGTCAATCAAAGTCTTCCATACACACCAGCACTCCAAGTGCACCCATCCCTACCCAAGGATATGGGGAACAAAGCAACCTCAGCCCTGTGTATCCTCCTTCCTCGGTTCTTGCTGCACCATGCCGTCGTCGAGAAATGTCGCTAGTTATTCTAGTTCTGAAGAGGAATATTAAAGTGATCTACTTGAATGAATAATTGAAGCAAACAGATTTCTTTCACCTTCCTCCCCCTCTTAACTTCTTCTTGCCCTTGGTATCTCACTCAGTATTCGGCTTTGTACTTCTGGCAGCTGCCGGCCCCTGGGTCCCAGTGGCTGAGGACGAAACCTGCAGCACTGGAAGGAAGACGTTGTGCTTTTAATTGCTCCCTGAAGCAATGCACAGACATCCAGAGGCGGATATTCTGGTGATTACACAGCTTGAATGTTTGATACCCAGGGTGGGTGTTGGAGTATTGTTTGGTTTTGCTTGTTTTAAATGATAAGCAGACAAGTCTGTAAGGTGACGTTTGGCTCTGAGGGGTGACTCTGAGCTGTTATCCCATATTCCACATTTTTGTATCTCTGTGGGTTTCCTTATTGAGTTTGCACCTGCTTACAAATGTTTTTCCCCCTTCAGTATTACATCTGAAATCTGAGCGTTTGAAATCTGGGGCTTTGCTGCCTCCTCAGCAATAAAGTTTTTGGGATTCCATCATTTGTAACTTGGCTTCCATTTGTTGGACACGTTAAGTACGGTGGCAGACGCATCACAGGTTATTTTGACCCATACGGCAGGGTTAATAGCAACCACCAGCTGGAAAGTCTTTGCCTTTCTTAGGTATGTCCTTGGGTGCACACGCAGCGCTGATTTCTGAATAAACGCGCTTGCCCAGGTTTTAAATTTTGTGCTTCATTTTGTGGGTATTTTTCTTCTTACACTCCCAGCTTTACTACATTAACTTTGAAAGTGTTTTTCCTGATGTGAGAACAGTCGAGCTGCATATTTCTAATGACCTTAATATTAAAGGAAAGATGACACTGAGTCTACGATATAAAGATGTCAAGTAGATATTAAATGTAGTCATACTAAGTAACATTTTATTGTCTGCATTATTCAACTGGAACAGAAAGTTACTTTCTGCTTTATATTTAATAGAAATATTTTGCATAATCTCTCAGGTCTTTTTAAAGCCCTAACAGAGCCATATATGGGTCCAAGAATTAAAAAAGCAGCAAAATGTCACTGTGATACGTCTTAGGTGATATGCTCCCCAGTCAGAGTGAGAGTAAGCACTCCTGGAAACATTTAAGATTAAATAGTATTTATTCTGAAATGTCAGGTTGCATGTATTCCACACACATAGTATCTCATGTTGTTTAAAACTAACTCTTTTAAAAAATTTTCTAAATAATTTAATATTTTTCATTTCATCTTCCCTGTATTCCAAACACCTTCCTGCTTTCTTGGAGAGTCTGAGGGCACACTTTGCAGAATGCTGTGAAGATACAGCCAAGGCGGCAGCAAAATTACACTGACAACAGTCTGAGGAGGTAGCGTCCCTGAAAAATTAGTAATGAATTACAAACAGTCATAATGAGAGAAAAACATTTATGAAATCTGAAAATGCTTTACAACATTTTTGATGAAACAGAAATTTTCATTTCATATCAAAGGAAGAAGAATAAATTTGGGGTCTGAATGCCTTTTATCCCATTTGATTTAAAAACTGGAATAAAAATTTAAATATTCTTTTTGCTAAATAATTGATAAAAATATTTTATAATT
>VZSF01003827.1:0-296728 GCA_013398295.1 Chionis minor
CCTGCCCTGCCTGTCCTTCCTGACATATAGCAAATAGTTATGTGCAAATTGCTTGTCATTCCTTAAAACCCAATTAAATTAAAATGATATCAAAGATCCTTTATATATGTAACGTGTGTTTTAGGTCTGAGGTAGGCAAAATAAAAAATGCAATACATCAGTAAATAGGACAGATCTAAGTAATGATTAAATTAAATGTCAGTATTTTGGTTATGCTAATAAAGCAAATGCATTGTATATCGTTCAGATGTTAACGTAGGCATGACGTTATGAAAATTTTTTTAAATTGACATCCTTGTGTGGATTCTTTTGCGTAGAGTTCCCCACTCTGGATTTCTGCATGCACCTTCCTCATGAACCTTGGAAGTCATTGAAATGCAGATTTACGGAAAGCTTAGATATTCTTGTCAGCATTTCTTGTGCACCAAATGGCTCCTTTCAAATGATGATAGTAGTATTTCCCTGTTTTCCATCCTTGGGCACTGCCACCAGATGCAGTGAAGGGAGATTGCAGGCATCTATCTGATTGACTAATAAGAGAATATTCCAAACACCGTGAATGCAGAAAAGTATGGCTACTTTTGTTGAAGTGTATACATCAAGCCTTATTTGGTGCTGTTTGATTAGTTCCAAACTCATTTTCACAGTTACTTATTTTTTTAAGGTATCATTCTCCCCTTGAAAGCTTTTCTTTTTCCCTATTTGTTTCTATAGTTTAAGAATAGGTGGGGTGATTTTCACCCTGTCTTATACCTAACACTGATTTTAAGGTCCATTCTCATTGTATCTTTGAGCTTCTGTAAGCTCTATTATTTCTGTGTCTTTCTAGTCCTAAATGAAGTTTTCTGTCATATGAACAGTTACTAAAATGATTGACTATTTTTCTGCTGGCAGCATTCTTTCAATAGAATTCTGTTGCTGCAGGACATAAAGTGCATTAAACTAGAGGTGAATTTTTTGTTTTCCAATTAATGGAACAAGCCCGGTTTTCTTAAATTTTGCAAGTTTTGATGCCTGATTTTAACTTGCAGACATCAGGATAGTTCAAGAACGCGCTAATACCCTCAAATTCCATTAAATACCCATGTCTGAGTAAGATAGACAGAAAAAGCTTTTTTCCTCCATAGTGAGAATCTGTGGAGGATCCATATATAGAAAGATACATTACTTTCTAAGTAAATACATTTATATTAAGGAACTTCAAGTCAGTCAACTTGAGTTCAGTGGAATTGGAATGAGGAAACCCATACATTTTCATATGTGGAACTCTACAGTTCTGAGTGCAAACATCAATGCAGGCAGGTCTGTAAGCAATCTAGAAATTTACATTTCAATGTCTCCCGAGGTCCATGAGGAGGCACATCCAGAGAATGTGTTCTCACACATGATTATCCAGTGTTGTGTGGATCTGTGGAGGAGAGTATTTGGAAACTTTATTTGACGGTAAGTAACCCCATTTGTGGTGCATACAAAGTAAATACATACCTAAAATTGAATTCAGCTCCGTTATGTTCTGGTCTCCAGTGGTGTCTTAGCATCTACATTGTGTAGGTAGTTCTTTTGATTATTTTAGGGATGTTTTTTTGAACATTTGGCTTCACCAAGGGCAAATGGCTTCACCAAGGGCAAATCCTGCCTGACAAACCTGATGGCCTTCTACGATACTGCCACGAACTTGGTGGACAAAGGCAGAGCAACGGACGTCATCTACCTGGACTTAAGCAAAGCATTTGACACTGTCCCGCATGACATCCTGATCTCCAAATTGGAGAGTCACGTGTTCGATGAATGGACCACTCGGTGGATAAGGAACTGGCTGGATGGCCGCACTCAAAGGGTTGTGGTTAATGAGTCAATGTCCACGTGGCGGCCAGTGACGAGTGGTGTCCCGCAAGGGTCAGTACTGGGACCAGTGCTATTTAACATCTTTGTTGGAGACATGGACAGTGGGATCGAGTGCACCCTCAGCAAGTTTGCCGATGACACCAAGCTCGGTGGCGCGGTTGACACACTGGAGGGAAGGGATGCCATCCAGAGGGACCTGGACAGGCTTGAGAGGTGGGCTAATGCAAATGGCATGAAGTTCAACCAAGCCAAGTGCAGAGTCCTACACCTGGGACGTGGCAATCCCAGGCATAAATACAGGCTGGGCAGAGAATGGCTGGAGAGCAGCCCTGAGGAGAAGGACTTGGGAGTGCTCATGGATGAGAAGCTCAACATGAGCCGGCAGTGCGCGCTGGCAGCCCAGAAAGCCAACCGTATCCTGGGTTGCATCAAAAGAAGCGTGGCCAGCAGGGCACGGGAGGTGATTCTCCCCCTCTACTCTGCGCTTGTGAGACCCCACCTGGAGTACTGTGTCCAGCTCTGGAGTCCTCAACATAGAAAGGACATGGAACTGTTGGAACAGGTCCAGCGAAGGGCCACTAAGATGATTAGAGGGATGGAGCACCTCTCCTATGAGGACAGGCTGAGAGAGCTGGGGCTGTTCAGCCTGGAGAAGAGAAGGCTCCGGGGAGACCTGATAGCAGCCTTTCAGTATCTGAAGGGAGCCTACAGGAGAGCTGGAGAGGGACTCTTTGTCAGGAAGTCTAGTGATAGGACAAGGGGTAATGGTTTTAAATTGGAAGAGGGGAGATTTAGATTAGATATTAGGAAGAAGTTCTTTACTGTGAGGGTGGTGAGGCACTGGAACAGGTTACCCAGGGAAGTTGTGGATGCCCCATCCCTGGAAGTGTTTAAGGCCAGGCTGGATGGGGCTTTGAGCAACCTGCTCTAGTGAGAGGTGTCCCTGCCCATGGCAGGGGGGTTGGAACTTGATGATCTTTAAGGTCCCTTCCAACTCTAACCATTCTATGATTCTATGATTCTATGATTCTATGAACATGTGTAAGCCAAAATCCCGGAAGAGTATGCACAGGTATTCTGATCCCAGAAACATTCAAAGTACAGAATTGTGAGGTGTCCTTATTCTTGGCTGGGGCTGTTGTAATAGCAATGGAGGAACAAGGACAGAGACAGGCTGTGGAGATAACGAGAGGGCAGTTTCTGTGGCTATTGAGTGCGAATATTTTATCACACTTGGATTGGTAAGCTGCACAAGGCTGTTTCTTTTTTTCATTTGGAGGAGCAGGGGCAGAGAATGCTGTTACAAATACACGTGGCTATAAGCCGAGACAGCTGTTGAGAAAGTAAGTCATGATTCTCTTTGAAATCAGATAAGCTAAAAATTATACACTTGCACACACAAACTGGTTGACATTTGTGTAATGAAAACTTCTTGTTGCTTTACTTTAAAGTAAGCAAAGTCTACTAAATAGTTTCTCACATTTTCTCTGCAAACTGTATTTTCTCAGCAAAATTCCTCTGCTACATAATACTTAAGTGCATAATGAATATTTTCTTAATCTGATCTAGGCTGATTTTTTTTAAAAGAATATCAGCTCATTGTTGATTTTTGTTATGTGATCTGAGAAAACACTGTTCATCTCAAGCACTTTAAAAAAAGAAGCAAAACCACATATATAAAGTGTTAAATGGGAAGTGTGGGCTTTAGAGTCTTACTGAGTTTGGAATCATTTGTAAAATGAGTGTAACGGTTTAGTGGTAGAATAATGCGTTTTCATTTCTCATGAGATAGATACGTTTAGAGAAGTAGACAAATGGAATGTTCACATAGCTGTTAGATGTGTACCTACTTACAATAAATGTTATGTCATAGATGGCATCCTGCAAGTGCTTTGGTCTGTGCATAAAACTGAAATCTAAACTTCATTTTTGTTTCATTAACGCACTGATGAAACTGAAAGAACAAAAAAATATTATAATTACCTATTTTTCTTAAAAGATTGATGCTATAATATAGGAGGTTTGAATATCTCCAAGTAACTGCTGTTAAGAGAAAATAATTTTGCAGACAATTTTGTAGTTTACCCAGGCATGTTCACTCTTAAAAATGAATGTAAAAATTTGAATGTTCTTTCAGTTCATTTCTGCCTGATCCTCTAAATCGATATAATTTGTAATTATACAGGAAGTGCTGCATGTTGCAGGAGTGGAAATGCAGTTGACAGCGGCTGTTTCATTTTTGACTGTTCTGCAAGAGGAGTCAGTGTCCATTCATACATACTCCCACTCCTTCCTACACATCATTCTGCAGAACCTGGAACACCGAGATGCAGGTCAGGGCTGTTCAGCTGTGCTGATGATCCATTGCTTCAACACGTTTTGTTTCCTTAGTGACCGTACAATACCGTGTGAAGCAGTGAGTGCCATCACTGTGACTTTGTTTCTAGACTTGCAGGAATGAAAAGATTTTTGCACGCTGACCCCTTACGTACTGATATTTAAATGTAATTCTGATTGAAGCAAACAAAACCACTTTGTCTGAAGGACTAAATCCCAAAGTGGTTACTGAGTCTGAGCTTCTGCTGATGTGCTGGAATTTGGTGGCTGAGAAAATGAAGGGAGGATGGTTGACATTTCTTCTGTGATGATGATTATTTTTTCTTAACTTCCTTGACACTATTTTTAGTATACAAATCAAAAAAATGGCATCGTGTAACGCTAGGAAGTTTCAGTGGGCATAAGACAAGAATATGCTTTTAAATGAGGGAAACCATCTTTTCAAAACAAACAGGTTCATTATTACTTTTGTATAGGAATTGAAAAGGTAAAAGGAATGGAGACCGAATTTGCTTCTCACCTATCCTACTTCTTAGTTTGTAGTCTTGAATATGAATTTAGTGGCTTTTAGATACTGTGTGGAAAAAGTGAGAATAATTTTGTAAAACTGATGTGTGTTCTGTTATACTTGTTATATGTACAACATAGCATATAACCCATTTCTTTCTAACAGGTGTCAGCAATGCATGGCTAGAAACTCTCCTTGCTGTAATAGAAGCATTACCAAAAGAGACTATCAGACATGAGGTAATAATATTCTCCCACTTACCCTAACAAAAGATGTATAATATTTTGTAAGATTGTAGTTCCCTGTAAGTCTCGTTCACTTCAGTAAGATTTGTGGCAGTTCTACACCACTGTAATGCTAGTGGAACATACTGCAAGAGAGGAATATGCTAAAAGGCAAGACAGGAAGTTCACCTTAAAAATTTTAGTGTTCTTCACCAAATAAGGACTATGTGCTGTAACACTTCCACTGCACTTAATATTCTCAGTAATGTGTTTTCACGTATCCTGCTCTGCAAAAGGAATTGAGTGAGGAACCGTGGCAGAGACTACAAGAGATACATCTCTGGGTCTCTTGGGCTGGCACCTGGATTTCTGTAATTATATCTGGGCAAAAAATAATATATCTAAATATGGTGTTCTGCAGGCTTGCCTTTGTTTGTGTCTGGCACCATAGAGGTGATGCAACAAATGGCAGCGGAGCTCCAATAAAGATGCAGGTTTTCTGGGTCTGTAGGGAAATAAAACTTTTTCCCTACAGATTCCTAAAGTAGGTGTAATTGAGAGGGATCACTGCCTCAAAACTTTACATGAAAAGAGGTGTTTCTTGGGAAAACTTATGAGAGGGAACCTCAGAAGGCTTCCTTTTCCTTTCACTGCATATTTTGTTTTCTTGTGCAGGAACATATCTAACAACTTTTGTGAAAATTACCAGCTAATAGCTATAAATATTCATATACAATTTAGTGTCAAAAGCACTAGCAGAGAGATGTAAAACCAGGGCTGTGATGCGAATCATCAACTGCTATTTGGGCCATGATAAGGGTTTAATTTGCTGTCATTGGCCCTGAGTATGAAATACAGGATTCCAATAAACTGTTAATGTACATAGACATCATCAGTGGTAGTACCAATTAATTCCATGAAAGGCGTAGATGACATTTAGGATATATTTTCCTAGTAGTTTTTTTTTAAAGAAGAGGAATACATTATTTACTTACTTACACATTTCTCCTGTTATTTCTTCTTTTTTCTTTCATGTAGATCCTGAATCCACTTGTTTCCAAAGCACAGCTTTCTCAAACACTTCAGTCCCGCTTAGTTAGTTGTAAAATCATGGGAAAATTAGCTAACAAATTTGAAGCTCATATGTAAGTAGACTGTACATATATTTTCCTTCCACATTATATACCAGTATTTCTTTGTCAGCAGGCAAAATTTACTACAAGAAAAGTAGACTTTATTGCAAAAATTAAATGCTTTCTTCTAACAGATACCTTTATCTGGATATTAATTAATAATAAAAAAAATTCATTATGTAACGTGTACTTAGACTTGCTGATGTTTATCAGTTCATAACTTCAGTTTGTATGTTCTTCCACAGCTTCCATTGGGTACCATTTTCATGCCATTCTTCCCTATTGTTTATCTTACTAGGAAATAAGCCAAACAGTAGATTTCTCTGCAATGTGCAGAGACAAGACACAGCTTCATCACCTTAGAGTTTCTTGTCATAGAAAGAAGAATACTGTTCCTCACTTTTTATTTGTCTAATCAAGTTCAACATGTAGATACTTATTTTTTTTCTGCCCCTAATTATATGGAGATACATCAGGAACCACTATGTTGCCTGATGTTATCCAGATCTTCAGTTCAGTGGCTGTGGGTTTGGATAGTGGTGCAGAGCAGGGAAGCAATGGTGAAAGTAAATCTGCCCAAAGCAGCTGGCATGGTGCATTCTTTGGACAGTTTATCCCGTTTTATGATAGGAGGGCCATTTGAACAATGTCTTCCCTATCCAGGCAATTGGCCACATGTGATTTTGCATTACAGAAGAAATCCACTGAGAGCTACTAAATGCACAGGAATCGTGCCTAGCTCAGGAAGTCCGCTCTAATAATGACTTTGATGTACCCCAAAATGCAAGAACTCAGCATGACAGAAAATATACACAACAGAACTCTATGACAAGACATTTAGGAATAAATTCCTCTAAATTATGATTTTTTCTTGAATAAAAAGAACTAGGAGCAACCAGAAGGATGCTACGTACACCTTCATTTCCTGTGCAGACTAGACTTGTTGGACATATAAAAGATGACCATGGCAAAGTAGTATATTTTCAGAATGTTACCAAAGCCTTTGTGTCCAAAGAAGAGTAGCAAAGCTGGTGAAGGGTGTAGAGAACAAGTCACATGAGGAGCGGCAGGGGGAACTGGGGTTGTTTAGCCTGGAGAACAGGAGGCTGAGGGGAGACCCTATCACTTTCTATGATTACCTGAAAGGAGGTTGTAGAGAGGTGGGCATTGGTCTCTTCTCCCACGTAACGGGCCATAGGACAAGAGGAAATAGCCTCAAGTTGCACCAGGGCAGGTTTAGATTGGATATTAGGAAACATTCCTTCACCAAAAGGGTTATCAAGCATTGGAACAGCTGCCCAGGGAAGTGCTTGAGTCACCATCCCTGGAGGTATTTAAAAGACGGGTAGATGTGCTGCTCAGGGACATGGTTTAGTGGTGGACTTGGCAGTGTTAGGTTTGCAGTTGGGCCTGATGATCTTAAAGGTCTTTTCCTGCCCAAACGATTCTATGATTCTATGAAATCTTTGTCTTCAAAATGTGTAGAATATTGGCAGAATCGCAATTGCTTTTATTTATTTAATGTTACATTCTCAGGAAAATAAAGTGAATTTCCAGATCACTTAGAATCTTATGAGAAATCTAATAGTTTTAGCCATAATAAGTTTGAATAATCATACCTTCTTTTGTTGAGTTTCTTTAATATGATTCCTTGCTCTTCAGAATTAGGAAACCCCTCATTTTGGTCAACAGTAGCACCATTTGTATACAGAAGCTACATGTTAAGAAGATGATTGAGAATTTTCTGAGATATGTTGATCCTCTGGTGGTGGACTCTGAGTGCAGTTCAGAGTGCTGAAAAGAGAGCTGGATTCACAGGTTTAGAATGTGGCAAGCAGAGTAAGATTCATGAGACCCTCTCGTTCCTTTTGCAGGAGGGATCTTGGTCTCAGGAACAGGCAATATATAAACATATCTGCACATTCTTCTTCAGAATGCACCATTTTTCCTCATAAAAGTTATGCTAAAATTAAAAACCTTTATTTTGTATTTCACATGACTCCCAGGTTATTTTGTAGAATTTTGAAAAAGTCTTGACCTCGGAATAGAACATTAGTTTTTCCACCCTTTCTACCAACAGCTAGTTAAAAAGAAGTTTTATTTGGAAGTAGTCCCTACTTCAGACTACACTAAAATACCAGACTCCCAAGACTGTGAAATTTTTGAAACTTGAGGCCAAATTTTACTGCAAGAAGTAAATTAATTTTCGCTGGGCTGAATGGAGGCTGTGCAAGCTGGTTTGAAAATTTGCTTGTCTGTGGCTTCGTATTATTTCTGTTGAGCTTTGCAACAACATGAAGATTTGGATAGAGATATTTTATGAATACTCATTACAGGAGCTTGGGCAGTGAAACGAAACACAATGGTTGATTCTGCCAAGTTGTAGTATGTGTTTTTACTTAAACAGAATTCAAAATAGTTATTTTGTATCTGCCATTGATTTAACAGGAATACTTGGGTCTGCTTGCATAAGGCATTGCAGAGCTGAAGCTTTTAATATTAAATTCTTTTTCTACTTCTCAAATATCTGTTTGGTGATACATGCATACTAAAGATGAGGTAATAGAGATAATTAATTGCGATTTGCACTTCCATTTATATAATTCTTTGTATTCTTACAGTGGCTGTTCAAAAAGTGTACTGAAGATGGTTATTAAATGAGAACAGCATCTCTAAGCCTACCTGCTTTTTTGCAGTTTAAAAAAAAATTAGATTAAATATGAGCAAATTATAATGACTGTAAATAATCCTTTTTCTGTTTCTTTCTAGCACATATTTGTCTGATGTATAGTATTCTTTTATAAATGCAAATACTCAGCAAAATCATTTATCCTGTGTGATAGTTTTAAAAAAAGTTGCCATTAGAAGTAATATATGGGTAAAATTTGAGTACTAGAGAGTGGATTTTATATATCCTTCTTGTGTACATTAATAATAAAATGTTCGCCTTTTTAGTATTAAAAGAGAGATTCTTCCATTGGTAAAATCACTGTGCCAGGATGTGGAATATGAAATTAGAACTTGCATGTGTCGGCAACTGGAACATATAGCTCAAGGAATAGGGTGAGTACAATTTGCGTAACTGCTTCTAAACGCAAAATCTTTCTCTAAAATATTTATTGGTAACCTAAAAACTCCTTTAAAAATTTCTAACTTAATTTATGCATACTCAATAATGAATTTGGAGTGTACAGATGTGTTCTTAGGAATTGGCTGTTGGCAGTTGGCTCTTTTCCATTTTCAGATTTTTATTTCTCTCTGACAGTAAAATTGCTGAACCATACAAATGACAGTTTTTTGTAAGTAATGAGTTCATCTATAGCTTCTTGAAATCATCTCAATTATCCACTGATGTCAGTGGGTTTATTTAAAAATGGAAGAAGATTATGGCAAGTATTAGCATTTTCTAATAATTACTGTGCATTTTTTTGTGAAAGGATGCTAAATGTGTTTTGTAAGCAAATTTCAGTTCAGTATTAGCTTTTACGCTTAAGCTTGAAGACTTTCCATACTGCACTCAGCCACAGGGAATGAATATTCACAGCGACAACTAAGCATTACTGCCATGTACTTAATTTAGGTTTGTTTTATTAAGGTCATGCAGGGTAGTAATTTCTAGATTCCTGGACAAACCTGTCTTTATTGCGTACAAAATAATTTTATATGTGTGCTTTAGGCACCTCTTCTGCAAAGTCCTTGTCCTGCAAAAGTTCAAAGGATGTGATTAATGTGAAAACACAATATTACTCATCTCAGTAAAGTTACTTATTTGTTTTGTACTTATTTTCTTTTATAACAAAATGTAGGTTAGTCCAGTAAATCGTTTTAACATTTTCTATATTGAATGGCTTTGAATTTAAAGAACTTGTTCTTTACAGAAAAGAAAGGTGGTATTTTTCAATAGTGTTGATATTTGTAAATTCAGAAATTTAACACGCATTTTACTAAATGGAATTACTAAATAATTTGAACTTGCATTTATTTTTACTGTGTGAATGTATCTCATGTATCTTTGTGTGTCTTAAAATCAAATTGTCTTTAATGGAAAATTAAAGATGAGTGAAAGAGAGGGTTCTGTTTATCTTCAGGGAGTGACCAGTTGGGTTTTTATAATAACTACCGAGTTTTGAAGGGATAGACAGTTCTAACTGCTGCCATACTAGTTTGAAGATTTTTGATACCACCAGAACGGAAATCCACAGAAACATATTTGCAAAGCATTTCTTTTTTTTTCCCTCCCCACTTCTTTTTTTTTTTCTACCCCATGATTTCTGGGTCTGGGTTTAGGATGTAATCCCACCCTTTTCTCCCCTGAGTGTTTCTGGGTCATGTGTTCTTGTCTGTCTCAGGCATCTTCCTTCCTCTTTTGTCATTTGTTATTGCTCAATCTCAAATCCACCATTTTTGGGTGTCTTTTTTGAGATGCCATCTGCATTTCCACAGATTTCTCTAACCTTCTCAGTTAACCTCTGCCATACTCAAGAGCTGAGAAGTAATTATATGAATTTGGCTTTGAAAATTATTCAAGACACATAATACAGCAAAATTTTATTTTTTTTACATAGTGTAAATTCTGAGTAAAAGAACTCTTATCTAGGGTATACGTATAATTAGAGAATATTCCTTTCAGATATTACTGAAACATTTTTTAATGTTTTTAAAATGTACAGTTGCACAGATTGCCTTGACTTGTGGCTCAGTCTATTGAGAAGCAGGAAATGGTTTAGGTGGTAGCCTTTAGGAAACACTCACAGTTCGTGTGATTTGGCGTGAATTTGCTTTCAGCAGTTTTATTTTACATTTAAGATAGGTATATGTAGATCCAGGTGTTAAAATAAGAACTAAATGTGTGTGATTAGTTTTTCACTCCTCCAAATGCTGTTTAAGTTCAACGTCTACTAAGCAGTGTGAAAGAAAGAGCAAAAGCTTTGTTTGCATTTGTAACAAGGTGGCTATATCTTATACTAATAAGTGAACATTTTGGAAAGGAAATAAAATTTTCTTCATTCTGCTTAGTGTCTTTAAAATGAACTAAGTTGCATTTATTATACCTGGGACCTGAAAGTCTTAAGATAGGTGTTGTGCAGTGACAAATGACAGTATGACTGGCAATTTACCCAGCCTTAAAATAGTGGTTTAATAGGACTAACTATATAGTTGTCAATTAGTGGTCCGTTCTGTATATTTTTCTTCAATTCTTTCCTCTCCAGCTTTTATCTTTAGCATTGATGTATACATATACACTGTTCTCTCTCTGAGGTTTTGCCTAGTCCCTTCCCAATGATTTAGAAGCTTTAAACTTTAATCTTGTAAGAAATGGTAAACTGTTGATATTTTTGGTATTTAAACTATTGTAGAGTTTCATGTTGAAGATGAATAGGTAGTAGGAAAATAAACACAATTAAATAAACAGAAATAAGCATCTTTTTAGGTAAATGTTGAAGGCACAGTGTGACAATAGTCCCAATGCTTATTTTTACTATCTAGTGGTTACTACTAAATGATGTCATGTCATTTTTTCACAATTTTATAGGAATGATTAAACATCTGTTTGGAAGAATAAAGCTAAGCTACATCTTGATTTGCTGGTAACAATAATAAACTCTGTAAGGTTTCTAAATCACTTTGATGATGATTATAGATGTTTGAAAGTATTGTTCATATTGATTTACAAAAGGAACAGCTGTTACTTGTTTAGTCTGATTGGAAGGGTATTTTGGGCATTTTTATTTCAGTAAAAATATGGGAACCAGGGAGTTGTGATTAGTTCTGTACTAAAAACTGTGATTCAAATGACAGAGTCTAAAGTCTTTGTACACAGTTGCTCAAAATGTCAAACATAGTTTTGAATTTTTTGTCTTGATTAATGCTCACATAATGTAATTTTAGCACAGTGTTTCCCTGCAGTTTTATGTTTTGGGCAGTATCAACACCGAGGGCCAGCTCCTCGGCTGTTCTAAATTGCTGAGGTCCTGTTCTTGAGATGCAGTGCTTATAACAACTTTCACTAATTGACGAGCAGACCGAGAGCTTGTACAGGAGAACAGGACACAGTGGGCTTCTTAACTCAAATGCAGACAAATTCAAACACTAGGAATCAAATTTAAAAAAAGAGCATGACAGAAAAAAAGAAAAAAGTGTAAATACTGGGTATGTTTTCCCAGTTCTTGTTGATAGTAAGGCTGTAATTTTGTAAAGCAATCGAGAATCAGTTATACCTTGGGATGTGGGAGATGATGCTGGATGGTAGGTTCTACAGAAGCTCTACTTTTGCTCCAAGAAGTAAATCTCTTTTCTTCTCACGCTAGTCACCTCACTGTGCATATGTTTCTGTGTCAAGAGTATTTCACTCCTCCTCAGTCACCTCTCTGATTAAACTCTGATTTCTAACTCAGTCACCAATACAGCAATCTGCTGCCAATGTACAGATTCAAGTTGTCAGGGCCGTCACACACGCAGACAGTGCTAGTAATTACTGAGGCAAAAAGAGACAAGCAGAACCCTTTCTTCACTATTTTAAAACAAGCCTGAAAGCTAGTGTTTGGACTAGTTGGGAAACGCATTTTCTCTGAGCAGTAGTTGCTTATGCTCTGTAAAGAAGGCTTATCTTTGAAGCGTTCCAGACACTTCAATCCAACATGACTCAGATTTAATAACTTTTGGCTTTGGGCCATTGCACTGAGCAATTTCTGCGTATTTGATCAGAAGAGTCTTCTTAGTGACACAGTGAAGTAGCTGGAGTCCTCTGAGTTTTTTCAGACACTCTGACTTATCTCAGGCTAATTTGAATGCTTTTTTTTTTTGTGATGAAGTTTCACATTTTAAACTTGCATTTTCCTTTGGGTGACAAAAAGAGTCCAGAGATTCACTGGAGGTTTTTATTTAATTTTCATTTGGTTACAACTTTGTCCATTTTTCCCTCTTGACTACCCAAAAAATATCTGAGTACTTCATAAAGTAAGAATTCTGTTTTGTTGTGGCAATATTGTTTCATTACATGTTTTCTCTTGACTGCTTATCTTACTTTGCAGGACAGAACTAACAAAAACTGTGGTGCTTCCTGAGTTAGTCGAACTGGCAAGAGATGAAAGCAGCAGTGTACGCCTTGCAGCTTTTGAGACGTTGGTGAATCTGCTCGATATGTTTGATGCAGGTAAGAATTTAATTTAGGCTTACTAGCCCAGTTCTTAATGCTTTAATTCATCTTTCAAATGTATTTAGATACCTTTTGTTCTGTCTGCATTCTTCAGAAATTTCTGATTATATTTTGTTTATTGTTTTATCCTTTATGTATCTGATGTCTTGCAGTGCTATATACATAGTGAGTTTTAAGGAAGGTGAACAGGAAATCAGTTATCTTATTCCAAGTTTATAAAGTAATGTGGCTAAATGGAATGAGTAAAATTACTGTGAAAATGATAGGAATATTGGGTTGTTAGTATTTACTTAATGCTATCAATACACAGAGTACAAAATGTTAGCTCAACAGATGCCATTGCTTGTGCTTTTTTTGCTATTAGCTAGTTTTTGCCTCTTAACTGAAGCAAAGCTAATCTGAGCTACAGACTGCAGCCTGGCTCCTGAGATGAAGAACCCAGACTGGAGTAAGGATACGATACTTGTGTATCAGTAAACCTTGCGGGTTTTAACATCCAGTGTTACATATCAAATATATTTCTAAATTTTTGGAACAGAAAATATTTCTTCATATCCCATGAACTGCAGTGTACACAACTGATTGATTTTAGAGGTACTAAGCATCTCATCCCTTAAATCCCTTTAAACTTGTGGCTATAGGGCCCTGAAAGCTCTCTTCTTTGCAATGAGAAAGTGTGTATTTTGTAAAGCTTTTCTGTATTTAAAACAGAAAATGTAAATGCTTGTATTTTTCTCAGCATTCTATAACTTTAATCTGATCAACATGCATATTTCATGCTCCTCCAGGTGTAGGGGTGAGTTTCTTCATTTGAATATGGAGAAATTCTCTGTTGTATGCAGTGCTTTTGGCGTAGTGGTGGTGGCTGCACATGTGGCTTTCTGTTTCTTATCACAAGTTCAGTTCAACATCGATTGGGGCTCCAGTACAGGGGAACATTCTGGGTAACCGCTGTGCCTTGTCCTCCAGTCAACTGCTCTCTCTGGATTTTTCCAGGGGGATGTAGAAGACAATAACAGCCAGGCTTTCTGGATCTGTATCAATTCTGCTGTCTGCTGGTTTTTTGTTGGTTTTTTTTGTTTGGTTTTTTGTGGGTTTTTTGGGGGAGTGGGGTGGGTTGTTTTGTTTGGGTTTTTTTTTACAATTGGAAATGTATAAAGCATGAAAGGACGTCATAGATCATTGCTAGAGTGCATATGAAAAAAATATTTTATATCGTTGATCACTGCTCACTATTTGCCACTTTCCTCCTTATACTGTCTTTTTCCAAACTCTTTGGTTGTTTATCTTCATTAGCAACTCTGTATTTTGCACCACATTTCCCACTCCCACTCCCATCTTACTGACTCTACTACTCCTTCCTGACACATAAGTGAGGAGCAAATATTTACTGCACAGGAGCTTGGTGATGAATTACTAAAATACATGATTGCATACAAGCCATATGGAAGACTACATAAAGAAATAAGATAGTTTTGGGGAGAATACCATAAATGGACTTTTTAGTAGTTAGTGCTTATACCAGTAAGTATGATAGTAGGCTATTTTTCAAATTATTGAGCCTTTGCATTGATGCTATCCAGTTAGTGCTTCTCTCTGTACCTCCCAGTCATCACTCCTCCCCTCCAATTGCTGTAACTACTGCTTTTAGCTAGTGAAAAGAGCTTAGAAGAAGCAATCGGATTATTTACAGTTTGTAAGGAATATGTTTCAAGAAATTTGGTTTATGTAGTTTTTGGTTTTGTGGCTGAACTAGAAAATGAACATATTGAAGGTAGACGACACAAAATTGTATCCATTGTATCCTAGAGTTTCTTTCCCACAATATCAAAATATTTCTTCAGGTCAACCTAAATATTTTGTTCAGTTATAATTATTTGCTGAATTTTGGTGTTGATCTACTGTTAAAAAATCCTAAGGTCTTTAAACCATGAACATTTTTAAAGTACAATGGTTTTATTTAAAACAAATCAAAACACATAACTTTCTTTGAACATCTACTCCTTTATTTTATAAGGAGGCGGACTGCTTGGATTTGACTTTTAATTTCTATCTGATTTAATTTCTTTCCTCTGCAATTAATTATTATTATTATTCTCTCTGAATGTATTGTTTACCAAAAAAAATTTCAACCTCTTCTTCTCAGTAGGTTGAAAAAATTCACTTCCAGCATATCCAGATTTTTCTTTTTCCTTTCATGGTCATGTTCGGTCTCAATATCTCTGTATTCCTACTATTGTAGGAAAATTTATTGTAGGAGTATTGCAGTATTCTTTATTTCCCTGTATACTTGGTGAATGGAGAAGTTTGTGACTATTCATTTAGTCTCTGTCTCATTGTTTACTGGAGGATGCCTTTTCCTAACAACCAACCAACAAACAAACAAACAAACAAACAGCTAAGGTGTTAAAATTTAGGACCTGTATTATAATATGTTTGTCATTTTCTATACCTCTTGTTTTCTGACTCCAGTGAGGGCCTGCCAAAAATACTCCTGAGCATGTTAAATTATATTTTTCATAACTTATTATGGAAGTCCCCTCTCTGTGCTCATTTTTAGATGTTGACAAATGGCTAACTTTGAAAATTTCTTCTGTTTTTCAGATGACAGGAGTCAAACTGTGCTCCCCTTAGTGAAATCATTCTGTGAAAAGTGCTTCAAAGCAGATGAATCTATCCTCGTTTCTTTATCTTTCCATTTAGGGAAGCTGTGTAATGGATTATATGGTATGATTTAATGTTCTTTTAAAAAAGTCTTAAAAATGAAGGACGATTGAAGAAAAAAATATCCAGATTTGAATGTATCAAATGACATGATAGTTAGGAAAGGAAATATGGAAATAAAAGTCTGAAATCATCTGTTGCATAAATATTGGATTTTGTGAATTTACTCTTTGGGTGTCCGTCTGTTCACCTGTTTTTTTATGTTTCGACGGGGACAGAGTTTTCTGTTTAGACAGGATCAGAGACAGATGTGTTTGTTGGTTTGACTGGTTGGTTTTGCTTCCTTCTTGGATATTCTGGAGCTTATGAGTTGAATGACTACATTTTTGAAACTGGAAACCTTTGAAAACACAGTATGTTAACTGTGTATGTTCACTTCTGTCCTTGATATCCTTTTTGAGGAGCAGGACTGAGTGTGACCCATAAGGAACTTCAGGGGAGAAGGGAGACCTCATGGCATGTGGATTCCCAGCTGAAGCTGAGGCCAAATCTGTACCCATACTTTTTGTAGTTTTCACTTGAGCACAGCAGATCTTTCCTTGATCATTCTGCCCACCGTATACCTGCTACACAGAGCTTACCTGGGGAGGGACAGCACAGAATCATGGTTTTATATTTTAGAGAATTTCCTCTTAGACTCCTTAAACCCTGTGATATTTCTTACAGATATTTAAAATTACCTCTTATGATCATGTTAGAGGCTGTCAAAGTGAATGTTGCTTCAGCATAAATAACATGAAAGGGCTGTCCCACAGTGTCAAGCTGTTATTTACAGAAACATAGAGCCAGGACACTCCATCCTGGTTTTATCATGTCTTCCCAGTCATCTTTTCGCTAGGTTGAATGACTTTAATTGCTGATTTCTCTTCACCTCTGAACTCTGTCTGGCAAGTTCCTATTTTTCTTGAAGTGTTACGCCTTAGGAGAGCTGAACAAAGTGAAAGGGTTACCTCACGTGTCTTGCAAGCGATAGTGCTGTTTACATTTCTGAGTATGAAAAACTGCTTTTTTTTTTGCAACTGTTTGCAATAGTTTGACATTATTTGTTCAAGTGCAGTCTATGAAGCCTTTTTTTTTTTTTTTTTTAAGAAATAAATCTCACAGCTAGTTAGTCTTTCTCTTTCCTGGCCTTGTGCAGGTGATGGAGATCTGGCTGAACACGGTACCTTAACTCTGTCCTAATGGAATAGTAATCTGAAGTTTTAAGATCGTATGGCTAGTTTCTGAATATCCTTTTATACCCTGTCTTCTGAATAATAAGCAGTGTCCCTCCTAGGTTGTTGTTATCAGAATATTTAATAAGTCTCTAATCCGACATCCAAAAAATCAATGAAAATACTGAATAGTACCAGAACTAGGGTAGACCTTTCTTTGTACATTTGCCTATCTTGTCAGTGAGCCACAGGTAACTTTCTCTTAACTGTTTATCCAAGCAGTTTGGCAGCACCTTTATACTTTTTCATCGCTCTTTCCTGATCCCATATTTCGCTCGTGAAAAACATGACCTTTACTGCATCTTTTGTATTCATAGGCTCTGTTATCCAGTACTAGAAAGAAATGGAATTGGTTTGACAAGTTTTGCTTTTGCCATGTTGGCTGCTACTCGTTTTCTTGGGGTTTTTTTGGTATTTACAAGTAGATTTTTTTACTTTTATTCGAATTTTTTCAAAAATGTGAAAGTAATCTGCCTGATGTATAACTAGATGGCTTGTCCTTCCCCTCTGCAACTATTAAATATCAGTACCACTGCAGCTCGTTTCCATTCTGATATCTCACTTATTTAAGATTTCAGCAGCTACTACTTTAAATACTTCTGAATACTGGAATGAAGCACATCTGGCTGTGTGCATTTTGAAAACTTCTTGTGTTTAAGTATTCACTGACCTGATCCTTCTCTGCTTAAAGCTTGAATCTTTGTCACTGTTATTAATTGCACTGAGCCTGATGATACTAGTGGAATTTGAGAAAGAAAGTGAAAGCATTAAGCATTTCAACCTTCTTGGTACCAATCACTGATAGCTTTCCTCTCTCTCTTCAGTAGAAAAATGAACCTGTCCGTGATTGTTCTCTTATTATTAATGTACTTATAAAATTACTTGTACTATTTGAAGTCATCTTGCCTGTTGCATTCCAGTTTGTTCTGAGTTTTCTAATTTTATTCTTATACCTCTTTGTTATCTGTAGCAACATGGCCTAATTTTTTGACTTTCTGCAGGCCTGTATTCTTCATGTGACTGAGTTTCATAAAGATCCAAAAATTTAATCGGGAAGAAACCAGTACTAGTGGAACCAACAAATACTTTCACAACCCTTAACTACAGTTAAAGTCCTGATCATTTCAAGAATTATGTAAACAGAAATTAAGATTCACTCTGTTATAGTTAGATGTCATTTTTCTATAATCACTTTTTATGCATAATGTGTACTGATGATACTCTGCTAGACTCAATGTGGGGGGAGGAGGCATAAAAACCAATATATCTGATGGATTTGTAAATGAGATTTGGGGGGGGGGAACAGTATTGGTAACATATGTAATGAGGAAAGTAAACCTCTTTTTTTTTCCCCAGGCATTTTCACTCCTGAACAGCACTTACGGTTTTTGGAATTTTATAAGAAGCTTTCCACACTGGGTTTACAGCAGGAAAATGGACACAATGATAATCAGCTACAACTTCAAACTCTGGAACAGGAAAAGAAGTATATTTCAGTGAGGAAGAACTGTGCTTACAATTTTCCAGTAAGCACCATTAATTTAAGGTTAAATAATTTGTGCCATGCATGTAGTTCACTAAGTAGGACTGCATGAGGGACAGAGAAGTTATTCCCAAATTGTACATTGTTAGCTAGATCCTAGCTCCCTCCTGGAAAGTTCAAGTTAAAGGCTTAAAGTAGAGGTTGTCCAAAAGTGTTACCAGGAGAGATTCCTCACTGCAGAGCCTCAGAAAATTATTAGCAAGTTTTGACTGAGAGTGCTGTTCTAAGAGGCTACCGGTCTCTTTCTTTCCTACACATTTCTCTCCAAACCCTTAGCACAAAGGCTTTGAGAAAATGGCTGTAAAATGGAGTCCCCAGTTTCAAACCCTCAAAGCCAGGTTTTCGCGTTTTTGTGTGTTACAGCATTCCAGAGAATTGAAGATTGAATCTGAATGGGTAGATTTGTGTTTTAGTCATCTTCATGCCTGAATACGGAGAGTCTTTTTGAGTTTATATGAGGTCTTTAAACTTACCACTTATGTTTCTGTAAATCTACTTCATATTTTGACATTCTGCATATAGAAAACATGTTTGTACTGAGAGCCAGTAGACAGTTATTTTTATTCTACCTTTTAAAGACAAGCACCCGGTATGTAGGTAGACATCTGTTGGTTTATTTGACCAAAAACAAGGTATGTACACACAGAATTATGTTGAAATGCAGATGCTTCCTTTGCTGCTTGCTAAAATGTTCTTTGTTTTTGAAGTCTCGAGTTGCAGCTTCCAGTAGTGTACGGAAACAATAACAATATTTATAAAAGTAAGGGTTTATATCTTGAGGTTTTAATCTATGTCTTCAGAAAAAAGCCTGCAAGATGTCTGCAAGATATGTAAATCCAGTTTAGTTCTCACCTCCAGAACTTGTCTGGTTGCCTATGTTTTGACACAGCCATCAAAAATACCACCCTTCCTCTTTAAAATCACAACCTGTAATCTCCCAAGTGTCTCCCTGGTTGGAGCTCACTGTTTTCATCTGATAATCTCTGGTAGTGCGGTCCTTTAGCTGTACAGTTAATAAAAGACTTAATCTTTCCACAGGCCATGATTGTTTTTGTGGATCCAAAGAACTTCCATTTAGAACTATATTCTATATTCTTCTGCCTTTGTCATGACCCTGAAGTTCCCGTCAGATACACTATGGCCATAAGCTTCTATGAAGTAAGCATACAGCAGTTCTTTGTTAGCACTTGGATGTTTTTATTTTATGTTGTTTTCTTCTTTATGCTTACATTTGTGACTGTTCAACTGAAATAAAAAGACTTCAGAAAACTTGTTGAAATGATCTAATTTGTCAGAGTTGTTCGGTCCCTTCTAACCTTGCTATATAGCCCATATACACACATTAATCTATTTAAGTTGTGTGACTTTTGGCTACAAGAGCCTACTGCTAGGTGAGGTTTTTAGGAGCAAATGCTAGAAGAAACTTATAATGTTCCAGTACCACAAACATAAGCAATTGTAGTAATTACAGTGTTTGAAGGTTTTGAGTGGTATTAGAAAATAACAAGGCAATTGGGAGAAAGGAACTTGCCTCGTCTGGTCCTGAAAACTTTATCTTTAGAACTGTACAGTTTGCTGCTATGCTGGTGTTCTATGGAGAGTATTTGTAAGGATCAATTCTAAGTTAAATGTTCGACTTAGTATGAAACTACTTGGAAATTTATGCAGATGTAAAAGCATAAGTATTCTTATTATTCCATTCAGTTTGCATGAGTTCCACTGCATTATTTTCATAAAAGTTAAAAATTGTACAACTGCATAGATATTATTAGCTATATGGGGTGAATTCTAGAAATGAAAATACATTCTCTCCACATTGTAGTAAGCCATATAGG
Organism: Chionis minor; assembly: GCA_013398295.1. Taxonomy (NCBI): domain Eukaryota; kingdom Metazoa; phylum Chordata; class Aves; order Charadriiformes; family Chionidae; genus Chionis; species Chionis minor. The sequence goes on from VZSF01003827.1 coordinate 20,520, forward strand.
GAGACCTTCAGGGTTTTCATAGTGTTTTTACTGAGAATCCTTGTGTTTCAGTCCTCAAGCTAGCCTTTTAGCCCATTTTGTTGCTGGAGAGATTGGTAAGTTAAGCAGCTGGCTGAAAACATTTAAATGACTAGCAGAGGCATAAATGGCTTTATTTCCACCATTATGACAAGGATGGATGGATTTCCAGTTTTTGTTGCCTATTGATGCCTTGTCTTAAATGATAATCCAGGGTAATTGTTGAAATTGTAAAATGAGTATCTAATTCTACATAGTGTTTTGTGTTAGATGTGTAACAGTTCTAAGGTACTGCCTGAATATAAGAAAAGTACATTAGCTCATTCAAAATAACCTGTAAAATTATACCTTGGTCTGAATGTACATTTAGTGCTGGTTGATTTAATTTTAACACCATAACTAGGCAACCATATGACAGCCAAAAATTAGTAATTTATGGCATTCACTGCTAGGTGGATTTTTTTTTAAATAAACTCCCTATAGCCATTTCCTTAAAGCTTCATCTTGATTGGAAGTAAGCTCTTATTTTCATATATAAATAAAGAAAACCATTAAAAATCATCTTCTAAACGTTCCGTATGGCAAAAATCTCATTCCTCAAGTTTTTTCGTATTTGCTGTAAAATCTTTTTAACAGTGTGGAGATGGACTGCTCTTTTTTAGAAATTTATATGTGATTTATGAATCACAGTTAAAAAAACCCAAAGAAGTAAGGAGTGAAAACTTCAGATGCAAATGTTGGGGAAACTTAAAATCCAGCACAGGCTAAGCCAATGTTTATATTTTATCTTTTGTAAGTTATATAGCAGGCTGACTGTTCACTCTCCTAAGGAGCACAAAGTACAACATTTGAATATTCCAGAAGGAATTTTTCTAGTCTTGCAGGGCAGTCTTTGAAATATTTGGTAAATGTGAAATAAAGTTAGTTCTGAATGCACGTTTCATGGTTAGGTAATAGACCTGTTTCTTGACTCATAATCTTTATATAAGCATATTTTTAATGTGATCAGTGAGACAAAGTACCCAGCTTCAGAAGGCTGATATTTAACAGTTGTTCTGCATTGCTTCTTCCCGTTTGCTGTAAACATGCGTAGTATAGTTGTGGTGCCATGGAACTAAAGAATGTTTCACCTTGCTCTCTTACTGTCATTTTTTAGGTTGCTAAGCTTTTAAATTCTGGCGTGTATACAATACATAAAGAACTGGTTACACTATTACAGGATGAGTCACTGGAGGTAATATACTTTTATTGGAACTTTCTTTTGCTTGTTACATCGAGGCAGATTATCTTGATATTTGATAACTCTGCAATAAGACATTACAGTAACTGTTTGAAACGATCAACAGCTTTTACTTCTGTTTCACGGACACTTCGTAAAGATGCCAGCCTTCTGTGAAAAAAAAGAAGGAGCACAGGAAGGTGTTTGAATTTAGTAAACCCCCACTGAATTTATTAGCTTTAAAAAGTATTAATTCTAAATTATTTTAATTGCCATATTATTTAGTACCTTAAAAATTCTGCGGAAAAATTTGGGTATGGTACTATATTAAGATAATCATTGATAGCATTCAAGGCTTTTGCTTTGTTTTATTTTCATTTCTCCAACTGAAGAGGAGATGAAGAAGTTTTGTATGGTTCAGAGATCAAGATTTATAGAAAGAGATTTAATAAGGTCTGGTACAGAGTTTGTGAGTGAGACAGTTGAGTTTAGCGTACCTTGTTCTCCACCTGCGTAAAATATGGATCACTTAGCTGTATTACTGTCAATATATTGAGAGTTTATTGGATTGAAAAAAAGACAAATATTGATGTTTGAGACAAAATTGCCATTTCCTCTGATACCAGTTATTCCAACAGTTGATCTTTTCTTGTTTCATGTAGGACCTTTGGATATGGCATGGAAAAATGAGTTTTGCTTTCAGGTGCTCTTTTTTGTTTTGGTAGCATTTGTGACACTTTCAAGGAAATTAAAAGTGTTCATAGAACATCTACTTATAGTTTGTGAAATTCTGACTCATCTTAAAAGATTTCTCAAGTTGAACACCTGAAAGTTGGGACTCAAAAGCAGCTGGTGATTTTGAAAAATTCCTTGGTTTGATCCCTATGCAGTTATATAAATAATAAAAAAAAAAATTGGTGCTTTATCTTATATACCACCTCTGTCAGAATTGGTGTCAAAAATACTTAATTATTTACTTTTCTAGTCTAGTTTCATGTATTACAACATTTGAAAACAGTTATTCTATTAATACGGACTATATATTCTATTTTATTTTATTAACTGCAGTTTTTCTGAAAGCAGGAAATACTGCTTTTAAGATGCATCTGACAAATATAGAAAAAAATGTTTCTTTGTGTTTGTCAAGGCTCTTGCTTAACTGTCTATGAAATACAGATCTTTCTTAAGAATGAATGTTTATTTTAAAATATTGTGAGCTGTGAATAATTTAGAAAGTAGTGACCGTGGTATTCACACGAATCAAAACTATCGTTTGTTTTCCTAAACTGAAACCTATATTACTTGTACTACTTACTACACTAAAAGAACAATTTTAAATCCCAGTCCTCATCAATGCAAATATGTTGCATAACATGGATGCGAAAGAACGGTAGCATGAGAGATGTCAGCAGGCTTATGTTGGTGACAGATAAAAATTGAGTGAAGTTAATTTACAGACCTCATTCATGCAGCCTTTCTTTAAATAGGTGTTAGATGCCCTGGTAGGTCACCTTCCTGAAATCCTTGAACTAATGACTAATGGAGGAGAAAACAGTGGATCAGAAAGCAAGGTGGGTATTCTCATGGGTTTTTAAATTTTCTTTCTAAATGAAGGTAATAGCAAAGTTGTTCAGACATGTATTGTTTGAAAAGGCTTTTGTGATTACTTTCTGATTTGGACAGATATAAATTTTCTGTGTTTTTTTAATTGTTTGTTGACTTTATAAACTTTAAAATAAAAAAAAAAGCTTTTAAAGATTAGATTTAATATAAAATTGACCAGTTTACCCATGTTCTATTTCTAATGAACCACAGACTTTTTGAATTAGATCAAATTTCTAAATAAAGTCATTAAATTAAAACAAAACTTGTTTTCGTGCTAAAGGAGTAGTGGCTAACACTTAAATCTTTTTATATATATATATAGATGTGGAAGCTGCCCACAGTTGCCATTTTCAGACCCATTTTCTCCTAGAAGGAAGCCTATTTCCTGAAGTAAAGGCACTGAATTAGGATTTAGGAGATCTGTATTCAGCTCCCAACTTTGCTAATTTAATTGTATGTGGCTCTGGATGATGGTTTTTTCAGTGACTCCACAACTGTAAAATGGGACATAAAAGATCATCTCCTGCTTCAATTTTGAGCATACTTCCTAAATGTATAGAGAAATTGAGATATTCCAACAATACAAGAACTGAATAATTTTATTTTCTTGTATAGACAAAAGTTGGGAGTGTAATTTAAAATGTGAATTTGTCAGGTGCATACAGGCGGAAATGTATATAAAATATAACAAGTGCCATGTCAAGTGTGGCAGTCTGTCTCATTTTGCTTAATGCTGCAGAGAATTTAGCTTGGCTACTGTAAAGCCTTTGCCTCCTACTGAGAAATGTTGTGTAATTCCTACTAAAATTAATTAGGGAGCTGAAAAGAACAACTGCACAGATTGACACGCTAGAAGGAAAATGGGATTTATTTGATTTGAGAAAGAGGAGACTGAGGAGGGTTGTCCTCATGGTCTTCGTATCTGTAAAAGGGTATTACAAAGAGAACAGTGAGCAGTTTTTCTTTGTCAGGAGGAGGAGTTGGAAATGAAAGTGTATTTAGTTAGGTACAGGAATAGCTTTTTGACTAATTTAGTGGAACTTACTGCTTAGGGGAGATTGTTTAATCCCAATCATTAATTTTTTTTAAGAACAAGTTAGACTAACATCTACTGGAAATGGTCACAGCGTAGCTGATCCTGAGTGAGGAGAAGAATTAATTGACGCCTTAAAATCTCTTCCCTTCTTACATTGTTGTGATGTGTGTTTTAAGCATATCAACATGACATACAGCTGTTTTACGGGATGTAAAATTATTTTCATGTTTATATTTTTATTTTTAGCTATTGTCTATTCCTGACTTGATTCCTGCACTAACAACAGCGGAACAGAGAGCAGCAACTTCTTTAAAATGGAGAACTCATGAGAAGTTACTACAAAAATATGCATGTCTCCCTCACATCATATCAAGTGACCAGATTTATTACCGTTTTCTTCACAGAATGTTGACAATCATTTTGACAAATGTGAGCCCTTTTTCCCACTATTCTTTTGTTTATGCTACTTAGAACAATGACTACCAGATATTTTTTATGTGTAGGACTTTATATATTATATTAAATTAGTGTTTCTCATTGTGTATGGTATATCAGGCTGTGGGTTTTTTTATATGAGGCTGAGAATTTGCTCTAAGAATTCCCCCCCATTTGAGGAGCAAAATTTGAATTGACAGATTGTCATGTTTTTCCTCCCACTCAAGAATTCTTTCCTTCCTTGTGCTCATTATCAGTTTGTTTCTAGGTAAATCAAAACTTTTTCCTCTGAGATATGCCTTCTTTTTCCTTATTCCATACACGACTTTGCATTGTGTTCCATTCTTTATGAAAGAACAATTCATTCTAAAACTGAACGATGATTTAGAGCTACTACTCTGAAATTTTATTGAATTAATTCAAAAGTAAAACTGTCTGTTGTAGAAGCAGACATTGTAAGTTTTATTTTCTAACACCTACAGTATAGAAGGTGCCTTCCAAACATGGCACACTTTAAGATGCTTATGAAATAGTTGAATAAACAAGTCAGGCAGAAGGGATAAAAAGGTAGGTGTCCCATGAATTGGCCAAACCCTCCTATTCTCTTTTACATTATGACAATTACTTTAAAATGTATAAAGTTAGGCTATTTTTTAGCTATTTTTTCTACTTCTAGAATTTTTATACATCTTTAGTCATATTCCTTCAAGTATCTTTAATTGTGTTCCGTTTATTTCTTTCAAGAATGTCCTGCCAGTCCAAAAAGCAGCTGCTCGAACTCTCTGCGTTTATTTACGTTATAATCGCAAACAAGAACAGAGGCATGAGGTTATCCAGAAACTGATTGAACGTAAGATTGCTTCCTTGATTCTTCCTTGATTGCTTAGAGATGCAAGTTTAGTTTTGATGGAAAGTCTATTTGTGGTTATATTTATTCAGTGTAACTTCCTGCCATCATTGGTGGGAATACACTTAGAAGACATTCAGTTGCTCATCTTATCACCAGGCAAAACATACTGTGCGTATGCGAGGAGTATATCTGAAGTTTATGCAAAGGAATTGGGAAGGAGGCAATGTGGGAAACTGATGATATGCCAAGACCCCTCCAGCCCTACTTCTTGAATCCAAGATTGCTTAGCTGTAGGCGCTGCAATATACAAAGCAGAGTTCCTCTGCAGAAGTAAAATTCTCTAGAGGCTTCATCATAAGAAGCGCTGAATAAATCTTCTCAGAAATTAATTTATGAATGAATTACTGACCTAAGTTGACTTTCTGGTCTATGCTGTTTTTTAAAGGTAGGTTAAAAGTCTGAATAGTTCCCATTAGCAATCCTTAATGTTTACACGGTAATTTTAATGCACCTGTGACATGGTTTGAAAGGCATACAGGGCTTTGTTCAACACGATAGCTAGTTGTCTTGCTATTTTTGCTTTTTCAAATGGTTAAAGGACAGGTTGCATTTCTGAACAAAATGCTCACTGACGGAAATGGTCCTTGAGTTCAGAAGGTTAGGTTTTCACTGAAAGAAAGAATTGAGATAGGATGAGAAGGTGTGCCTTGTGATGAGTGTGATTATCATCTTTGAGACAAAGGTTAACGTTTGAAAGATTTTCTAGCTGGCATTGAAAACTTAATAGATAATATCCATGGATTGTTATTTTTCAGAACTGGGCCAAGGAAAAAGTTACTGGAACAGACTTCGTTTTTTAGATACTTGTGAATTCATTATGGAACTGTTTTCAAAATCATTCTTCTGTAAATACTTCTTTCTACCTGTGCTTGAACTTACACATGATCCAGTGGCAAATGTGAGGTACTGTACAAAGAATATGAAGCAGTGTACAGAAAAAAAGCTTTAAATAATATATTAAGAAATGTTTTTACAGGTTTTATGTCTTGTTTAAATTATGGAATTTGAGTAAAAAGTTACAGAGCCTTCAGGGTGACTGGTATTAAAGTTGTAGGGGACTACGGGAATGATGTTGGAATATCACAGAAGCGGGTCAGTCTGAGTGTTTGGAGGACTGATCAAAAGTGTTGGGTTTTGGGAGTGAAAGCAACAATGAGACAGAGGCAGTAGATGAGAAGAAAGCAATATGTTATTCCGCAGATGTAGAGAGAAACATAACTTCACAGTCTCCATTAATTTCCATCCATTTCAGCATCACTGTATGTAAAATAAACCACTGAAGAAATTCTTTCAGTGGTCTGAGCTTAACAACTTCGCATAGATTTTACCTTATTTAAAAGTTTCCTACTTCATTGTTAAAGTAAATTGAAAAAGAATGGAAAAATATTTGGGAATTTGGTATGTTATTCATTTTAATACAGTGGGGTTTTTGTAGTAATTTTTTTTTTCACTAAACAGATAGGGGCCAGGCAGTTATTACAAATGGGAAAACAATTCCTTTTTTTTGTCACTTAATTTGTGTGATTTTATGCTTTTAACCTTATTTCTGATGTGTGTAATTCATGTTATCACGATTAACATGTCTGAACATCTAATAGTAATGCTGCATAGAGATTTACATAAGCATAATTTTCACATACATGTGTGCTTTCAGTAAGCTTCATTAAGTATAGTTTATTGCCAAGTAAAACTGTTTAAGTAGACCTTGTGTTTAGTATAGCTCCGACATCTTCCAGTGGGATCCCAAAGCAAAAACTGAGCCATTTTGTGCATAGGTTAACATTCACGTATCATGCCCTTAAGATGAGGTTTATATTAAAACAATAAATTTAATTTTTATGTACTCTGAACTAGCTTATTGCTTTTAACAAACATTTTAATTAAAAGCTCTATTGATACAATATTAAAATTTAATGAAGAGTTGAAATGACTTACAATCTCTTAACTGGAATTCAAATTAATTTTGTCATAACTCTTTTCTGGATTGTTCCCTAACACTTTTTACAAAAGGAATGCACTGTCTGTAGTGGACTGAAGTTTAGAAGTCAGACAAGGTTGTTAGCTCATCATTTGAAAACAGACTTAGGGAGATATTATTCTAGGTTTCTACAGAGTGGTGTAACACCTTTAATGGGAAGTTAGAATCATACAACCATAGAATCACCTGCTTTGGAAGGAACCTTTATGATCATTGAGTCCAACCACTAATTTAATACTGCCAAAACCACCCCTAAACCATGTCCCTGAGCACCACGTCTACCCGTCTTGTAAACACCTCCAGGGATGGTGACTCAAGCCCTTCCCTGGGCAGCCTGTTCCAATGCTTTATAATGCTTTTGGTGAAGGAATTTTTCTAAATCTAAACCTTCCCTGGTGCAACTTGAGGTTATTACCTCTCATCCTATGGCCTGCTACCTGGGAGAAGAGACCGACCCCCCCCTCACTACAACCTCCTTTCAGGTAGCTGGAGAGAGTGATAAGGTCTCCTCTCAGCCTCCTTTTCTCCAGGCTAAAGAACCCCAGTTCCCTCAGCCGCTCCTCATAAGACTTGTTCTCTAGAGCCCTCACCAGCTCCATTGCCCTTCTCTGGACATGCTGCAGCACCTCAATGTCCCTCCTGTAGGGAGGGGCCCAAGACTGAAGGTGGGATTCGAGGTGGGGGCCCACCAGTGCCGAGTACAGAGGTGCAATCAGCTCCCTCAGAACCTATGGGTGGATCCCGTCCGGCCCCCTAGACCTGTGTGCCTCTAAGTGGTGGAGTAGCTCGGTACCCATTTGCTCTTGGGTTCTGGGGGCTTCATTCTGCTCCCCCTCTGTACTTTCCAGCTCAGTGAGCTGGGTACTCAGAGAAGAATTTCAGTCTTTAGTAAAGAGAAAACATGGTTAAGTTCATATATGTACCATGCAGTTTGAAAGCAGGCAAAGTTGAGATTCAAAGGGGCACTGTAGTAACAAAAATGTATCTGCACAGCGTCTGAGCAGAAAGGCATTACGTCTGAAATGTCTGTTCTTGGTTATTTTGTATGAATAATTTTTCTCCCTGAATTTACTGCATTTAAAATTTCTCAGTCAATATAGCAGCTCACAGCTTTTGAAACATCATAGCCAGTTACTACTTTTCTTTCGTCCTGATTCCTATCCACGCTGTCCACCCTTTCCATTGCCTTGAGGAGCGCTTACTGGACCTTTGGCTAGGCTGAATAAACGCACTAAGGCATCAGAAAACTGTCCACTTTTTTCTGCCCTCCCCCTTGCAAGTAAGTTGGTTTTCTGCGACTTTAGTCAGCTGAGGGTTGGGCTGACTGAGCTGATGGAAGGTCTAGCCAGTAGCAGGGACAGCAGAAGCAGGGAGACAGGGTCGGGGGAAGAAGGGCTCTCTTCTTTTAGGAGTCAGTAAATACTTAAATCCTTTTAGTCTATCGTCTGGTAGACCTTCATCCTTGCAGTTGTAGGGAACTGCAGTCACATGATTTTTGGGGAGACTTGGGCTCATTTGTACTGATGGACCAGATTTCCAGGATATTTAGGTACTTGATAGGTGCGTAGATCATTTTGAAAATCTAGAAGTCTGCTTATCTTTCTAGGTTAACACTCCCCCACCCCACAAACCAAAGAAATCCTCATTGACTTTGGGATGCAGGGCTGTAGTCCTGATCTATGGAGAAGTTTTTGAAAATGCTACAGCACATCTGGAAACAACTCATAAGCAACAACTGTTTCTGAAAAATAGGACCTACTAACTTAATCATTTTATGGCAAATGCTAGCATGCAATACAAACATGAATAATGTTTATTAAACATCAGCATCAAAAGGTGAATATTTACTTTTTTTTGGTAGAATGAAGCTATGCTATTTGTTGCCAAAAGTTAAATCTACTCTGAAGATTCCTACTGATAAGCATTTACTTCAGCAGTTGGAATTATGTATAAGGAAACTTTTGTGTCAAGAGAAAGACAAAGATGTCCTGACTATTGTGAAAAGAGTAAGTATTTTTCTTTTCCAGCAGCATTTTGTCTTGAGGTTATCACTAAAAGTTAAGATGATCAAACTTATGCTTTCTGTTGATTCCCTTAATGTAAGAACAGGAGACTAAAGAATTATATTTCCTATTGTGCAATTTTTAACAATGAAGAGAAGATGTAGTAAAGTATATTCTGTCAAATTTAAGAGAATTGGTGTTTCCTTGGTTATATTGCAGTTACTTTCTAGTGACTGGGATTCAGGATTTTGGCTCGATGACCATTTGTCAAAAAATAGCATGTGACTAAAGATAAGATTAAAGGTTAGCCCTAGTGAAAAGGATCAAGTGTTTGAGGTAGAGGTACCTAGCTAACCTATTTATTTTACAATATACAGATAAAGGATTTGCAAGTTTTTGAAATGTTACAAATGTTTTTGTAATGTGAATATTCATGAAAAAGTACATATTTAAGGGATGCCCACGCTTATTCTCAAAGAAGCCATGAAGTGAAGTAGCTAAAGTAAGTGGGTTCCTCATAGGGACACTCTGCAGGAGAGACTGGGTGAACTCCTGCCTGGAGCTTCCCAGTTTATTCACAGATTTCTGAGTTGTTTTTTCAGTCCTGGTTCCTAGGTTCTTGCTCCAGCCATTCATGCTTCTGTGCTTTCCTTGAGTGCAGTTTGAGTTCCATACAGGTAGTCTATTAGTCCTTCGTTGGGAGTCTCAGCAGGGCTCTGAGAATACTCTCTGACACTTTTAAACTGCATTTGCAGCACAAAAATGCTTCAAATGTTTAGGAAGAAAAGGCATGTTTAATTTTGAATACCGCTATTGTAAGCTTCTTATGTGAACAGTTTTTTAGTTAAAAGTGTGACGTGCCTTTGAGTAATGATAAATAATGTTTGTATTTTCTTTATAGACAGTGTTAGAATTGGACAGAATGGAGATCTCTGTAGATGTTGTAAGTACTTACTAACTTTAATACTTACCAAGTACTTTTAATTCCCATTTTCATGTAGTGATTTTTTATTTTTATTGATTTTATTTTGAAGTTTCAGAAAAGATTTTACGAAAATGATTTATTGGATCAAGAAAAAGAGAGACAAGAACATCTCCTTTTGGAAATGGTATATTTTATCAGTACGATCTGTCCTTTTTTAATAGTTTGCAGCTAAATATTAATGAGGCAATAATTTTAAGGTAGGGGAAATGCATATTATGCACTACCAGAGACCTGGTAGGTTCATAATCTGTGTGTGGGTTCGTTTTACACTTTACAATAGGGTTAAGTCCTTCAAAGTAACATGTAAGTTCCTTTCCTTTACTACCTAAATTTTGCTGTATCAATTAGAAAGGCAAACGGGAGTGTCTTGAAAAATATTCATGGTTGATGCCTCTATAGTTCTAAAATCCCAAACCCTTCAGCATGCTTTTATGAAATCTGTTTGAGGGAGCTTAGCAATTTGTCAGGTGTGTATAACATAACAGATTGAATAATGAAACACCTCAGAATTCACATACAGCTTCTGTAGGCAAAGAAATTCTTTTGTGTCAAGGAAACCGAGGGAGGCTCTGTGTGTTACAAGCATTCCTGTTAGCCAGAAAAAAAGAAAAGAAAGGCCATTGACATCTGCAGCCCAGCAGGAGGGAGACTTAGTGCAGGTTGTATAGAGCGAAAGGAGCTACAAGTTACTTAGGATTTGGAAGAGGAGGGTGCAGAATGCTTTTCCAACTTACAAAACTATTCACCTTCAGTCATGGCTGTAAGCAAAAGCGGCAGCAGGTATCTCATCACATTTCCTACTACATCTTCACAAAGTCTGGATTAGAACGCTGGGGTCCTCCGTTCTGCTGCCTCCTCTCCAGCCTGAGGTGGGAGAAGCCGAGAAGCTGATCGGATGTAGAAGAGGCCGAATTTCATTAGCATAGATCCCCTGACTTGTAGTAATTGAGCTCCTCTGTAGTGAACCAGAACAGATTCAAGACTGTCCAAAAAATGTCACTTTTTCCTCTTTGGGATTGCTACAGAGCCTGCATTTGTGGCCCACTGACATCAATAGGTACTCCAGGACTTCTCCTGGGCAGTTGATTTTCTCAGTTCATGACACCTGTCTCATGGACTCCCTGCCACCTCCCATTAGCTCCAGCCAAAGGTTCAAGCTTTCTTCTCAGGATCTGCATACGCATCTTCAAAGACCGGAACTTAGCTTTAGCAGTTTCTAGGTAGATACAAGTAATATAGTGAAAGCATTTGGGACTGTGGTAAAATAGCCTCTAGTGCACACTGTGTTATCGTGTATTGTACAATAACATTAATTTCTACCTTGTTTCTACAGCTAGACTTCAGAAAAGCGCCTGTTTTTTTATGCTGTATCCCATTGCTATGGGCATGCCTTCTGTATCACAAAGGTCTCGTTAAGCACTGTCCATGAGAGGCATGCTTTTGAGGACCTGGAGATGTACACAGTAAATTGTGTCATGTTGCAGTCCCAAACAGATGAGGAGCCATTGAACCCAGTTAAATGTATCTGACTGCTGCAGATTTTAATACTGAATATGTTAATAAGTTTTGTTAATTTTAGCAATCGTCTTAGTAGAAACTGTATTCCAGCAACCTTGACCTGAATTAATTACCCCTTTTTTCTTTTCTTTTTTCTTTTTTTTTAACTTGGGTAGTAATTAGAGTGAAATGAAAAAATAGAGTAGAACAATTATGATTCACTTGACACTTTTTCCTATGAACATAGTACAGAAAACAAGTCAGTTTTGATAGCTTTTTGACGTTGGAGTGATATCTATTCACCAGTAATCCTGAAGCAAGTACTGGCTTTCGAAATTATTGGTGTAGCTGTGTTAATATTGTCTTCTGTCTATGGATGCTCTCTCAAAAGGTGTTCTAAGGCTAGCTAAATTACAGAAAGGCAAATAAATTCCTTAAACTTGAAGAATTGTAATAGTTGGTTTTGTTTTGTTTTGCGTAAAGGCTTATCAACTGTAGATGTTAATTTTAGACCTCTAAAAGTTTGAGCATATGTGCCACACCTTACCATTTGAGAAAAACATTTTCATTGAATTGAAAATATTGTTTGAATTAAAAATATTGCCAGTCCTATTTATGAGAGTATCTGTGTAGCATAAAAGTTTTACATTGTCAGTTGCCAATTTCTGTATTTTTCAATTTTTTTAAAAAAAAAAGGCCAGGCATAATTTTAGTAATGTTATAAATGCGAACTTAACTCTGAGATTCCTTCATAATTCAAGTCAGCATTTTTTGCTATTATTTTTATATAGGATACGTACCCTGATTTCATTCTGTGCTATTAATTGTTTCTCTGGATATTCACTAGGAGTTGTACTAATACGAGGAAAGAGAAGAAATTAACTGCTATTTTGGTGATTTGGAAGCAATCCCTAGTTGAAATACAATTTATTTACTTTCTTTTCTGACTAATACCTAAGAAAATGATTCATTGTTTTAGGAACAATTAGAAAAAGAGAAGCAGCAAAATGAAGGAAGATCTACAAATGTTAATGATAAAATGTTTGAAAAGAAGCGTAAGTTTGTTTATTTGTGTACATATTGTTTGTGCATGCATTCTACAAAGGGAGAAGGAAAACAGAAAAGAGACACTTTAATACAGTAAATAGCAGAGTTTTAGAAAATGAAAACTTTTCTTCTATATATTTCTAAAGTTATTTATGAAAACTGGCCTCATATTAGAAGAAAGCCTTTTTTCTTTATTAATAAGATACATGACAGTTTTAGTTGTTTGGTATTTTTCATTTTGGGATGTAATGTATGTACTTGTCTGTGGTACTTCTGAAGTGTTAGTAGCACTGGATTAGATATTACTGTTTACCCCAGGGCTGTGATATGTTACATCCTCTTTCTTTATTTAAAGCTAAGCTTTAAGAGAGAAGTATTTATGCTGGGCATTTTTTTAGGTAGAGACAGTAAAACATCATCAGTGTTGGCAAAAAGTATCATCCTCTCTGTTCCTGGAAGCTCCTCTGGTACATCAGCAGGTAAGAACTTTTTAAAAACACTTCTGGAATGTTTTGCTCACACATCAGCAGGTTCCATTCATAGAACTGACTGTGTTTGCTAAGGTGTTTAGCTTTATTTTACTCTTTAGTATGTAAATAGGTGACATAAAGAAAACTTATTGTTACCGAAGTATTTAAATCAGTTCCTTCGGCTGGCACAGTTTGACAGAAAATGTTCTTTATTACTGAGGAAATGCAGTGATATCCATGTTAAAATTTTTTGCTACTTATAATTTTAGGCAAAGAAGACAAGAAATCCAAGTTGGTTCGAAGCCAGTCTTTCAGTACTCAAGCACTACATCCAAAATACAGCAACATAGACAAGTGTCCTAAGTATCTTTATTATCTTCATTGCTTATCTTGTAGGCAACCGTTTACCTAAAAGACAACTGTTAGGAAATTATATGCACATGCATCTGTGAAAGTAGTGATCTGCTCACTGAATTGTGACCTAAATTGTCAGCTTTCTGTTTAGTTGATTAAAATATGCAGTTTTGAACTGAGGGAAGAAATACCATTTTAAGGCATGCTGAGGCCTACAAATTGTTATGCATTCCTTTTAAGTTAATATATGTCACCTCATATTATGTATAATTTTTTTTTTCAATATGACCTATAAAATCTGAATTTATACATTTCTTAAAGAAATTTCAGTGTAATTTTCTCATTTAACTTTGTCCTATAAACTCAGAATAACCTCCAATGTTATTAAACAGCAGGATGATACACCTGAGAAGAATACTTTCCTGTAATAAGCAATTTGGTTTTGTTTTGTTTGTTTTTTAAGTAAAAGCTCTGCTACAGGATATACATCTTCAGTGTCAGGAATGGGAAAGAGTTGTATGGTATCCTTTAGTGGTAAGTAGGTTATTATATTATATTTTACATTTGTTTTTTGAGGGGTTGGTGAATATGTGGGCCCCATTAAACAGGTGTACTGTAAGATACCATTCTCCTAAAGAACGTAGAATAATAGACATCCAATACATTTGAAGACATGCTAGTCTAGTTAGTCAATTTTTCAGCTTTTTTGTGTTTTTTTTTTTTCTTTGTTTCACGTTCATTTAAAGTTTCATTTAAAAGTAGTAAAAGTAAAATGAGTTTGGCATTTCTTGATTGGCATTTTGGATGTCATAAAAAGGTTGGTTTTGCAATTTGCCTCCACCCATTTTACGTGAGGAAAGGGATATTACATATAACTTCTACTGAACTACTCAAGAGAAACTGCTGTCTGGAAATGCCCCGTCTCCATTTAGAATAAGTTTAATTGCTTCCTAGAGGAAGCTGTTTTTTTCCACTCACTACCCATAGACACAACACAACTAACTTCGATGAAATAGCTAAATTTTAAGCAGCTAAAGATCGGCTAATTAAATCCCATTATTCTAATATATTAAGTGTATTAATCTTCTCTTTCAAAATGTGTCTTCTAATTATTTTTATTTAGCATTTTTTTGATAAAAATACATGAAGAAATGTTAAGCTGAAACCATTCCCTTACAGAAAGTTAAACTTTTGGATAGTGCCATAGCAAATATACTGCTATTGCCACAGGAAAGACAACTGATTTTCTTTACTCTCTGTGTATTTTTTACAGACAAAATTCTTTGTCTAAATTGCAATTCTTTATTTCAGATGATTCATTCCGGACTCATTCTAGTGGTAATAGTGGGAATCCTGCCTTCCCTTCCAGTTCTTCTCGCAACTTATTTAACTCATCTGACCAAAAGAACAATGGAAATAAGGAGAGTCAGTCTCGAAAGATGAGCGTGTAAGTGGTTCACAAGGGGTTAAATCAAGCTTATGGGTAACATTTTCAATGGGAACTCAAAAGAGCCATGTAAAATTAGGGCCATATTTATGATACTTCCAGAATCAGGTTTTGAAATACTAAAATAGCAGGGTAGAAATGTGATGTGTGCAATTACAAGTGCTTTTAAGATTGCATTCCCTTTTAATTAGTCTTTCACATTGTTTCTTCTGCATGTGTTTGCATTCAGCTGGTATATTATGGGGAGGGTGGAATAGGACAAAATGAAGGTTAGTGCATTTGATATATAGCTATAGTCACAGTGATTTAGCTGCCTTTAGTTGGAGAAACAGAACGTATGTATTGTTAGATGATTTAATTTTTTCCTTTTCCTTCTTTTTATGTGCTTGAATACGTTTATGTATTATGGAACAATTCCATGATGAATTTTAAGGTCTATGATGAACTGGTACTGCTCCTTGGTCTAAGGCTGCTTTCTTTGCCTTAACCATTTAGATTAAAAAAATCCAATACTAGGCATCTCCCTCAGGCTGGTTTTCTTTAAACATCAGCCTAAAGTGTTCAGCATTGTGCCATAACAAAATCAAAGATGAATTTGTCTGCTCCTGTGATGAAAGCATGACAGTCTTCGAAAATCAGTCATGTGTACTTACTCAGTCAAATCCCTGTAGAATCTAGCATCGAACTCCCTGCAGATTCCTTTTCTGCTGTAACTTGTAGTTCTAAATTACTATCATTAGACTAACTGTGATTTTGGGTGCTCAAACTGAGATTTGTCTTTGCTCTCAGAGATTTGCTTTCTTAGCCAAGGCAGAATGGAGAAAGGAAAGGAGCCAGCTGTAGCAAGAAAGGGCGGTTGTTTTGGAAAGTAGACTTAAGTATAACAGAAACTAGAACTAGAAGCTGGGAAGTATGGGGAAATGCAAGCTGGGCCTCGGAAGTCTGAATAGGTATGAGAGACCAAGGAGGAAAGGAGAATCTAGAACATGAAGTTATGACTTGCTGGTCACAGACAATGGAGCTGAGATGGAGTCTGCAGCAGATAGGAAAGAAGAGACACCTTACACTGGTTTGGGAGGTATAAAGAGAAAACAATAGTGACAGTGATATCTCTTGAGTGGTCCTTTCTGGAGAATTAAGTATCTGTATGAACACATATTTTTCCATGTCAGTATTTTCAGGTTCCTTTAAAAGACAAACCAAAACACCACCACCACCACCACCACGCCCCTGCCTTTACTCGCAGGTGTAAGTTAATAAAATTCCTAAATTGTAAACTAAAACACTCCAAAGTTTAACAAATGCAAAAAGTTGTTCTCTGAAGAGCTTGCATTCAGCTACTTGCATACATTATATTACGATACAAGCTCTTGGTTTTCTGCTGGAATTTTACCACCTTCACTGTACAAGATAAATTCCTTCTGGGAAGAAATCAAGCTTGCATCTTGACCTGTTGTTTTTAAAAGTGCATTTTCTTTGCATAAAAAGTTGAAAGACAGGTAAGCAGTGAATGAAGGTGGACTGTTTGTGTTGAGTCAGTGGTTTCACAGTAGAAGTACCTTAAGGTGCCAAGTCAAATTGCACTCTCCCTGTCTTTGCCAGAGTTGAATGCCTTCTCTTAAATGTTACCCACAGTACTTATTTCAGGCCTTTTTATAGGTGATCATTAGGGGGTCACTTATTTCCAAGTGCATAATTTCAAACTCAACAGTTAGATTCGTAGACATGCTGACATTTTCAGCTGTCTATAAAGTAAATGGGACACATATCTTGAGTACATAGAATGCCATAGTGCTACATACTTCGAAAAATTAGGTGTGCTCAAAACCCCACGTGCTTTCACCCTAATCACCGTATACCTCTGTTCCGTCCCTTTAAATCCAGAAAATTAGTTCAAATGTTGTAATTTTTTTTTAGCAACCATTGTAGAAATTCCAATTACTCATCTGTCTCACAGTGATTTGGGGAAAATAAATGGATTAATATTCATGAAGCAGTTAGATGCAGAGATTAGTTAGGCATATTTTTCACATCACATAAAAGTTTTCCAAATTTCAAAGATTTTTCTGTCACTTAAAATAAAACATATCTTTTGTTTGAATACAAAGGGACAGAAAAAGACTCACACAGAGCAGTTTGTACCTTTGTCTTCAGGCAGAAAAGTGGAACATTGGAGACTCAGCATCAAGTCTCAATATACCATTCCCCAGTGAATACCTTCACAGCAAAATATTTGAAAGTAGGTATCTGATCAAACACAATGATCTGGATGCTTCCTCTGGTTCTGAAAGTCCCTAAACTACACAGTGTCAGAAGCCAAGAGGATATACTAGGGGAAGAAAAACATTTTGGGATAAAGAGGAGCAGTCTTAGGATGACCTACATTTAGTTCTGAATAAGAGTTGTAGCGCTTTATGTTCTTCTGGGAAAACACATCTCTCAAGCTGGTATAATGTCTGCTGCACTGTAGATTAAATTTCTCTTTTGTAGTCTGGCCCAATATTTAATTGTTTCATAAGAAAATGGAACAGCTCTATAAGGAGATATTAAGAGATACTGATACAGGAATGGTTGGTGGTAAATGCGTTCATCCTCATAACCTTGTTGACCACAGATAGGTTTAGGTGTACTCTTTTATCTTTCTTTTGTTCAGAAAGTCAGTCCTGGTGCCAAATGTACACGTCCAAAAATAGAAAAAAGGTCCGTTTCAAGGAAACATTATTTTATAAGTTGAATGACGAAAAAAATAGATATCCAAATATGTTAGTTGATTGAAATTATTCTTATTGAGACAATAATTTGAAAAATGTATAATGAGATGCAAGAAAAAAATATCTCAGTAAATCCTGATCCAGTGCTCACAAGCAGGTGACCAAAAAATGACCCTTAGCTTTAGTACCACTTGCTAGACCTTAGGTAATTCTCAGGTAATAGAAAATGCAAGAACTATGCTAAAGATGCACCCATAAAACTTAATGGTGGAATGCAAATTAATATTTACAGAGAGTTCTCAAAGTTAATACTCTTCCTTTGCAATATTTGTGACCAGTATGAACAGTTGCTAATTGACATAGCTACAACTCTGTGAAGTTTAGGAAAAGTATACTGAAAGATTAAAAAAAAAAGGCTCTGAAAAATGCAGAAGTTGTATTGACATTGTGGTCAACAGAAGACTGAGAAATAACACTGTAAAGAGCTCTTAAGTTTCTCTCTCCTCCCCGTCTCCACTTTCAACAGATTTTATCAGGGGTTCAGCTAAAGACCTCTGGCGTTATTTGTAGCCATGAGTAGACTGCTTGTACTACCGAAACTGTCTCACCTAGAGGTTTCTCTATGTGACCTGTAGAAAACTTAATGGAGAAATACACCCTTCTTGTGAGGAATGCCCTCAGAATGTGTCATTTGGCTTTTGCAGTGGGTGCAATAGAGCAGCTTCGAATTTTTAAAATACAGCAACCCTGAGGAGAGGGACTCGGGGTTGTTGGTAGATGAGAAACTCAGCATGAGCCAGCAATGTGCACTCTCAGGCCAGGAGCCCAACCACATCCTGAGCTGCATCAAAAGCAGCACGGCCAGCAGGGCGAGGGAGGGGATTCTTCCCCTCTGCTCTGGTGAGACCCCACCTGGAGTGCTGCGTCCAGCTCTGGACCTCCCAACATAAGAAGAACATGGACCTCCGAGAGCGGCTCCAGCCATGAAGATGATCAGAGGGCTGGAGCACCTCTCCTATGAGGACAGGCTGAGAGAGTTGGGGTTGTTCAGCCTGGAGAAGAGAAGGCTCCAGGGAAACCTTATAGAAGCCTTCTAGTACCTAAAGGGGGGGCTACCGGAGAGCTGGAGAGGAATTTTTTCCAAGGGCGTGTAGTGATAGGACAAGGGGTAATGGCTTCAAAATGGAAGAGGGAAGATTTAGATTCGATCTCAGGAAGAAATTTTTCACCATGAGGGTGGTGAGACACTGGAACAGGTTGCCCAGGGAAGCTGTGGATGCCCCATCCCTGGAGGTGTTCAAGGCCAGGTTGGATGGGACTTTGAGCAACCTGGTCTGGTAGGAGGTGTCCTTGCCCATGGCAGGGGGGTCGGAACTAGATGATCTTTAAGGTTTCTTCCAACCTAAACCATTCTATGATTCTGTGAAAATGTTACACACAATATCAGTTTATTATGTTATGTTATTTAATAATATAACAACAACATATTATGTGTGTTTCTTCTTTTGTATGAAGAAAAAACAGAAAATCAAACTCTTAGATCTTCTGACAGAAAAAGAAAGGAATCAGAGACTGGTGGAAGCAACTTCTGGTGCGATAAGGTGGGAGCAGCAGATGGAACTCTCTAACGCCTGGATTGAATAAAATGCATCTTGCAATGTTAAAACTTTTTATCTTTTAAATAAAATCCCAAGCTGTATAATATGTTCCGATAAGTAATGTAATGGTTGCAGAATTCTAACGTTGTAGTGAAATGTTATGAGATACAACTTCAGCTATGTGCTCTTATCTGCTACAGCTAAAGAG
The DNA here is from genome assembly GCA_013398295.1 of Chionis minor. NCBI lineage: Eukaryota > Metazoa > Chordata > Aves > Charadriiformes > Chionidae > Chionis > Chionis minor. Next base: position 40,041 of record VZSF01003827.1, read on the forward strand.
AGGGGTTTGTTTTCTTCAGTTATGCCTTTGTAGTTCAAATTCTTGGATTTAGAATGCACGTATCCATTACTTAATTGGCTTATTTACAATTTTAGCAATTCTCAGCACCCATGTTTTATGCAAGAAATAGAAGGAATTGTTATGAATATGAAAAAGTAATCCCACATTTTAAAGGATCTTCAAACCTAATGTAAGACTGAAGTACGGAACCATTGATCAGTTTATAAAAACCACAAACTTAAGTAGCATTGTGCTGTGGATTTGGAGGTAATGTTTTTACAAGTACTAAGTAAAGTTCATAAAAATCCTGTGGACGTTTCTAAGCAATCTAAAAGCAGATGTCTCCAGATAATATAAAAAAAAGTTTTATTTCGTAAGTTTTGTTGTATAAATACTTCGTTTAATTTTTAGTATTTCGGATTGTATTTTCACTTCAATCATTTATAATGATGAATCTAGTTTTTAATCAGCTGCTATTGCAAGCTATCATGCTTCGGTGATGTCATCTGCATTTGTTTGTATTAATGCTAATGTTTCTATCAAAATTTGTCTGTGAGAAAACATTCAATTCTATTTTAAAAAGTTCTATTTATGCCAATACTTGAGAGAGAGCCTATGAAGCTATTGTCAGCTTCTCTATTTCAAAATGAAAGCAGCATAACTATATTGATAACAGAAATATGTGGTTTTTAAAATTTATTGGTGTATGATAAAGACGGTCTGATCTGTGAATGCATATGCGTGTGTGGTTACTTTTTATAATGTAAAAATATGAATGATGATTTACTCAAAATAAAACCTAGGACAATGCTGTACATGCATGTTCTTGAAAAAAAAATTCTCAGGGCATCTTTTATAATTAAAATAAATAAAAGCATTTACCTATAGAAGGTATTTATTTTAAATAGTAATAATGCTGGATGTATGCTGTCTTGTGTGAAGTACAAAATGTGTCTTTGGATTTAGCAGTGTTTTACTGTCTGAATTCTTAAGCTTCTTACACTGCATTTGGATTTAGGTGCATTCTCTGTCTTTAATCACAGACATTGTTTGGATTCTGTGGAAACACTCAAGTTTTCAGTTTGTTCTGCAGCCTGGAGTAGGATCTTGTAAATCACAGATTTCTTTAAAAGCTTCCTCGAGTATGATGATGTTTAACATGCAGTATTGATACAGATACACAGACGACCTATACTGGCTCCTCCTAGGTGCTGCTTTTGTCTTACTAACAAAAACAGACACTCCCAGTTCCCCAGGGACAAGCCACGCAACCTGCCAGCTACAGCTGCTCACCCGTGGGCCACAGGAGACTGTTCAATCTGTTCTCAGCCCGACTTCTGCCAGGGACCAAGCTCAGATCAGCAGTACCCAGCTGCAGAACAGGACTCAAAACTGTGTTTGACCCTCCGATGCCTTTTCTAGAGCAACGCAGAACAGCCAGTGAGTTCAGAAACTTCAATCCAAGCTATTTCTCCCCTTAACAAGCATGTAATGAGTTCTGTACACAGTCTGTCTTTTGTTTCTTATTGGCTGTCATTTGTCTGCCACTTTTAACTGATGAATTTATTTAATGCTGATAACATGTGCTCCACTCAATAACCCTGCTATGTATTAAATTCCTGCTATGTAATCTTTAAATGCTCTATATAGACATTTTTTAGTCTGCACGTCTTCCTTATACAATACTCCTGCTGTCTTGTGTATACTTCCATCAGTCCATCACACTACAGACCCCCATCCCAGCAGTCTGTTTTGGGGCTGCTTACTTCTGGGTTACTTCTGTCTCCCCCTCTACTCTGCTCTCGTGAGACCCCCACCTGGAGTGCTGCATCCAGCTCTGGACCTCCCAACATAAGAAGAACATGGACCTCCTGGAGCGGGTCCAGGGGAGAGCCATGAAGATGATCAGAGGGCTGGAGCACCTCTGCTGTGAGGACAGGCTGAGAGAGTTGGGGTTGTTCAGGCTGGAGAAGAGAAGGCTCTGGAGACACCTTATAGCAGCCTTCTAGTACCTAAAGGGCGGCTACAGGACAGCTGGAGAGGGACTTTACAAGCGCATGTAGTGACAAAAGAAGAGGTAATGGCTTCACATTGGAAGAGGGTAGGTTTAGATTGGATCTCAGGAAGAAACTTTTCACCATGTGTGTAGTGATGCGCTGGAACAGATTGTCTGGGAAAGCTGGGAAGGTTCCAACCCTGGAAGTGTACAAGGCCAGGTTGGATGAGGCTTTGAGCAACCAGGTCTAGTGGGAGGTGTCCTTACCCGGGGCGGGGGGGGGGGGGGGGGGGAGGAATGGGATGCCCGTCAGAGCGCAGGCTGCNGGTTGGAACTAGATGATCTTTAAGGTTTCTTCCAACCTAAACCGTTCTGTGATTCTGTGATTCTACGATAGTACCGATACCATTGAACCCTTTGTAGCATTGTTTTTACCTGCAGCTGATAATAACAGCTGGAGGTCAGCTGTACAGTTATAATCGGGTGGTTCTCATCTAGAGCAGCATTCCTCCTAGTATTCATTCAGGAGCAAGAAGGAGTGATTCTCTTTCTTGCTGGGTACATTCGTACTGCCATGTATGTTATGTTAGATGCACCTTCATAGTCTAGTCAAATACCAGAGTCTGCCAGCGAAATCCTTTTAGAGTTGAATGGCTTACACCAGTGTCTGGGCTGCTGTGGGTAGACACCTGAACTTAACTGGGGTGATTTTTAGCGGTGTTTACCAGTTTTACTCTGTAATGTATGTTTTGGTATCTTCTCTTGCTGATGCATCTGTTGGTGTGCGTTTACTGATGGAGACCTTTGAAGCTCTTATGCCAAATGATTTTGAAAACTCTTCTGCCCCCTTTTGGGCATCTATTTTGTGAAGGCTGTATGAGTAACTAGAGTAACATTTACATCTGGTAGTTATAGATAGCTAGAAGTAGCTTTCTGCATTGTTTCATACTTTATATATAGGACTCTGCTGCTAATTAAAATTTAGTAAATGTTAAAGATCTTCCTGTTCTGTTGGAATCACTGCACTACTTAAATGGAGTGAACTGTATTTAGATCATGGAAATTAGTTTCTGAACACTTTTGGCCATACCTTTTGGATTTTCGGATCAACTCTCTGAATAGATTTATTCCCTCTTTAAGGAGGTACCTTTTTTCCTACCAAAGTCTGTCTTATTTCAGGCATAGAGTCCTGTTACATAGTTTACCCTGATATCTAGATGGGAATACATGCAGAAATTCTGTTTTTAGGAGAGGCACAGTTTGGTGTTCTGAAGTAGTACAGATTCAGATTTTCCAGGTTGAGAATACCTAAATTATTTTTCAGAATTCTTTTGTCTTTAATAGAAAGAATATTTTTAAAGCAGACTTATCATGTACCCTGAGAAAATGAGGTGATTTGATACTCTGAATAAACACTTTGAAAGAGGTCACGCTCCCAGGTGATGCAAACTTCATGACAGACTCAGTGCAATGTCTACTGTAATAAAGATCTTTAGGCAGAGGCTGTAAATTCTCTTCTAGGGCTTGATCCTACTTTTGTTTTTATAAGTGGCAAAATTCCGCTAGCATTGAGACCAGGAAGCTCTTAAGTCTCATCACAACAGAAGATAACATTGAGGATTATCAAGCCTGCAGTGTTTGGGAATGAGATTCCTGAATATTTTGGCATATGAATCTCTGTTTTTGATCCAGAATTATCACTAAAATATTGAATTTTGAAAGTTCAGTTCTGTGGGCTTTTTTTAATTTGCATGGTAGATTTTACAAGACACATTTTTTTTTTCACTTTGTGCCTTAGTGAATTTAGCTTGTTACGTGGGCATTAATAAAATACTAATAGGATGACCTGCTGTTAGGTGAAGAGACAAAACACATTTTCACATTTTCATACTTCACTGTCTTTTAATTCTAATGTAAATTACTAAAATAGAAATAAAGCTTCTTACATACCCCAGAATAGAAACTGTTACCTTTATTCACATTTCTGTTGGATCAACCACTCTGCCAATGAACAGTAATGTTTTAAAAGTTTCTTCAAAAATCATAAAGAGGAATGGTCGATCCACTTTGATGACAGGAGGCACTGTGAATGCCGTTATTTCTGACCCACTAGCAGCTGTGGCCTCAGTTCCTTCTTCATCCACTTCAATTACTGCCTTTTGGACAACCTGAAATGCAAAGTGGCAATAAAATATGTGACAGAAACAATTATAAATAAACAAATAAATAAATGCTCGTAGCATGAAGCAACCATTGCATTTGTATCGTGCTCCTCGTTGACACCTCACTGTTCAAGGGATAGTTTTTCAAAAGTGGGAGGTGTGTTTTCATCATCGCAAACACTGACTGGCTGGATGTGTCACCCAGAGTGGATTTTGTGAGAGCTTAGGCAAATGCACCAATCTTGGCTTTTTTCTTGTATATTTCCAGTTCGTACATTTGGTAAATATGTACAGCAGTGAGGTACCTTCCTGGATTTGTCTGAGGACCTTCACTTCCCACTGAAGTTGCATCGTGGCAAGATCTGATCTCTTTTTGTTCTTCCAGCCTGTGTGTATGTCTGAGTACTTCTCCTGAATTTGGGTCTGTATTGGTGATCTGCATAGTCAGTGAGTGCATTCCCGACTCCCGGTTCCTAATTCTAGGAATGACTTGATGTGAAGACAGTTCTGCTAAATATTCTTAAGTAATGAAGCTGGCTCTCATGATTCACAGGCACGGGATGCTCCTCTGGCACTTTGTAGCTGATGCACATATTGCTTCTAATATCACCAGCTACTATTCAAGTGTGATTTTTTCATAACCCAATAGAGTTAACTGCTGAGAATCAGCATGAAATAGTTACATGATCAAGAAGACGGGAGAAAAGTGCTTCCCCCCAAAAAAACAAAAAAAAGGAAAAAAAAAAAAAAAAAAGAAAAAAAAAAGAAAAAAAAAGAAAAAAAAAAGCAAAAAAAAAGTGCTTCCTTTGATTCCCTGAAGTGAAATGGTTTATACCAAACTAATCACAGCACTGAAAATCACAGCAATTTTATCTGTTAAATATTTATTCTTAGGACTTTACATTTTCCCAGGAAGGTTATTTTGTTAAGCCAGCACAATTTTGAAAACCTGTAGTTCAGGGCCTAGAGTTTTTGAAACTTGTATAGAAGTGTTTATCATGCCTGCAATTAACAGTTTTGGCAAATCACAAAGGCTTCCATAAGGAATTGGTGTAGGGACACTTGTAACAGCAGCACCAGTAGCTTAGAAGGATTCTTTCTGGTACGGTTCAAATACCTGAAGGGAGGATGCAAGTAAGATGGAGCCAGGCTCTTTTCAGTGGCGCCTTGTGGCAGGACCAGAGGCAGTGAGCACAAACTGAAACACGAGAGGTTCCCTCTGAACATCAGGAAACATTTTTTCACTGTGAGGGTGACCGAGCAGTAGCACAGGTTGCCCAGTGAAGTTGTGGAATCTATACCCCTTGGAGATATTCAAAAGCCATCCGGATATGGTCTTGGGCAACTGCCTCTAGGTGGCCCTGCTTGATCAGGGGGGTTGGACCAGGTGACTTCCAGAGGTCCCTTCCAAGCTCAACTGATCTGTGATTCTGTGAAATCTCGCCCAGAGTTCTGGTCCTAGGTTATTCATGCTATACAACCACAAGCAGGTTTATAAAGGTATTTTTTTAAATCCTGTGTCTCCTCTTTTTCCATGGGGCTATGTTCCTCTCTTCTTGGCTGTTCCCCACCCTTGCCTGTTTAAGTGATGATCTTCAAAAGTTTCCATGTACGAAGTGGAACATCTGTGTGGGTTGGAATGCAGCTGTGTTGTGCTAATGCTTTGCTGTGAGATCCTGTGTTTTTTCTCTGCTAAGGTATGCAGAACAAAAGGCAAGATTGCTTCGACTTCTCTTGCTCACTGTTACTTTTTGAGATTTTATTATTTAAACTCTCTAAGGTTCTTTATTTGTTAAGAGGAATACCTGTTCCTGGACTGTGTGTGAGGGATATTCTCTCTCAGGGTTTCCTTCCTTGCTCTAGCTTTTGCCAATTGAATGTTGTTTACAGCACTTTTTTTGTTCAAAGTTTTTGTTTAATTGCACTCCTTTCCCTCTAACTGTGTTCTTCTTGAGGCAGAGCTTTCCTCCTGTGATAAGCTAGCTTTGGAAGGTGTTGAGCATGTGTGAAATGTAACAGCCCCTTGCTTCTACACACCTCATACTTGAGGTGGGACCCAAACTGATTAAGGTGTGCAGATTCCATGAGGTCCTTTCCTATTAGCATCCTTCTATGTCTGTATATGGTGTAGTCTCTTGGCTGGGCCCTTTATATGCTATTATAATCCAAATAGCAATTAATTTTAGAAGTCTTACCTGTGAAACTGATACATATCCTTCATCTGTGAGGTGACTAAGATCTGCTGTACGTGTAAAGAGATTTTTAATTCCAAGAGCATGAAGCAATTTCTTCATTTTGTATTTTTGTTCTAGTTTGAACTTTGGAAATGAAATATCCACTTTTCTGTTTGGGGGAAAAAAAAAAATCAATGCAAACTTGGACTATATATTAGATCACTTGACTGCCGAAATGCACACTGCTCAGGAATTGAGCTTTGCACAGTAAAAAGAAGAGGCAAAACCTAAAGGTTTTCTGCTGGAATTTAGGTTGGCAGAATATCAGCTCTAAGCTGTTAACTGTCAAAGATGCTAGAAATCATTTCCTTCTCTGTATAAAATACTTCCACCACCACTTCCAGGGGCCTGATATCAGGGTGACGTACGAATTTATTGACTAGTGGAAAGAATTGTCACTTCAGGAATCACATTTCACAGGAATAATTTGGGTTTACATTTTCCTACTCAAATTTACTCTGGGTTTCCACCTGTAGGAAAGGTTTCATAAATACACTGATTATTTACAGAGGGAGAAGGGAAGGCCGGAGGAAGAATTTGGAAAGCCTAGATTGCCTGTGCCCTCAAAGAGACATTTCTAACTGACATGAGCCACAGACTTGTCGTGTCAGCTGTCACACGCTGCCTGGGCTCTGGGTAGACCATTGGAAGACCTCTACTTTGTAGATGCCTAATGCCACAGAGACACCAGCATGTGAAAAGGGCTAGGAAGACCAGCTAATCTTTGTTGTGCTTTTTTTGCTTTACTGCAAGACATAAAAGGCATTAAGGCCAATGGATGTCAATGCAATACCTGGGCTTCATGTTTCCAAGCCAGGATTCCACAAGCTCTGTAGTCAGATGGTCTTCAAGTGAAATGTAATCTCCTTCCTTTTCCGGGATGACGATCAGCATGTGGGCTTTCCCTTTGTAGGGCAGCTTTAGCACAGTGCACCTTAAGTTCTCATCAAAAGTTGAATTAATGTTATCTGACTTGAACATCATGGGTATCTTTACGCTTCTGTATTTGTTTATGTGGAAAGTCTCAATTTCTGTGAATTTGGAATTAAACGGATAGACCCACTTGCCTGAGGAAAGAAAGAAAGAAAATAATTATGTGCATTCAGACTTATTCAGAAACCCTTAAAAAATGTATGGGATATTTTCTGTATCTAGTTGAAGTGGATGTCAGTTATGTCTGGGATAAATGGATGACAATTTCTCTATATTTAGTGTACGTGCTTTAAATTTTTTTACAGCAGGAAAAGGAAGTAATCTGCAAAATAAACTTCATTTGCAGGGAAAGAAGGGAATTTTTTTTCTAAGGTTGATTAGCTGACAGTCAAATTCAGAACAGATATCTTTTTTGGTTTTGAATGTCATATGAGCATCTATCTTTTATTAACATGTGACCTTCTCTAAAATTCTCAACCTGTTTTTAAATGAATTATACAGTCTTTTGGAAGGGGATTACAGTGCACTGACTGGTAAAGTGCACTGGAACGTGACCTCTTCTGTACTGATTCTGTTCTGTACTGTGGCTTTCAAACATAGCCACATTCATTTATCTCTTTTCTCTGATTTTTTGCTGGGGAAAGTAACCTTGGCAGTAGACAAACTGCACTTTCGTAAATGCAAAAGAATAAACTTAGTCTGTAGGGAGGCTGTATGGTTGAGGGGTAATTTTCTTTGTTCTCATGTGTGCATTTATTTTAGTGGGGTTTCCATACATGGCGTCTGCTGAGGGCTTTGGACTTTGGAATAGTGGCTGTGACTGTGGGTTCTCTGCACAACATTCCTCTTGTCCCCTTAGTCGCCCTAGCTCTTTTTCTTTCCTTTTTACCTAACCAGGTGTCTCTGGTTTCTGTATGGCTGTTTCAGAGTAAAGGGTAGGCTCTGGATCCCTGTCATTGCCAGGACCTCCTTTTGGAGTCCCTTATCTATCTTCCAAGCCAGCGGTCAGAAAGAACCCAACCACAGGCAAAGGAGCACAAGATATCTGGCAGTAGAGGACCTCCTCACAGAACAGTCTCTGCCCATCACAGCTATTTCTTTCCCTCACCCTGTAAGGTAATATAATAGGGTACTTTGGTTCCTCTGGGGAAAAAGAATCTTGGTTGAAATATAGAAATTATTTTTGTTTTCATGATTTTGTGTACTATGTAAAACCAGTCAATGATTTTATGCCCTATAACCAGCATCCAAAAAACTATCATGATTAAGGCTTTTTCATTTTAATTGCTGAATGAAAATTAAACATCCTTTTTAGTCATAAAGAGGGATCATTTGGAGACAGATTGAGGTAGTTTGATGAAGGGCTTTTTGTTCTCTTCGAGACTCTGTTGTACGGAAGAAAGCACAAAAGAATTGTGGTTGACTATCATGAAAAATAATTTCCTATTAGATAAACTGAATAGAAGAAAGTAAATCTAGATAGACACGTAGAGAAAACAGGACATATGAAATAACTTCAGCTATCCCTTATGTAGCAGGAGTTAGATACCTGATTCTCCTAATAAATAATCATTTTGCAAAATAAAAACAACAGTTACCTTTAAAGACAATGTAGTCCACAAGTAGCAGTTTATTGTGGCGGTCAAGCTCTTCAAAAAGTGCTGGGATTTTTCCTTTTGTCCTTTTGTTAATGTTTTGATTTATTACAAATTTTGCCTGTGTAAAGTTTTGAAAGTCCACTCTCAGGAATTCCATATCAAAGTACTGCTTGGATAAATTGAGGAAAGACTCCCTGAGTCTGAAGTCCTTGTGGATGAAAGAAAGAGTACCTTGCACAAGGAGAAGTTCTTCATTCATTGTGATGTTATCTTTCAGTTGTTTAAACAAAGCTGGTAGATGATGGCGGTCCGGTCTGTCCTTCAAAGCATGGAGGTTTAGACCTTTTACTATTTGTCTGTGTGTTTCTCCTTTGGCTGCCAGCATATATGCAGTCATGAGAGCTGATACGGAAAGGGGAGAGATGATTACATTGTTATCATGTGTCATTGCAATTTTTCTGTAGAGGTTAAATCCAAAATTTGCAGTCTTTTCAGTGAAGTTGTAAAGAGTGAAGTCTTTGAGACCTTGCTCTTCAAAAGGCTTAGAGGTATTTTTGTGATGATGCCACTCTTCAGAAATATTGACATTTTTATTTATTTCCATTAAATTATTCTCTTTTTCCTTCTTTGGACTTTTAGGTTTGATGCTAGCCTTGCTGATTTCAACACATATTTCACTTAAGAGAAGTAGGTAAATTCCTGTTTTCATGTTGACATCCAGTAATGAGTTCTTTTTTTTCCCTAGTAAAGAAAATGGAGAAATAATAATTAAAAAAAAAGGCAACACAATGACTTCTTAGTTTGTTCATCTAGTCACAATGCAAAAGGTCATAGATGTAGCAAGGTGGTCTTTCTGCATCTTCAGTGTACATGCTGTAAACGTAAGTTCTGGTTCATATCTGAAAGGTCAAATATAGATCAGTGAAAGTGAGAGGTTTCCAACATCAGTAAGTGAATCTAGAAGAAATATCGTCATCTTCTAGTATTGGTGGTTCACATCAGAAGTACTTCACTGATTTTCCCGTGCTAACTTGAATTCCTTTACAAAATCAGTCACAGATTTCAAATACAATATGCAACTTCAAGATGAAAAATCAGCCTCTTGGACCCGTCTCGCAGCTTTTGCTCCTGTGAAATTGATGTCATCTATAAGCACATGAATTCTAGGCAGCATGTGATGGAAATGACATTTTCACTGGAGAGGTCTAACACCGTCTAATCCTAGAAAATTTGGATGGCGACCTACTGAAAGCTGAGAGACCTGTAGCTCCCTTCTGCACTTCATTGGCACTGGCAGGTGGATTGTGTTCTCCATGGTATGCATCTTAGTCATGACTGGCATTCCTATTGGATCCATCTTTTCCTGGATAATGGTAGTGGCCTGACAGTTACCATCCCTTCTGTAGAAATGTTGACATTTAATATTTGTTACCATATATGTTTTATATTAGTGGCATGCTATTTCAACAAGATTCAACTCCTTGGGGAAAAAAACCCCACGCTTCAGAAGCACAAAAAGTGTCTGATTTTCTGGTATGATAAATGCCAACCCAGAAAACAAATCTGGTTTTGGCAGTTAGAGAGCATTATATTAAAAATTGTCTTTTTAAAACAGACACTTAAATAGCTGTATGGTATACACAAAAATCAAACTACAGCCTCTAGGTTTTGTTCCAGAAATGGTAACTTTGAAGAACCATGCAGAATAATATTTATTTATGTAAATATTTTTTAAATATTGCAGATGTGACTCAGAATACGCTGGAGTTCTACACTGCAAATTACTTTTACCAACTTTGAAAAGCAGAGTCTTGCCATGTAGCTTACGCCTTGTTTTTCCAGGAGTTTTTTTGGGGAGGATGTATTTATCTGGTGGTGTAGAAAATTAAAATGAGACAAAACCAGTCTGTCTTTAAGAGACTGCCTTAAGCCAAACTCACCTGATTAAATCAGGATTAACTCCACTGACATATAGATTGCGCAAACCTGGTCTAAGTCAAGGCAGAATCTGTGCCTATGGGACTTCTAATTCATTCATCTAACCAAGTAAAACCCTCAGTCTTGAAATAGGTAGCCATGGCATAACAGGGATCTTACACAGTAGTGACACCTAGTCATGGTGAGCTGTTTTCACACATGTGAAGAAAACAAAGATCCTAAAGTTAATGTGGCACCAGCAGCTCTTTGTCAGGCAAATATTCTTTCAGGGATACTATTATCAGAAGGTTGTTGTGCTCAAAGAAACCCAGAGTTAAGTGCTTTGATACTTTATCTTGCTCTTCTGTTCACTTACAGAAAAGTTCATTTGGGGAAAAAATGAGACATGGTGCAGATTTTAATGGTATCTATAATCATACCTCTTGCCCAGTCAACTCTTCCCTTGATAACGCTGTGTTCATAGGTTGTTGGAGAGCTGGGCTTCAGGTACTCTCGTGACAAGTATAAAAAACCTCCTATCATCTAGTTCATTTTTAGTATCGTTTTAGTATCGTTCTTTAGTATCATTTTAGTATTGTTTTTTTAGTATTTTAGTACATCTGTAAAAACCTAAATAAATATTGTTAAGACATACCAGATTTTGTATGCAACGTACACAGCAGTGGTCAAGGAGACATTATGGCTACTGTGCTTTGAATCCCTAGGGATAACATCCTAATGTATGGCTGTATGAGGAGAGCCAGCCCCTAGCTCAGCAGGAGAACAAGGCTGAAGTTCTGACCTCAGTGTCTGCGCAGAGCAAGGTGTTGCAGCTGCTAACGTGCTTCTGATGAGACCCTGCTGCCTCCTGTGGCTTCTAGTCAGCCGACGTGAAATTTCTATGTTCCTGCCCGTGCTTACCCAGCCCTGAAAAAATTATGGGGCCCAGCACTGAAAATACGATGTCATTGTGAGGAATGCTGTCCTTTCGTCATTTCATTTCACTTTTCATCCTTCTGCTATAGGTTGCTTATTGCTCTGTTCAGATCATTCTCCTGATCACATGCCATAGGATTCCCTGTTCTTTTATACTTCACTGTCCAGCAAATGCTGAAGCAGGTTTGTCCGTGCTGCCTCCTCCGTGAAAATACCATGTTTCAGAGTCAGATAGCACAAGGATGAAACAGTTGTTCTGTGCTTAAAAATGTAAGTGGTATGTGAGTTGTGATTTCTGAGCAGAGTTAATAAAGGCCTCTTCATCTGTCCAACAAAATGTTTGGAGAGAACTGGGCACATCTTACAGAGGTCTTTAGTGTCAGACATCGCTGGTGTAAATTTGCACATGCAAATGCAGTTTTCAAGCATAAAGCGCAAATATGCCTATCATGCATCCTTCCATCAAAGCGATATATGAATTTCTCTCCCAAACAGCAGTGTTGAATTGCACCTCATGGAAAAAACCTTGAATGGCCATAATCTTTGGAGACACGTTTTCCCATTGTAAATTAAACAGGATGTTCAAGACCACCGAGCCTGCACAGAATCCTTTTGTATAGCAGCGGCATGCAAATAGATGAGATGAAAAGATGGATTATATCACCCATCATTAAAGTAGTAAGTGATTCAACAATCTAGAAAACACATGGCAACTATTAACTACTCCTTTTAAGTTAAAGATCTGCAACAGCAAATTGCGGTCATTGTATAATGTGTGATTTGGCATATGGGAAAGCTGGTTTTATTTGATTGCCGTTTATTCAGAGTTCAGCTGAATTTCACAGTTGCCTGATTCAGGCTGTGGGAGTTAGTCCTGAAAAGGTATGTTGATGTGAGTACTGAGACATTTGGGTGCCAAGTCACATGGTGTTTTTGGCACTCAGGTGGTGTACTATTTTCTTTGGAGATAATAGGTCACGTTCTGTACTTGGTGCAACGCAGATGGGCTGTAATGACTTAATCGGGAGGCAGTGAAATCCCTGAATGCTATGCCTCCTTCCGAGTGCACGGCGGCCAGGGAACAGAGCAAAATATGCAGCACGCTGTGCTTGTGAATATTTTTTTCCTTTCTTTTTCTTTCGTGTTAACTTTTGCTTTATTTTCAACGAGATTCCCAGTGCCTGGATTCCACAGGACTGGAATAGGGACTGGACTTCAGCTGCTGCCTTGCTGGCCAAATGCTACCCGTGACTTCTGCAGGGTTGGGATGCTTGCTCTCCCCTGACGGACTGCAAGCTGTGCTGTTAGGAGCTATTACAGTAACTGCGAGGCATTTCTGCTCCTTAGGGAGTGACCCATTTCCGTGCAAAGTAACACAGGCACCGAGGTACTGCTGCTGCCATGGTGCTGTGCCCGCCCTGGCAGCAAAGAAGCAGGTCTTTTCCCCTGGGAGTCATCCCTGCTTCAAAAAGGTAGCTATGGACTCTGCAGAGTCACCTCTAGCTTAGAGACTGGAAAATCTTGCTTTTGATCATATTCAGTCACAGGAAAAGGGCTTTCTGCAACAGCAGCGGTCCCTCTGAAAGACCATCAGGCCTTACTGCTCACGAGATGCTGCAGAGCACCGGCTCTTCCCCATCTTTTCTGAGGATAGTGTAATTCCGGTGTTGCTTTGGGTGGACGTCACTGTTGGGTCTCTCTGAGAGGTCTGGGACAGTGCTCGGTTCAGGTGGGCCACCAGATCCCCCGTGGGAGACGGGAAGGGACTGGATGGGGAAAGCGGTGAGTTGCCTTCCAGAGGGCTCTGCCCTCCTAACACAGCTGAAAGGACAGGGCAAACGCAGAAGCCCTTGTTTACAGGCACGTCCCAGACCGTTCAGCACTCGAGAAGTGCTCCCTGTTTCCCTACATCCTCAGGCAAACACAAGTGCTACTGATTTGGGTGTTATGAACATCACAGCAATAAGTGCCTCGCGATTGCACTGAGCATTCACTGCAGATTTGAGATTGCAGAAATTAAAGTTAGTATAACATTAGCTTTATCGTTCACTTTTAGCAACAGTTAGAAATAAAGCATGTCCTCTAGGACTAGGAAAAACAGTTCTGGAAACAATAAAGTGGTATTTTTGCACATTATACGTTTGTATTTTTAGACCTGAGTGAAGCTTATTGCTAATTTTAGAGAACTTTATGCACACAGTAGACAGTTCATTGATAAACATAAGTGTTAGAGCAAAGTTAAAATTCTTTTCTATTTAAGAAATATTTGTTTATAGTAATCTCTGATATCAAAGATGTTTATTGCTCAAATGCATTTTTCTTCTGAAGGCACTAGAGCAAGACAAATATAAAATCTATTACAATGCTGATTAAGATCTAGAACCATTTAAAACATCACATCTCGAAAATAGCTGATATATATAGAATTATGTATACATATAAAAATATAATCCTTCCCTGTAGAATCTAAATATTTCATATAAATCTTGTCTTACCTATTAGGTAGCTCCTCTGTTACTTTTCTCAATCAACTACGTTTAAAAATGAGATGATGATGTCTGTCCCATATAGGAGTTTTTCAGCAAATATTTGCTCTTCCAAAGAGTAATAATCTGGTTTTGTCTGTTATAAATTAACTGCTTTATAAACACTATGTGTTGTGTTTCCCATAAATGGCATAATGAGGGAGGGCTTTATTCCAGTAAATAAGTTATATCTTTAATGAGAAACAAGAGAACAGTAAACTCTGCATCCGGCCCTTCAGTGCCCCGACAGGATTTGGCCCCGCACATCCAATTGCCCGTGAGAATTGTGTTACAGGCAGGCTCTGAGCTACTCAGTGGTGGAAGCAGTATCCAATCCTGCTTAAAACACCCCCTTTCGTAAAAGAATATGTCACTATTCACCAAGGCAGGGGGGAGTGCAAGGGAGGGGTGGACGGAGCAGGTACAGAGTGTTTGTAGGGGTGTTGTCACCTCCCTCGCCTTCCAATTTGGCCATTCCTTTTTAAGGAGACACCAGGGCTCTGCTCCCTGTTTCAAGAGCGTGCCAGCTATTCAGTGGCATATCAGTGTGCCAAAATTAACCGCCTGGTAAGCAAAGTGATGTTTCTCCTATAAAAGACAAAACGGGGGAAGTTGATATTCCAGCAAATGTTGTACAGAGCTGTGAGAAATAAGAATAAAATTTTTAAACTTGCAGTTGGTCTTGCTTGGACAGATTTGACAGGCTTGTTTTAGGTCTTGAGTGTTCTTAGTTGGGCAAGACACATTCCTTAAGACAGATAGTTTACTCAGCAATTTCTGTAGTGTGGGTATGACCTAAAGTCTTCACTAGTTTGATCATTGGCCTAATTCCAAATAAAATGTAAACATGGAAGTCTCACGCTCCTAAATTACTTTTCCCCTCACGCTCCTAAATTACTTTTTAAAATACTCCCAAATGAAACAGAACCTTTCATTCTGATTTGGATTGTACAAGAAAAAGAATTTTGCCTTAAAACTTGAGATAAGAACTCAAGTTCTTGAGATAGTTTTCAACTGAACGGGAAAAAAATTATTATTTGCAGTATAAGTGGAAGCACTGCCAGAGAAAAGGATGAAATTCTAGAAAGCTCATAAAGGGCTTGGGCACCCAGGACTTAATGCAAAAAGGCTTTTGTTTGTTGCTGATGAGTATTTCCTCTATAGAAGTGACAAGAGTGTTTGCTTACCAAGTGCAAGATTTTCTTAGGAAGCTCTTAAGACCTGAACATAGCCCTTCCATGATCTGACCAGATTTGTGTCCCCGTTGCAAGGACACGTTACTGGAGGGCACTTGTGGGAGAAGTTCAACAGAGACATGAAGGGTGGCAGGCTCTACATACCTAAATTGTTCCTTGGTTTAAATTCTTTCAAAATATGCTTCCTAATCCCTGTCATAATGGACCCGAAGTGTAGGCATTGTATTAAAGAACACAGGAATATAAGACAGAGTTACTGAATTAAGGCCCAGTCCTAACATGACATGGCCTGTTCCCTAAGCATAAAAAACTCTGCTGTGAATGCCCCAGTGACTCCAGAACTTCAGTTCTCTGTCCAGATGACTGCATTTTTTATTATTCTTTTACTTCCTAGTCTATATCTGTTTCTGGTTAATGCAGTCAGATTTGAAATTCAAATTTATTCTCATTACATGGAAAAAAATTTGCATCTGATACGGTTGAACAAAGCTGCACTGCTGCAACATACTTCTGAATCTGTGCGTCTTCCAGGGAGCGTGGTACTGTTACTGTGGCCCAAGAAGACAATATAAGGAAAGCCTGATACATACAAAACCATACCCAGCTTTTCTGCTCAGCAGAATTAGCATTGTTATTAGCAATCATAATAGCAACCAAACATCTTTCTAGCCCTTGTTCCCGGACACTGACATGCATGGTCACCCCTGGAAGCCCAGCCTGAGTTAAGATGCACCAATATTGATATTTAATATTCAAAAGCTCAAGTCTTGTGTATAGATGGCAGTGAAAAGAAGGGTTTGAAGAAGATGGCAGTGAAAAGAGGGGTTTGAAGAAATACTGAAGTCTTTGAATCTCTCAGTTATATCTTTTCTGGACCACAAAAAACGCATCAATCCTATTTTATTTGGAAGAAAAAGGAGGCTGCTATGAGATATATTGGCTGTGTACGGAGATGTGAGGGAATCGTCTTCCTCTCTAGTTACTCATGAAGCCCTTGCTAGTTTTTCATGCTGGGTAACACTTGCTGAGTGTATCCTCCACACACTATTGGGAGTAACGTATTCCTCCCACCAACTACTATTTATATTGTCAGTTGCCCCTTGGATTCGACAGAGCTTTCTGAGCAGTAAAACACCACACAGCATATGGGTAACACTCTGCCAAACTATACATATTTGCAGAGTGATTTACTGGGAGGGGATTGCTGGTGTGTCACAGTGGCAAAAAACTGCACTTTTCTGCAGTTTTAGGCAAAACTGCCCCTGACACCAGAACAAACAAAGGCAATGCATGTGTACTGGTGCCCAGTTGCGTCTCTGCTGGGACCTTGTGCCAGCACAGTGTTGAGGCTGGGCAACTGCTATGTCAGCAGATGAGCTAAAGACTGTCTGTTCTTGGTTTTGTTTTTGTTTTTTTTGTTTTGGGTTTGTTTTATTTTTTTGATGCATATACAACTCTGTAAAACTTGGCAGTGACTATGTAGTCCAGGTTCTCACCAATCTGTTTGTCAAAGGCCCACTAACTCTTGAGTACTTGTGGGTAGATACTACAGAGGCAGGCTCAGCTGCTTGTTCCAAATATTCAGAAGATTTCTGAATAATTATAAACCCCTTTCATTCTTCTGCAGTTCTTCTTGGGCTTGTAACACCTCTGCTTCAGTGGCTCCTTTTCTTCTTACTATCCCCAGTCTGGTTTAGGAAACCTTCAGCGACGGTGGAGCAACCAGCCATCTTAATATTTGGTTTGTTCTGGGGTTAGGTTCCCTGTGCTTCAGGTTAGGTTCCCTGTTTTTTTCCAGTTACAAGTTCCTTGGTGCAGCAATAGTGCTTGCTGAGGCAATGCCTCTGTTTCACCTGCCGTGTCCCATTTTAGCAATGTTTGTAACTTGACTGCAGCTGAGCTTCGAAGTGGGCTATGAGATATGATGGGCGTGACTGGGGTACCAAGAGATCAGGTTCCCGGAAGGAAAATGGTGGTTTAGTTAAGTATATCTGTAACAGGTTCCCAGTAAGAGATTTTTGGAACTGAGTTTCTTGCCTTGCTCAAACAAGGTATTAACCAGACGGGTGTGTTTCACTCAAGGCCCTGCAAGTCCCCAGCAAGTGGCTACCCGCTTGGTTTCTCAAAGGCAGGCACAGGGTATTTACACCTGTCTTGATGGACTCAGTTGAAATCAGTTAGAAATACTGTCCAGGCTCGAGTCTGATGAGAAGAATTAACATAAAATGTGTTAATTTAGGAAAATATTTGGACTGAACATGATACAACCCCTTCCACGTTTCTTAGACTAAACAAAATAGCAGTGTACCAAGAGTAGTGCCGGAGATAGAGAGAGATGATTTTCATGGATCTATGTTTCTTCTGAAGTCTCACTGTGGGATTACTCGTAACATGTAAACTAATATGCTCGCACAGTGATAAAACAGCTCTTTATACAGTCTCTTGAACATACTTAGTTTGTCAACGAGGTGATTCATCAAGGTGGCTGCTGTTTCTCCCACTCAAAGAATGCACATTATAATTGAAACCAGCTGGATGCCAACACCCTGATGGCTCCATACCTACACTGTTGATAAGCCTGATCTTTTTCATAGAGAACTAGGCTTATGCAATTGTTCATATGGGAGGATTCCTGTAGTCAAAGCATCTTTGAAAAGTATGTATTCTTGCGTCTCACTTGGGGTGGGATGGCGGTGTTATTGTACAAGATGGACAAAGCGGTAAAGCTGTAGCATTTCATAACATAAGGCTGACATATCTCTTTTATATTTTCAACTTCACAGTCAAGTGCTGTCTAATTGTCCTTGACTACACAAATAAAGTTATAATTGTCTGTTAATAGGACATCTTACTATGGAAGCTTTTATAGGGAATGCCAAAAATATGAAACACTGTAATAGTGTGTCCAGAGAAGTACTGTCTATTTTCACTAACGGGTAAAACAATCACCCATGAGGTATGATGGAAGTAGCATGAATCCTGCTTTATTCCAGGGGATAGAATACATGACCCCAGTCATTTACAGTCACTGCCAGCCTTGTTTCCTGTGATTCTCTGTCTCACAGCAAAGATTTTCCTTCTCAATAATTTATTTGGCCTGCACTTTTACATACAAGAATTTGGGAGCTACAGTGGGGGTGACTGGTGTTTGCCTAGTCCCTGTGGAGCCAGCAGGTGTCATCAGAACCTTTATTTCTCTGATGGGAAGCAGGATAATTTTGTGTGTTTGGACATCTGCCCTTCTCTGTGCCTTACTAAGTTGTGAGGCAGGACTTAAGCAGGAGACACAAACTTGAGCACCCAGAAGCGGGAGATATTTCTGTTCTCCTAGGAAGGCATCTCAAAGTTTCTCCAGTAGATATGAAATGCAACTGCATTTCTGTTTTAAATTCCTGTTAAGAAAAAATCAACTTTAAAGGCAGGAATTACAAAGTGTCTAAGAGATTGGTATGTCTAGGGGCAAAAAACCTTATTATTGCATCTTCAAAGTGGTAGAAAATCACAAAATCCTGGAATGGTTCAGGTTGGAAGGGACCATCTAGTTCCAACTCCCTTGCCATGGGCAAGGACACCTTCCACTCGACCAGATTGCTCAAAGCCCCATCCAACCCAGCCATGAACACTTCCAGGGATGGGGCATCCGCAGCTTCTCCAAGCAACCTGTTCCAGTGTCTCACCATCTTCATGGTGAAAAATTTCTTCCTGAGATCCAATCTAAATCTCCCCTCTTCCAATTTGAAGCCATTACCCCTCATTCTATCACTACATGCCCTTGTTAAAAGTCCCTCTCCAGATTTCTTGTAGACACCCTTCAGATACTGGAAATCTGCTCTAAGGTCTCCCTGGAGCCTTCTCTTCTCCAGGCTGAACAACCTCAACTCTCTCAGCCTGTCCTCATAGGAGAGGTGCTCCAGCCCTCTGATCATCTTTGTGTCCCTCCTCTGCATTCGCTCCAACAAGTCCATGTCCTTCTTATGCTGGGGGCTCCAGAGCTGGACACAGGTGGGGGTCTCATGAGAGCAGAGTAGAAGGGCAGAGTCACCTCCCTTGACCTTCTGGCCATGCTTCTTTTGAGGCAGCACAGGATATGGGTGGCTTTCTGGGCTGCAAGCACACATTGACATCTTATGTCGAGCTTCTCCTCCACCAACACCCCCAAGTCCCTCTCCTCAGGGCTGCTGTCAATCCAATTGAATTGAATTGCTCTCCAATTCTCCACCCAGACTGTCTTTGTGCATGGGATTGCCCCAACCCACATGCAGGACCTTGCACTTGGCCTTGTTGAACTTCATGAGGTTGGCACAGGTCCACCTCTCAAGCCTGTTCAGGTCTCTCTGGATGGCATCCATTCCTTCCAGCATGTTGGCTGCTCCACACAGCTTGGTGTTGTCAGCAAACTTGCTGAGGGTGCACTCAATCCCAACATCCATGTTAAACAGCACTGGTCCCAGTACCGACCCCTGAGGAACAGCACTTGTCACTGCTTGGCGCTTGGACATCGAGCTGTTGACCACAACTCTTTGAGTGCAACCAGCCAGCCAGTTCCTTATCCACTGAGTGGTCCTTTGGTGAAATTCATGTCTCTCCCGTTGAGAGACCAGGATGTCATGCAGGATATCAATGACTTCTGATCACCTGAACTTGGAATATGATTTATTTTCCCACTATTCCTTACCCAAGTTCTGTGTTTACATGCCCTGTACATGCACCTCCGTACTGCTACAATAATCAAATTGTGTTCCTGTGACTTGCAGTCTTTGACTGTCTGGCCTGAAGCAATTACCTGATTTAGTGAAGAAATTTCTGCACTTTGGCCTCCATAAAAGACAAGCAAAAGATGCCCTCCTGCACTTGTGGAATGGGCTGATGTTTACTAAGTACCAAATGAGTCCAAGTCAGTGTTAGCCACATTGTCCGGAGCGGCTGGCAAAGAGCTCTGCATTGTGGGGCTGGGATTTTTTTTGTTTGTTTGAGGTTTTTTTCCATTTAAACACAGATACAAATACAGTAACCTGCTACGGGTCTGGTACTAGTTCCCATGGCTCAACTGTGGGCTTCCTGTAGGCTCCATGTGGTGGGTATTCAAAAGCAACTCTTCTTCCTAAAGAAAGTGTATCTACTGGGCTGTGCTGTCACAAAGTATGTAAGCAGGGGTTAGATTTCATACAGGAGGACTTGGCGTCTCTGTTTAAGCTGTTTCAGCGCTTCACCTTGTCTTCAATGGGACAAGCCAGTATCTGTGTGCTTCTGTTCATTCCTGCACGCTGGTCTTGGGGCCAGTCCCTTCTTGAGATTTTTAAAGACAATATCTGAGTTTATCTGAAAACAATAAAACTGAAGAGGAGAAGCAAAGGCAGATAAACAAATCTTTAAGAAGACAGGAACACTTTCTTCAAATACCCGTCACATGGCAATAGCATAGTTCTTGTGAGTTTGAATTAAAAGGATAATAAATTACACACTGCTACATATAAGAGATACCATAATGATCAGTCTCAAATGTAAGGCCGGAGACGCTGGATACTTGTGTCTATCACTGGATCATATATATATAATATTAATTGTCAAGAAAAGGACATATTACACTAAAAATACACTATCAGTTGATAATTTATAACTAATATTTACATTGTTTCTTTCCCAGGAGGAAAAAATATTTAGACAGTGAAATAGTTAAATGGACAGCAATCCCTGTCTATGAGCTGTGTGGGGATTCAATTCCGTTTTTTTTATGTTTCATAAGAATATTGCATTTAATATGTGGGCAGTGCCAGATGTGAGGTGTTAATTATTCATTTCCTTGATTTAAGCACTAATGTCACTTAGCAACCTTACTCATCTTTGAAATAGAACTTTTGAAGGATGCACATATATTGCTAGTGAGAATAATGTTTATATTAGATTTGGGAAATGGAGCAAATACATGAATCTCTTTCACTCCTGATGGGATCCAGGTGAAACGTTTATAGTTCTTTTGAGGGGTTTCCTTTAGACCACTAGAGCATTTGGTTGCTCTTCCCAGTTCCTGATATTTTCTGGCTTAAGTGCCATCCAACTTTGCAACTGTGACTCAGTGAATTTTCAGCTTGGGTTTTTTTAAGGAAATTTAGGTTATACTTTTTCTATCTCATTATCTCTCTCCCACCTTCTCTCCATTCCATTTTGCAGGAGGAGGGAAGTGATTGTGACCCTCTACTCAGCACTGGTGAGGCTGCACCTCAAATCCTGTGTTCAGTTTGGGGCACCACAGTATAAGAGGGACATTGAGGTGCTGCAGCGTGTCCAGAGAAGGGCAATGGAGCTGGTGAGGTCTCTGGAGAACGAGTCATGGGCCGGGCGGCTGAGGGAACCAGGGTTCTTTAGCCTGGAGAAAAAGAAGGCTCAGAAAAGGTATCACACTCTCCAGCTACCTGAAAGGAGGGTGTAGCGAGGTGGGGGTCAGTCTTTTCTCCCAAGTAACAAGCGACAGGACAAGAGGAAATGGCCTCAAGTTATGCCTCGGGAGGTTTAGATTGGATATTATGAAAAACTTCTTTCCCAAAAGGGTTGTCAAGCATTGGAACCAGCTGCCCAGGGAAGTGGTGGAACTGGCATCCCTGGAGGCATTTAAAAGACGGGTGGACATGGTGCTGAGGGACATGGTTTAGGAGTGGTTTTGGCAGTGTTAGGTTTATGGTTGGACTCGATGATTTTAAAGGTCTCTTCCAACCTAAATGATTCTGTGATTCTGCATATATTGAAAGTATTCTATTTTTGCATCTACTTTGACAAATCAATAAAGGTCTGAAAGACCGCAAATTCATAAAAATTTCATGAAGTTGAATGACCTGGCCCAGGACAGAGACACTTTTACAGCCTGCACTCTGGGAGGAGCTGATGAGCTTGTATTTGCTAGATGCCAGAGAATCCACACCAGAGCAGCTATGGGAATCAGGTTTCACTGAATCGGTAGACCAGATAACTATTTATATATACAAAAAAAAGGTGCATAGATTTGCTTTTGGATATTTATTTTTAAGCTGGTAAGTTAGACCCATCAGTGTGTTGGAGGTAAATGAAAACTTAATATTCACTTGCTGGATAACAAAAAGTAGTGAGGTATGTTCATGCTAAGCAGTTTTTATATGTGTTCACAGCTGGAAGGTGATAGGACAGCTGGAAGGAGGAAAGAAGAAAAGGAAGACAATCAAGGTAGCAGGAAACTGAGACTTTATGGAACAGTGCTCAGAAATAGTAACAGTACTTGGAGACACTCAAAACGTGGCCTGAGATTTCATCAATCCGTGACGTGTAACTGGCCATTCAAGGTCTGTTACTTGGCTAGTGACAGCATTTTGCCCTGCGGTTAGCACTGGCAATGCAGTCTCTTTGGATGCTGACTCACCTGGAGTAGAAAGTTGTGTTCCCACAGGATGTGGACCATGGGCCAGCTTAAAGCACCTTCACCATCAGGGCCTCTCTGAAGATTCAGCTGTAGGTTCAGCTTGATTTACTGTGCTACAGCCACAAGCACATCAGCACTGCTCTATATTCCTTTTCTTGGAAAGGTTCCCGGTCTCCTACAGTTAGGATTTTGTGCCAAACTGAAGCATTTAAAAGCCTGTAATACACTGTATTATATATTCCTTCAAAGAGAGTGGTGTCTCCAGCGTGGGAGCAGTCTTCAGACACTTCCTGGGGCTGTGGCCAGGTCAGAGTAAGTCACTGAACACATCGAAGACATCCTTCTTACCTCCCAGAAAGCCTCATCTAGCATCTTCAGTTATTCCTTCTTAGTAATTTTTGATTGAAAGCACCTATTTTGCTCCCTGTATAATGAAACAATTCTTGGATCCCACTGAAGTCACTCCTTACTGAATGATAGTAACCTTGGTCAGTGGCTGA
Organism: Chionis minor; assembly: GCA_013398295.1. NCBI lineage: Eukaryota > Metazoa > Chordata > Aves > Charadriiformes > Chionidae > Chionis > Chionis minor. The sequence goes on from VZSF01003827.1 coordinate 63,422, forward strand.
TTATAGAATGAATATGAGATTTCTGCATCATATAATTTTCCTTTGATGGGGGTATTCATTTTTCTTTTTGGCATTGTAATGAGCATGGAAGCATTTGCATAGACAGGAGGTTTAAATTACAATTTACTACCCATTCTTCTTCAGTTAGCAGTGGTGTCTTCAAGTTCCAGTCATTGTCCTTCTAAAGGACAGCCAGTCCTGTGGTCAGACTTCTTGTCAGCCGACATTTCTGTTTAGTAGAAGATAAACGTAGGGTGAACATGGTATTTCAACTACATTTTATTGAGCAAGTGGCTATATTTAACAAGACTCTGCTCTGTCTGACTGACAGGAAAACAAGTGCTCTTGTGAACACCAGTGCAGTAATAGCATGAAATTGAGGACTCCGTATCAAGAGAGAGTTTGAGAACATACTTTAGTCTTTAGCATCATGGTTCATGCACTTGCCACCCAAACTCGTATCTTCAGTTTGACTTTAGTTACCCTATAGCTTAGACACATCATATCCATAATACGCATTGGGAAATCTAAGGTTGAAAACAAAGATGTTCTGCAGTCCCTTTCTATAGTAAGAATATAGTCACTGGACCTGCTTTGATTCTTGTGGTAGGTCAGACCCAGTGATAATCCACCTTGTCTGTACTCCATACAGCTTGGACCGAATAGACAAATGTCTTTGTCTCTAACATGCTCCAGATGTCAGGTCTCAACTCCTTCTTAGGCTTGTCTATGAGTAACATGGACTGTCTGTGACAATGTGGTTAGATGCTCAGGCTCTTGCTATTGTGTACCAGATCAGATTGTTCTTCCCAGGTTATGTACAATACGATGGGCTACAGAAGAGGGATGTCTGCTAGCAGACACATCAGAAGCGCTAAAGAGAAGATGATGTTTTTCATCTGAAGAAAAAAGCCTATAAGATACAGGTCGTTACAACAATAAAGAGAGGAAAATTAGCAGTCTTTTCAGCGTGGATATGCTTTATCATTTTACCAGTAAAATTTAACTGACAGAGGGCTGTCTTCATGAGGAAATAATGCAGTGGAACTGTGATGGGAAAATGTTTCTACCCTAAATCCTAGTGTGGACTTTCATTCCAGCATAAAAGTGACTTCTTCGTTGAGCTTGAACTCTTTGCCATGTTACAAATTTAAAAGGATATCTTATACCAAACCAGAAGTTTCGGTACAGAACATTTTCACTCTAGAACAATATTGTTTTAAACTCATCCTTTAGCTCACAGCAGAACCTTCTTCTTGTGTGCAGACAATTTTAATGTGAAGGTGGAATTATTCATCAAATATAATTTTGGGAAATCAGTGCAACTGTTTCTGCCTTTTTGACCAAAACTCAACACGTGAAGCCGTACAAAACTCACAGCTTCCACTGCTAGCTAGCATCACACGAGTAGATATATTGGCCACTCTCTGTCTGTGTGACTCCCATATCTTGCTGACTTACAGAGCGGCTGTCGCCCTACGCATGCCCAGACTGGCCATGGTGTGATGGGTTTTGAGTTCTCACTGAGAGCTGAGGCAGCGGGAGACCCCCTGTAGGAGCAATTATACTGGTACAGCTGTGCTTGTAGCGGTACAGCTCGTGCTGCTCAGGGGAAGTGGCAAAAACAGCCTCCGTATGAAGCAGTTGTATAATGACATAACTATATTACTTCACTGAGCCGGCTGTGGGTTTAACCGTCCTTGCCCAGGCAAGGACCAATTTAGTAATTAATTAAGCAGATGCTGCAGTTTATGTTGGTACCAGCACATCTAGTTCAAGTAGGTGTGATAGATGCAGGTGTTGAGGCCACTCTGCCACATGATCCTGAAAGCTGACAAGCAACCAAGCTCTGACAGGTGAGGCTGCAAAAGCAAGAGTTGAAGCCAGGCTGGAAATTTGGTCCTAAGCACTCATAAGATGTAAATGCCTCTTCCCTTTTCCAGTTCTGCTGAGAGGAAAAATAAGCTGTGCAATGGAGTCTTTGCCCAGAGTTTTATCTCCTAGTTTAAAACCAAGCAATAGGGCATGGGGGTGGAAGAAGTATGCAAAGTCAGCGTGCTCGCTGCAATGCAAACATGAGGGTTATTGTAAATTTACCCTGAGAGACTGGAAAACAAAGATATAAGACAGCAAAGCATTTTCTCATAGAATCTCTACTGTGCATTGAGAATGTCTTAGCCACAATCTCCTATAGAGTCATTTGGTTTAATTATAATAAGAGCAGCTAACATTTTTGTGACCCCAAAGTATACAATAGACATGAGTGTGCGTGTGTGTGTGTGTGCACATGCATATGCATTTGTGTGAATGCATCTATAGGAAAGAAATACAATGACACTAAACACAGCTATATGCCAGGACATCAAGCAAAGAGGCGCAGAGCGGGCAGGACCTGGGCTGTGTCCCTTTTCCCGTTAACCAGCTTTTGCTCAGGAATGGTGGCAAATTGCAGATGTGGGGAAGGAAGCTGAGAAGAAAGCATGCCTTGGTGGAGCACACACCACCCCAGGGAGGCCCGGCTGGCATGTCAAACAACACCAGCACTGCTCAGGGGTGGAGGGGAGCAGGCAGGAGGGAGCAGATTCCTAAAACCCACCGTTAATTCTTCAGTCTCAACAGTAACGCATTTGGGCTGCGGAGAAACCTCTGTTATAAAGTGTTGTCATCACAGCCTCCCAGTAATCTCAAAAATGTTCAGATTTTGTGCTACCTTGTCATATGGTCTTGGTTGCTTCCATCTGCATGGGGTGTGAGAGTCACCTTGTCTTGAAGAACTTCACAAGCCATTGAGGTATGTCCTGTGTTGGTAAATGTAACCTGCATTGCTTACAATACGATGTGCAGGGTAGGCACAACTCACCTGAAAGAAAATGTGCTAGCTGTCTGGAAGTGTCTGTTTTTGATTCTGCAATGATAACTGGGTGATCCCAGTTGTCCTATCCTAAAAAAGTGTTTTGCTCGCATCAGGTTAAAGGGGAAATTTGGAAGTTGGTATTTCTTCTGCAGGGGATATAGCGCCTCCGAGTGTGGCAGCACACACACCTGTACTACTGACTTCAGGCTTCCAGCTTCATGGAAGTCTCTCTTTTCCCTGCCGTCCCCGTCTGTGCTACCCGGGAAAGGACAGCACAGGCAGGGGCACGGGGCGGATGACACAGGGGCTCTTGCATCGTGGTCAGTGGCTCTGCAGGTGGCAGTGCTGGGAGCCACAACCTCGTGGCTCCTTCCACCCGAGCTCCTGTTTATCCTCAGCTCTCACCGTAGGGATACTCCCGCTTTCTCAACCCAGGCGGCCTTGCACGTAGCCAGGCTTGGCCCCGGCACCATCCGTCCTGGGGGCTGTGCGCAGAAGCTGACCAAGCTAACCTCCCATGCTAAGCAGGGCGGCTGAGCTTTTCTGCAGCGGCCAAGTTAAACACATCCTTTGTTTCTTGAACTTCGCATTTGCATTTCACTAAAATCGGGAATCGTTAGAAAGTTCCTGTTCTGTGAGCAGAGGAAGCTGACTTCACGAAGGAGAACACAGAGAGACCTGCCTGTTTGGGAAGGCTGCTGACCCAGCCCGGATCCCTGCACGGATGCTGGTGGGCTACGTGGGACGGCAGCACCCTCGCTGCCCAGCGTGGCAGGCTGTGCTCATTTCTGCTGCAAAGCTACTGCAGAAGTGTATCTTTCCCCCACTACTGTATGAGGAACTCGGGATATATTTTGAGAATATATGAAAAATAAATCCCTCTGGTATATATTGCTAAAGCTTTTGTTAAAGTTTTGGATGTTGTACAAATATTAAGTCATGCTAGACTTTTACCTGTGGCCAAACATGTTACGTTAGTTATCTCCCTCGCTTTGAAGCCAGCTATTTCAACACACGAGGCGGCCTGATAATCTCTCAGCCGCATCATTTAACAGCTAAATAGCTTCTCTGTGTAAAAAACCATAGCAAACCCAGGGATATAAAATAATGGATAGAACTAGATCAAGCCGTAACACAAGTACTTCAAATTCATATACTCAGATTGCCTTGAGAGCGACCACAAACAACGAGATATTCATGCTGGTCTCCTACAACCAATAAACCACACCACCATGTTTGCACCTGGCCTGTCCTTAAAAACGTTGGCTGTTGTTAGTGCACTGATGGCATCAAAACTCTACGTTTCAAGGTCAGTTCTGGTTAGGAGCTGGGTGCTCTAGGAGTGGTGTTTTTGACACGCGTGAATGAGCACACAGGGGTTTTGCCACAGCAACTTCAGTGTAGCTGTCACACAAGGACGGTCGCAGTCATTTACAGCTGGGAAGATTTATTTTAAAATACTTTTCCCATGTAACCATGAAGAAAGCATTTAGCTGGGATTTCACCTCCTCTTGGTGAGCTGCTGTCCCTTGTGAGTAGAGACATGCTGACGCCTTCCACTAATCTGTAGCTGACTGGCTCAGTTACTGAAGATAAGACAGAATAAATAATGATGAAATTTTATTTCTTATGGCTATCCAGGGGGGAAAAAAAAAAAAAAAAGGTGCTTTTGGTCAAGTTGCTAAATACCTAGTGACTGAATAACAGAGTATCAGTGTATCAGATAAGATAAGAGGCAAAGAAAAAGGAGTCGTGCTGATACCAGTTGGATTGCCTGCTTTCATTTCCAGACTAAATTCCGTGGGACAGGTTTCCTCTGACCACCTTAAGAGAATGGAGAGGAGCCTGTTAGCCCCAGAGTGGTCACCCGGAAGGTCCCTGGGTGCAGGTCGCAGCCTCCTGCCTGGGAGTGTCCCCTGGCACCCGGAGTGAGTGGGGATGGTCAGGGTCTCCTCCCCGCAGCCGCCCAGATCTTGCCCTCCGCGCTGTGGCCAGCCCTGTGCCAGCCTTCCCCGACGGTCTTGCTGCCCCGGCTGTGGGGAAGAGCTGGAAGTCCCGTGGTCCGACACACACAGCAGGGGGCTCAAGGGGAGGGCGGGCCAGCCAAAGGTCCTGGGAGGAGGTTGGGGACCTGGCTGCCACCCAGGGCTTTCTCCTTGCCTCGAATCCCTCTTTCTCCTCTTGCACCGACTTTTGCCCTTTTGTCCACAAAATTTTAAGTGCTTAGCTGCTGGCAGAGCTCACCGTCTGACTTCAAAGGGATGTTTTTTGGGGGAATGTTTTATTTCCAATGCATCAGTTCTTTATGTGCTATCACCTAGGCACTGGGATAAAGGACCTCTGGGACGCTGGTATCACTCTGTCAATCTGATCTTGTGCTAAAATACTGCCTTTTGGATAAACCCATGACTTGCTCCTGTTCCAAATACCACAAAAGCTGGCATCCAGGGCAGCTTTACCACTCCCCTTCTGGACCCAGTACACGGCTGCATCTGAATCTCTTGCATGTTTCATCAGCTTCTGCCCCCCATCCCTTCTCGGTAACCTCCGAGGTCATCGTCCCATGGCTGGAGCACTGCTCGCACCATCTTCTCTGCTTCCCCATGGGTGCTGGCATCCTCTGCCTTACTGCTGAAATAAGGATTTTGGTGTCGCAGCCTCGGTGCGCCCTGGGGCTGCTCACCTGCTGCCTTCCCCTTTTGCCAAAGAGACAGGTTGGACAGGTCTGTTGTCACTGGTACATCATTGCACCTGGTATGTCAGACCTTCAGGTATCGCTTGGCAGAGGGAGGAGAAGCTATAGACAGTCATGGGGTAGCAGATGCTGGTGGCTCCATGTCAAAAGCTCCCATTTTCTCCAGCCCTGGGGTCTTGCTTGGTATCTTGGATATCCTGCAGTAATTATGATGACAGAGAGCAAGTGAGATGTTAGTCATGCCTCTTCACATCTGTGGCCTGCAACAGCCTCCACCTTGAGTCTCAGTTGGGGGCAGTGCTATGTTTTCTGGCAGCACTGTCTCTTCTTGAGAGGCCGGGGCTCTGGTCATGCCCCTCTTTGAGATCCACTCATTTCAGAGATTGTCTTGCACGGTATGGGGTATTTTCATATTTCATATAGGAAGCAAGAAAGCAATAGGGCTGTTCTGTCCTTTGGCTCTACCCAGGTGTGCAGGGGACTCCCTGATATTACTAATTTTTTTTCCATCCAAGTAACAGAGTAGGTGGCTTGAATTCTTACCTGTTTCTTACATTCAAAATCCTGTTATGGTGAAAAAAACCCATGCCTTATACGTAAAGATGAGAATTTATCAGTATATTTAAAATCTTAACAGTCTTACCCAGGAATTATTAGTCTGGTTACAATACTTACAAGACTTACAGCTCAGATTATGTATAGTTAAAACCAATAGACACAAACTTCTTAGTACCTTCCCCGTTCTCTGGTGTTACGCTCACCCTTTCTCTGCCCTGCTGGTTCCTTGGGTGGATGGCTTCAGCCCGCAGGGAAGGGGATGGCAGGACAGCCGCATCCTGAATCCTTGCCAGGAGGAGCACGAGGGTGGTGGGTGCAACCTCTGTTCTCTGGGGTCTGCTTGGGGTCATTTTTATACATTTTGTTGCATGCTTGACCCCTTGCATTTCCTTCATTGGTTCACAGGTCTACATTACACATGAGTTTACTACCTGTGCTGTGTTTCACATACACTGGGTACTCAATCCCTGTTCTAGGTATCCCTGAAACTGGTTTTACCCAGTTCCCAAGGCTGCAATCCCGTGATGACCAGTAACTGAGCACTGGCGAGCTGTTTACAGCCCTGAGACCTCCATTATCATCCCGTTCCTGTACTCTCAAGTCCCCTGCTATCATCCTGCCATGCCTGTACTCATTCATTTGTCATTTCAGGGCCATAAACACTTCATTCTGTGCAGAATAACTACTTGTTCTTAATATCTCTTAGTTACAGAAATATCTGTATGTGCAACAATATTTAAATGTTATACCATACAGTCATATAGAGCTAAGGAAAAATTTAAACAAATTAGGTAACAGCACCCGATTGCTGGATAACTACTGTTACAAACAAAAAAGCTAAAACAAAACCCCAGGCAGGCCAGGACAAGTCCAAGCAAAGCCTGACAAGTGCAGAGATCCAAGGGCTGTGCTGTCAGTTTAATACAAAGCAGGTAGGTGTGTTACATGCAACAACACTGTTGTATTTGCAAGGCTAAAGGCTACGCTGACCCATATCTTTCTTTATGCTGAGCAAGAGCTAACAGATCACACCTGCCTGAAGTGTAAATACAGAGTTTCTCCCTTGACTCCTCTTTGCAGGGGGTTGAAGGACATGGGGTAGGAAGTGAGGGGATTTTTGGTTCCGTTCCTCCAGGTACAGCCTTGGATGATAGGGAGACAAGAGAAAAATGTGTCCCAAACACTTCCTTCCAGAAACTGTGTGTGAGCTGGGGAGGCTGTTACAGTCTTGGGATGTGGTACTTATCGCAGAATCATAGAATTGTTTAGGTTGGAAGAAACCTTAAATATCATCTAGTTCCAAGCCCCCTGCCATAGGCAAGGACACATCCCACTAGACCAGGTTGCTCCAAGCCCCATCCAACCTGGCCTTGAACACTTCCAGGGATGGGGCAGCCACAGGTTCTCTGGGCAGCCTGTGCCAGTGTCTCACCACCCTCATGTTGAAAAATTTCTTCCTAATACCTAACCTAAATCTCCCCTCTTCTGGTTTGAAGCCATTACCCCTTGTCCTATGACTACACACCTTTGTAAAAAGTCCCTTTCCAGCTTTCTTTCAGGTAGTGGGAGGCTGCTATAAGGTCTCCCCGGAGCCTTCTCTTCTCCAGGCTGAACAACCCCAACTCTCTCAGCCTGTCCTCACAGCAGAGGGGCTCTAACTCTGTGATCGTCTTTGTGGCCCTCCTCCAGACCCGCTCAAACAGGGAGTTGGAGGCTTGTGTTGGGGGTTCCAGAGCTGGACACAGTACTGCCGGTGGGGTGTCCCCAGAGCAGAGCAGAGGGGCAGAATCCCCTCCCGTGCCCTGCTGGCCACGCTGCTTTTGATGCAGCCCAGGATGCGGTTGGCTGCCTGGGCTGCGAGCGTGCACTGCCGGCTCATGTTGAGCTTCTCATCTACCAACACCTCCAAGTCCTTGGAACACCTGGAGCACTTGGAAGCTGTTGGGATGCAGCTCATGGCATGGCCCTGGTGCAGTCAGTGAAACGGGACTTTATGCCTGGCTGGGGGAAAGCCATGTCACCCAAAACGGGGATCACCACAAGCACAGCTGTGAGTCCTATCTCCATGTTCATTAGCTGTGTCACCTGTGTCAGTGGCTAATGAACCTCGTTGTTAATTGATCCTGAGATGTGCCTCCGGCTCACTTATATCCACACATTGGCCGTAGCACCGAATGGGAATAGCTCAGTGGCCTGATGCCCTGCTTTCTGCCCAGCCTTCCCCACTCTGCCATGAGTACCCTCGAGGTGGTCTGCGGGAGGCAAGGAGCCCCGTTGCCTCCCACCCTCCATTTCTTGAGGAGGAGAGCAGGACCTGCTGGTGGAGCAGGAGCTACAGCCGAGCCGGCAGCGTCCACCTCCTGCGTGAACAAACGGCACTGGTGGGTGGGAGGGATGAAATGTTAGCCTGCAGGAGGGAGAGTGGGAGGCTGTGAAAAAGATCTGGGGCAGAGAGGAAATGCGAAGCGCGAGCGTAATAGGGAAAATCTGTTTGGTGTTGCTTGCAGTGACGGGAGCAGGATTAGGAGAGTAGAACTTGGTGGATGGGGGGGTGGGGGGGGGGGAGATGAGAACGGGCCACGTAACAAATGGCGCAGCGCAGCACGGACGTAGGCAGGGAGCAAGCTGTCTGCTGCTCTTTTGTGCTAAGTGTGGTGCCTGCCTCTTCTTCAACACTGTCTCTGGCAAATCCTGCAGTGGAAAATCACAGCACGATGTCAATACACCAGGAGCTATTGCCTGATGAAGCAAGTCTGGCAGATCGGCTCCCGGCCGCCGATCTTAACATTGGCAGGAAATTCCCTGTGGGAACAGCAGACACCACGGGTCACCACCACTCTGCCGTCCCATGGCCAGCACACAGGTACCGCATCACTCACTGGCCCTACAACCTCTCCAACACATTTTACAAACACAGGGAGATCATGTAGGAGATGCAGTGAGAGGGAGGCACAAGCTGCGGGGTGCCAGTTCTGCATGGCTGCATGTCTGCTCCTACATCTCCCTGCTACAGCCCTGTGGGCTCATTTTCCTTGAATATGGGAGGAAAACAGAATTCCCACATCCTGCTTCCGAAAGGAGTACGTGTCTGTGGGAGCACCAAGATACTGAGGGTAGGAAAGAAAGGAGTCTCCTTCCGAAAATATGGGTTAACAGCCTGTAAAAGCTGATTTAGGTGATGTGAGGGATTCTCTTGGTCTTCAAATCTCTCCCAACACCACATGGGAATAACCTTCGTCCTCCTGTGCTCTATGTACAGTCCAGGAGGTTCCTCCAGTGTATTGATGATAACTTTTTGACTCAGGAGGTGGAAATGCCAACAAGGAGAGGTGCACTACTGCACCTAGTACTGACAAACAAAGAGGGATTGGTGGAGGACATTAAGGTTGGGGGCAGCCTTGGCTGCAGTGACCATGAGAAGACAGATTTCAGGATTAAGTGTAGTGGGCATAAAAAGATGAGTAGGCTTGCAACCTTGGACTTTAGGAGGGCTAACTTTGGTGTCTTCAAGAAACTGCTTGGAGAAATCCTATGGGTTAGAGCTCTAGAGGGTAGGGGCGCTCAAGAGAGGTGGTTGATTTTCAAGTATCTCTTCCTCCAAGCTCCAAGTACATCCCTATGAGAAAGAAACCGGTCAGGGGAAGCAGGAGACCTGCATGGTTGAGCAGGGAGCTCCTGAAAAAGCTCAAGTGGAAGAAGGAAGTTTACAGTATGTGGAAGAAGGGAATGTCCACTTGGGAAGATTACAAGAATGCTGTTAGAGTATGCAGGGTTGAAACAAGGAAAGCCAAGGCCTCCTTGGTAAGGGATGTCAAGGTCAACAGGAAGGGTTTCTTTAAGTACATTAGAGGCAAAAGAAAAACTAGAGAGAATGTGGGCCTGCTATTGAATGAGACGGGTGCTATGGTCACAGATGATGCAGAGAAGGCGGAGTTACTGAATGCCTTCTTTGCTTCAGTCTTCACTGCTCAGACCAGCCCTCAGGAGCACCAGACCTTACAGGTAACAGGGAAAGTCTGGAGGAAGGAAGACTCTCCCTTGATTGGGGAGGATCAAGTTAGATACCAATTAAGTAAACTGGACATCCACAAGTCCATGGGTCCTGATGGGATGCACCCATGAGTGCTGAGGGAGCTGGCAGAAATCATGCTGGTCCACTCTGCATCATCTTTGAAAGGTCCTGGAGAACAGGTGAGGTGCCTGAGGACTGGAGGAAAGCCAGTGTCACTCCAGTCTTCAAAAAGGGCAAGAAGGAAGATCCAGGAAACTACAGGCTAGTCAGCCTCACCTCCATCCCTCAAAGTTGATGGGACAGCTTGTTTTGGGTGTCACCTCCAAGCATCTGGAGGAAAAGAAGGTTATCAGAAGTAGTCAACATGGATTCACCAAGGGGAAGTCTGACTAATCTGATAGCCTTCTCCAATGACATGGAAGGATGGATAGATGTGGGGAGGGCAGTGGATGTTGTCTACCTTGACTTTAGCAAGGCTTTTGACACCGTCTCCCACAGCATCCTAGTAGGTAAGCTTAGGAAATGTGGGTTAGATGAATGGACAGTGGGATGGATTGAAAACTGGCTGGCAGGTAGAGCCCAGAGGGTTGTGATCAGTGGGGCAGAATCTAGTTGGGGGCCTGTTACTAGCCGTGTTCCCCAGGGGTCAGTACTGGGTCCAGTCCTGTTCAACGTATTCATCAATGACTTGGATGAAGGGATGGAGTGTACCATCAGCAAGTTTGCTGATGACACAAAACTGGGAGGAGTGGCTGACACACTGGAAGGCTGTGCTGCCATTCAGCACAACCTGGACAGGCTGCAGAGTTAGCAGAGGGAAACCTAATGAAATTGAACAAAGGCAAGTGTAGGGTCCTGCACCTGGGGAGTAATAACCCCACGCACCAGTACAGGTTGGGGGCTGACCTGCTGGAAAGCAGCTCTGCAGAGAGAGACCTGGGAGTCCTGGTGGACAACAGGGTGACCATGAGCCAGCCATGTGCCCTTGTGGCCAAGACGGCCAATGGTATCCTGGGGTGCATCAAGAAGAGTGGGGCCAGCAGGTGGAGGGAGGTCATCCTCCCCCTTTACTCTGCCCTGGTGAGGCCACATCTGGAGTCCTGTGTCCAGTTCTGGGCTCCCCAGTTTAAGAAGGACAGGGAACTGCTGGAGAGCCTCTGACTCTGGAGATATTCAAAACCCACCTGGATGCCACTGTGTGCAACCTGCTGTAGGTGGACCTGTTCTCGTAGGGGGGTTGGACCAGATCATCTCCAGAGGTCCCTTTCAACCCCTAGCATTCTATGATTCTATGATTCTGTGATTCTATGATTCTATGATTCTATGATTCTATGTCTATGTGTATGTCTCTATCCACTCCAAAACGGTAAACAAGGGAAACAAGGGAGAGAGCAATATTCAGTCTTGCAGCTGCCACAGGTAACTGTGAATCTAGGACCTCTGTTTCTTCCACTTTTCTTGATGTAAACTGAGGATCGCTCTACTAAAATCAATTATGTCAGTTTTTCAACTGGTGCAAATTGGTGCTACTCTAAAGAATTCAATACATAGCTATGGATCTTACCTCTTTGCGCTCTCTCATCCCTAAAGGTTTTACTGTTGCTTTGCTGAATGCCTGTTCTTTAACAGCAGTTAACCTTAGGAGTGATAATGACTAAGACTGACCCTATTGATGCTGTACTGTGCAGTCGTATTTCAGGAAGACAAGAAACCTGCATGGTCAGATAAGGTACCTTATGAATTATTGCTGTGTGGACGTTGAGCCACAAAGCCATCCAAACAGATGGAAGTGAGCGTAGGAAGGAGCCGGGAAGGTGATGTAGTGCACATGCACCTCTTTCACTGGGAGTCCTGGCATAGATGCTTGTGAGTCTTTTATACGCTCATCAAACTGGAAGAGGGGAGATTTAGATTAGATCTCAGGAAGAAATTTTTCACTATAAGGGTGGTGAGGCACTGGAACAGGTTACCCAGGGAAGTTGTGGAGGCCCCACCCCTGGAGATGTTCAAGGCCAGGTTGGATGGGGCTTGGAGCAACCTGGTCTAGTGGAAGGTGTCCGTGCCCACGGCAGGGGGGTTGGGACTAGATGATCTTCAGGGTCCCTTCCAACTCAAACCATTCTATGATTCTATGAATGTCTATGCAGTGACTGTCTATTTAGTCAAAAAACATTGTTGAGTACCATATATAAGAGTTAACAGGAGCTTTTTACTAGCAACACAGAGCAGAAGGGGGCTTTCCTTTTGGCTGTGAAAGGGGAGACAGTGCTTTGTGCCAGGCTGATAAAATCACATTTGCTCTGAATTTCACAGAGGGCACGCAAGACCTTGCTGAGACTGTGTTCGCTTCCCAAGCCATTTGGCTGCTCCCAACGTGATTCCTGAGGCCATGACACCATTTCATCTTGTTCCAGAAAACACAACTGTAGGGAAGAAAGGGGCAACTGTGCTCTCTCTGGTACCGGTAGTCCACGCAGTATGTTGAAAGTGGTTACCAGCCAGTCCTCAGGCTGCCCTATGTCCTACCTGGGTGCCTGCCAGCACACCAGGGGTCAAGCGATCTGCTTATTGGGTGCTCCCTACCTACTTTTTGGGCTGTAAAAGGACAGCACTTGAAATATCTACAATTTTCTAGATCCTGATTATACGTTCTCCACAAATCCCAGCTGACAGTATGCTTGTGTAACTGCTATCCAAATATCTCAACTGCCCATCCAGCTACATCCTCCTTCTGACCACTGATGGATACATGTGTGAGAACTCAGTTACTCGCATGGGCTGTCTAAGTATGTTGAATTGGCAACACGTAGTGGGAAGTCTTCAGGTTCAAGAGCAGATTTGATCCTCCTGCTCTGTTTTGAGCTGCAAGAAACTCAGGCAGATTTGCTGCTAGATTAATACTAAAAATGATAAAAGGTTTCTGGTGAAGGGAGCAGATTTATTTCTCTGTTGAAGACAGCTTTTCACATTCATAGTGCTGTCTCCATTAGAAGTTTCACTTTCCCATGACCCTGCGTTGTTGATCCAACTCTTCCTATCTCTTGTTTACTTACTTATGGTAAGTTACAACCACTTCTGCTTTGTTTGCAAGAGCGTTAATCATTTTATCTGCTATTCTGGTTGACAACCACGTATTAAGCAGGAGTCTTCAATTGTAATACAAATGCCTCTCTCTGACTGCTGGCAAATCGTAGGTCTTTCCTTGGCTTTCAGTCAAGTAAAAAAGACATTCTTTGCTAGCTGAATTTAAAACATTTTCCTTGCTTCCTCTTAAGCAAGTGTCATGGTCAATACCAATAGGTTTTTATAATGGCATAGAATGAAACTCTTGCTAAAAAAGAACCATATGCTAAGCTGGTACAAATGGAAAGAAATCGCATAATGCAGTTTCACATCTTCTTTAATCAGTAATAGCAAGCGGAATTCATGTCACTTCAGCTAGTCATAGTTGGGTTAACTATTTTTCCTATGAAGAGCGTACTGTTTGTATCTCTATCGAAAATCAGCATGAGAAAGGGACGGTTGAATTCAATGGTTGGGGGAAGAGACACCGTCATTAATTCAGCAGCAGTTGCTGCTGCTGCCTCAGTACCTTTCTCATCAACATCCAGAGCAGCCTTATGAACAACCTAGGAAGAAAGAAAACAAACAGTCAGTCTGGGCAGACAACAGCCACCTGAGAGATGAATCAGACCCCTTTTAAAGCAGCCTTGCTTTGGAGGTTCCACTGAGAAGTGAGTAGAAGCAGCAGAGATGTGAGCTGCTTTGTTGTAGCCATGGATGCTTTAAATGAGGACCAGGACAGAGCTACAGAAATCTCTTTAAAAAAACCAAAAATGTCCCAGACAGTTTTTCCTCTGTCCTAAATATTGGATGAAAGATGGAGGTTCCAGTTGTAAGACTTTCTCTGCACTTCTGAAACTGAGTTTCCAAGGTGAGAGGACAATGTTAGCAGCTTCCCTTGAGGGCCTGGGGGCTGATGTTCCTCTCATGTTCCAGGTACCATCCAAGAAATCTTGGCTGATACCAGCCTTGGAAAAAACAGATGTGCAGCAAACTAATCCGATCTCCACTGTCACTGAGGGCCAAACTCCTTTTGTCAGGCTGCAGGCTGCGGCCAGGGTGAGCCCAGCTGCAGGCAGGCTGGGAGCTGTATTTACCTGGTGTTTCTGGATGCTACGACAGAGGGGTTTTCCTGCATGTTCATGAAAGAAAAGAGAGGGCTAACAGCCATGGACTTACTTTAGAAACCTTCAGTTCTGGGGCGCCAGTGATGCCAGAGAGATCTGCCCGGTCAGTGAACACATCCACAATTCCCAACTTTCTAAGGGTGTTTGTTATTTCATAGCTCCCGGAAATAGAAAATTTGGGTAAGTAGAGGCTCATCAAGCTGTTAGGTAGAAAACAAACACAGAAGATGGTGAGAAGGATTTTTCACTGTGGTAAATGTTGGTGAGGAAGCTGTGTAATTCCCACGAGTGTCAAACCTCTGAGATTTGGACCCTAGCTGTATGATGAGCACTAATTCAATTGTTGGTGCTTCTCATGATGATACAGGCACTATCAATAATAATAATAATCATCATCATCATCATCATCATCATCATCATCATCATCTATCTGGTATTTTGCTTCACCAAACCTGAGAGCACTCTGCAAACAAAGATAGTAACAAGAGTACTCCTTTACAGCCAGAAAATACAAGATGCAGAGGTGACAGCCCGTGTCACTCAAGCAGGTGGAAACACAGACAAAGTCTGCTTGGGGACAAGTGTGGCAAAGCCCAGCAGTTCAAAGCAAAGCCGTGGTTTTGGCATAACTGTGGCATTTGGCATGGCTCTGGGGAAGGTCTGTGCCCTTGCTACCTGCACCTTTGGACACCCTGTCCTCTAATCATCGTCCTCCCACGGGCTGGCCATGATCGAGTTTGCCTTTGACTGTGGGCTGTCTGTAGGCAGCTCCTGCTTAGAGTGCTTTCTGTTGGATTTCTCTTCATGCACTGTCTAGGGATCCTCGGAGCCTCCGTCACCTACTGCAGCGACTACCCTATAGGCAGCTCAAATCTTTTGCTGTCTGACCCAAAGACAGCTTGGGTTGAACAGCAAAACAGACGGGATCCAAACCCCACCTCTGCAGCCTTTGTGTGATAGTGCCCGGTGCACTAGAAGATGATGGGGCCAAGTGTATTAGCACTGGCATCAACATAACAGTAGAACTGAAATCGCCATTTGGTTCTCACAGCCTCTCCATGAGGAACTTAGTCCTCCCTTGATCTTGAGAGAACTTGCACCAAGAATTCATTTAGATAAGGATTTTCCTGATTTTGCAACTGAGAACTATACATTTTTATTTTTCATATTTGAGGTATCATGTTATTAGCTCATATCCAATTTGCTATTCATTATGTTTTTATTAACTGTGCTGGCATTTCTATAATGATGCACCAAGAATCATGGGTGTGAGCTGCGCAGCCTTATTAGTTGTGAATCAGGGCAGAGCTTGGTAAATTAGACACGTATTAACTTGATATTACTCATCTACTGGTGTTAAGATCTCTTCCCTCCCAGACAAACAGGGTTGTAAAACGTGTTAGCTGATGTTAGTGTCAATGGTAGGAGCTAACAGGACCTCATTAGATATTTATAGTTTCAAAAACAAAATGCCAGAAAATCAGGACACCCACAATTAATGACTAGCCGGTTCTAACAACCTCTGTGTGCTGCAAGGTTTCTTGTAAGGAAGATATTTGTGTAGGACATGTTACGTATGTATGCATTACCACAAACTGTTTAAGTTATGGTTTATTTAAGGTTGAGATATAGGTGTGAGTCACAGTGTGTCAGTGACATATGAGAGGTAAAACACATTAGCTGGAACCTCAGTATAGGAGATTTGCCTTAGAATTGCCACCTTCCCACACAGTCAATGGCCTGTTTTAGAAATGCCAACATAGGCTTGTTATTCGGGACTCCTGGGAGCCCGTCAGGATGGTCTCTGCTCTGCTGGGGGGAGCAGCGAGTCACTCAGGCATCAACAAGAGAGTAGTTAAATCCCAACCAGCTGCAAGATTTTTACAGCTCGGGTGCACAAGCCAAAAATAACCCACTCAGTTCCCAGAATCAGCAGGTTCATAGTGTTTGCATTCCCAAAAAAGAAAAAAGACTATAAATCTCGGTGCGGCTGCAGCTGACTGGCAGAAGATTACCTCTGGAAGAGATGTTCTGACCATTCCTTAATGGTTTCCTTGACCAGAGTTTGCTCTAACTGCTTCATTTTCCCTTTTGCTGGCAGAACCAGAAATGTAGTAGCACTCCCATTATAATGAAGCCGTACCACGGTGCATGACAGCTCCTCATCAAAATAGAAGTCGAATCTGCCTGTCTGGTGCATCATAGGGACTTTCACAGTAGTTTCAGCATCCACAAAGAATTCCCTTTCTTCGGTATGCTCTGGTTTAAAAGGCTTTTCCCAGTTGCCTGATACAGAGAAGGAGAATGCAGCTGAATATCCCATGTCCCATCCCATAATAAACTGAATTATATATCGCTGGTAATAATCCTCATAGGAATAAAATTCCTCCATTCGTTAAATTCAGAATTTTTGAACATAACATTTTAAAATGCGTATCACTGGTCAAAAGAGTGTGTTAGATTCTGATTTCACTTTATTTTTCAGATGCCAGCAATGAACTAATTAGGCATTTTCTTTGTACCTACCACTACTTTTCTGTTCAGGTGATCTAAATGGCCTTTCTGTAAGTTGTCATTTAAGGGCTTACCTGACATCATCTGTGTACTCATATACTGTGTGCATTTCATTTCTATTTATTTTAATCATAAGCCTTAATTTGTAGATAAAATTAATGTAGGACCTTATATCTGAGTGCCGTTATGTCAGGCTTAAGAGCACATCACCTAACCCACATCAGAAATGCAATGTGTTTCTTCTTGTTCCTTAAAATGTCCTTCCTTGTTCATCACTAGCTTCTTCCATATATAAATATGTTACTGTATATACATAAAGGACTCTGACAGGGAAAAAAAAAAAAAGGAGTATGTAGTAAATTAGGCCATTCAATCGTGCAGAATTTTACAGAAAGGCATTAAAAGGATTAGGTCGTGCATGTGTCTCAGCACCTTCACTGAAAATTAGAAGAACACAGGGCAGTCAGGGTTATGGCTAAACCCATGAAAGTGGGCTCAGGCTGCAGGGGAGGCTGCGGCTGCCACAAAGAGAACCAAGCCTCTGGCTGCCTTCCCATGTGGTGTCCTGCCACCTCTCCACCACCTCCACTATGCCTTTAGAGGCTTTTCTCACCCAGCAAAGAGCATTTGACATTTCCTCCAGAGCAATTTCCAAATGAGGTTAGATCTGTTGATAAGAATGAATGCAAATCCTAGAGGACTTACCTTTAAAGAAAACAAAGCTAGCCAGAAGCATTACAGTCTGTGGATCCATGTCCTTGACCAAATTAGTAATTTTCCCATATGTTTTCCTCTCTATATAATCATTGATCTGCTTCTCAGCCTCCGTGGGATTGTTGAAGTCAGTAGTAAAAGCCTCCAGCTGATACAGAGCTTTGGCATCATCTAAAAACTTTTTTAGAGGTTTCAGCTTCTCTGTTAGAAAGATGGCGTTCCCCATGTTGAGCTGGACCCCGTTCTCAGGGTGGCTCAGCATGTGGATGAGGTTGTGGAAGCCTTCATGTATCTCTTTCTCCTGAATCTCTGTAAGGTTGAAGATGAGTCCTTCCAGGATCTGAGTCTGAGTGGTTGATCTAGCCCCTAGGGCCAGCATCGCAAATGCAATGGAGATGCTTACAGGAGAGAAGAAAATGTTCTTATTAGGTGCCTCCAGCGTAACCTCTTTAAAAAATTGAAATGCGAAGTCAGCATTGTTTGGCACTAGTTTGAGGCAAGCGATCGCCTCACCTCTTTGATGCATGTGGTGTTTAGGTTCATTTGGATCATGTCCATTGTGGTGGCTGGGTGGGAGCTGACCATGGGCAACAGCATGAAGCCCAGCCAGTAGCAAACTTATGTAGAATGTTATCTTCATCTT
Organism: Chionis minor; assembly: GCA_013398295.1. NCBI lineage: Eukaryota > Metazoa > Chordata > Aves > Charadriiformes > Chionidae > Chionis > Chionis minor. The sequence goes on from VZSF01003827.1 coordinate 81,602, forward strand.
CTTGTATTAAAATCCTATGGAAAAAAAGGAGAAGCTATTACTAAAGTAAGTAAATTAATTAAGTAGGAATAGTTAATCTGTCATTCCCACTGAATAAGACATCTTATCTGTTTCTTGTGTCCTCAGTTTTCATGTTCTCCAAGTGTTGCCAGGTTTTTTTTATTTTCCTAGGCCTCCTGGCAAGCCTCTGCCAACTCTTTCTTCCACCCTCACCCTAAACACCTGCAAAGGCAAAATTCAGCATGAATTAGCTGAATACAGAGCACCCTCAGCAGGCCAGAGAATGGAGCGTGTCCCATCAGAAAACACACCATGGCTAATCACTGGAGGGCTGAGAGACCACTGTGCTTTTAACTCTAATGGTCTAAGATAATTCCTGGTAAGCTCCTCATAGAAAAAGTCTGGATGTCTTGTGAGTAAAGGGAGAAAGAGGAAATTCATGCAAGTGGGCAGGAATCGGTAGCTACGTACAAACAGAGTTTGAGCAAATGGGCATGAAGGAAGATCTTTAAATAAACTTTTGGTCATATTGATAAGCTGCCCTATTTCACGAGAGGATAAATGGCGGCAGTTTTTCAGCAGCAAAGTGAATATAAAGCTCTGTGTCTCTAAGGGATAGGTGCTCTTTCTTTCTGAATAAAAATGATGTAATGCTTTAAGTATGAACCTGAAGTGTTGTATCGTAAGAGACAAACCAAACCCTTTGGAGTGGGTTCGCTTTCAGCACAGCAGAAGGAGTCAATGGCATTAATACAACCAAGGCCTCATTTTTATCAGATGCTCTACTGGTCAAAGGGCAGTACATTTATCAACCCGTTATGCTTGGCTGTGGTAGCTGCATTCCTTTGCAGAGCTGACACTCTGCACTGTACAAGCTCTTACAAAGGGACCTCGGAAACATGGATAGGAGGAATGTCCCAGTGGGCCTCATTTCTGAGGAGGAATATAGGGCAAAGAAATGGTGAGAAAGTCGCACAGGATTTGGGGGGATAATGAGCCAGATTTGCTAAAACTTGTGCAAGGAGAGACAAATTAAACCAATTGCACCTTTCTGCTCTGGCATGATTCAACTCGAGAGACTGTTGTCAGAAAGCGCTATGCTCACGGTCCTGCTTTCTCCATAACATCAGAGGGAGCAATTTGTATTTGTAGTTGAATATCCAGTTACAGTTACACCTGCATAAGAACAACAAAACATTTGCAAGCTATAATCAAATATTCAAACATTTATGCGTTTGATATAAGGATTTCTAAAAAGCAGGCCTGTTTGCAATAACACCTACTGTGCTACCCACAAATGGAAGAACTGTAAGGGTTCTTGGTAACTACATTTTCAATTACTGTGCACAGTAGTTTTAAATTATAGTTTGGCCTCCTCTGACTTTGACATTGAAATGATACTTCTCAGTATATCTAGCTACTTGTAACTTGACATAAGAGCTCCAGTTCTGAATATTTAAAACCAGCTATCAGTGAGCCAATGTATTAGTCAGACCTCGAAAAGAAATCAACTCCCAAACAAAAACATCAGAGCTAAGCCTAATCTATTTCCACACATCCAGCAGGCCAATTCAGAAGCTGCCTCTGGATAAATTATTCACTGTGAACTATTTACTCAGCTGCAGTCATAATTTATTAAGAATAACACGAATATCAAAGAATGAAACATTTAATTTTAAACATAAGTCACCACCTGTTCCCTATCTCATCACATTTAATATTTATAACAAAATGCAGCCGATAGGTGCACTTTTCTATATACACATTGAACTCCCAATTTCTGATTATTTGGAATGCAAAGTAAACAAGGAATTTAGCTGACCTGGCCTCAGAATTATGGCTAACGGATCTAGCATGGTTTTGCTGTAAGGGTTCTGTTAAAATATTGGTTGCAGTTTTCTGAATTCTAATATTTTTGCTCTATGTACTTATGACATATTTGCATTTTGTGGTTAATTTATGTACTTTCATGGAATTAATTTCATTCTATTATAGCTCTCAAATCACAGATAATTAAATACAATCTGAGTCTGAATCATCCATCTGTTACTCAGTACTGGCCAATCACAGCCAAGACTCATGAGTCAGCCCTCACAAAAATCTTGATAATGGTTGATACTGAAATCTCAAGATTATAAAACACTCAGCAGCCACAGATTATAGAGGTCTTTTTTGCTGTTTAGGCCTTGAAGATAGAAGTGGCCCACTCTATTAAGCCTTTCTTTGAAACATGAAGGTACTTTTATAATAGAATTTGCATCCTGTAGGCCTTTAGAATATGATTGGGGATTGTTACTTCGTACTTGATATTTACTGTTCCATTTGATATTATTGTGGCTTCTAGGTTAGCAAGTGATCAGCCACTGACAAATTGGCAACAGAGACCCTTTTGGTATGAAGCAGAAGATGCAGATTCTCATATGGTCTTAATGATTGAGGGATTTTCCTACTAAGCATACTTGCAAACAATTTATTAAAAAGCAAAGAGCTGAGAACCTGTGCTAAAAAGCCCTTAGGGAATTCCCTATCTGGAGGGGCTAATTTTGCAGGAAGCTTCCTATCTTAAAACTTTTACTCATGTAACCTCCAGGAAAACAGTTTGTCCATAAACATGGGAGTAGAAGTGAAAAGCTCTTTGGTTTTAATTCCAAATCTACACTGACTTGTCGAATAGCCTGGAAGGAAACCCATTTACCTCTCTGACTCTTTTCCTCTCTTTGTCTGTGTTACGCAATGGCAGTACAGTTGTGATATTCAAGAAAAGGTTGCTTTCATGAAGAGCTTTCAATCAAACCAGACAATGGTACAAGAGTGTGCCAATACCTGGAGGACAGTGTTCCTTTAAGCAATTTAACTGTAATAGACTTGGTGATTACACTTGTTGAATATATTACCTCTTCCCTATCACACAATCTTCCCTACCATGCAACCCAGAATGGCAGTACTTATTTTGGGCAGTATATCCTAGAAAGAAAATGGAGAAAACTGGAATTAGCTGAAGTTACCGGAGAATAATTCCACCAGAAGTCCTGGAAGTGAGCTGGACTAAGTTTTCTGACTGAAAGAACTTGCTTCTTTGTGGATATAGCTAATTCATCCACTTTAAGACTGGTTTTTATCTCTGTGATTTGGAGAGACAATTCTGAGGACAATTTTCTGCCTTTAGAGTCCCTTATAATAGTCCAGAAGATGAATATTCATCCTGTGCTACTCCCATAAGGGGTACTCAATGATAATCTCATTTCAGACAACATGAAAATTTGCACTGCTCAACAACATATGCAGGCACGGAATAGAAAAGCTGTTTGCTCACCAGATGGTGCTGCTTCCCTCCTGATTGCTTCTAAATGGTGAAATCTGAGAAACCTGTTTCCCCAAAGCTGCACTGTGAGGACACCAGGCACATCAAGACATGGCCCCAGTACCACCAGTGGTGTCTACTGAACTAATCTCAGCTACTCAGGGCCATATCCAAAAAAAATCACCCAAGTTCACAAAAAAGTCACAAAAGAAAGACTTGGCCAGTCACGTCTGTGTGTGTGAAAATGATCTCAGAAGCCTTCTGTCCAGGAATGCCTACTCACAAGAGCACTACAAACTCACACGTGCTTTCCTGGCTGGCCAGAAAGCTCTCTGCGTACCTCACCGTATGTGCCTAGACACACCCAGGGACTTTTCCAGACTGATCAGCTAGACATTTATTTCTCTTGTGATTCAGAGTTTTGATGCCTTTCTGCCTGAGGCCCCTGAGAAAATTGCAAGCACAAGCCAAGGCTGTTGGATTCTGCAGAGAATCCAACCACTGTGACTATTTCATTAAAAGTAATTCCTTTTGCAGCAGAAACACGGAAGCCAAATTTCCTTTGCCAATATCCTTTAGAAATGTATGTGATAGTTTACAGAGTTAGTCCCAGTGTCTTCTACCTTTGACAGGACAGCTTAACATTGGAGAGCTCACCCAGGCAGCGCACCCTCCAAGAGTGGCATCACCCACTTCTTGGCCTCCTTTTACCTGGAAACAGGTGAACGTGAACACTCACTCTTCTACTGGGCCACCATGAGTATTTGCTGTTGAACCTGAGTTACTGCACATGCTCAGGGATGAAGGATCACTAAGGCCAGAGGATAAAAGGAAGAAAAAAAACCCCCATGCAGCGGTTAGGGCAGTCAGAGATTTTCTTCTCTCTGCAAAGCAGCAACAGTCCCAAGAACAGATCAGACCAGGTTCCCAGTTTCTGCTTTCCAGTGTGCACCTCACCACTGCCCAGTCTCTGGCTCCATGAACTTGTTGGCCTCACAGTGATGTTAGCTCCCCTGAGAATGCGGAGAACACCAATTTCTCTCCTTCCTGCTCAATGGTCCTGTAATCTGATGATTAGAACATTAAGGGGATGTCTCATCTAGAAGGGAAGCAGATCTTAGCTATCCCATTCCCTAGGCAAAGATATTTCACGTAGATCTTGAATATGAAAATCAGCAGAATTACTTAAAAAGAATCACCAATAAATAAATAAATAAAAAAGGTCTAAGCACCCATCCTCAGGCTTTTAATGGAGCAGAGCCTATTTCCTCTAGCAGGAAGCACCCGCTCTTAGGTGCTTAGGATTTGCTGTCTCCAGAGACCACCTTGATTTCCTGCAAGGCAACTAGACACCCCACTCTGGTTTTTAGATTCTTACTCCTCCCACCAGCCGCCTGACAATGTGCAGGCAACTCCATGCCTAAACTGCAATGCCTACTTCTTTTATATCCAGCTGACCCAATAAAAGCCTCTTTATCACTGGAACAATTGCTAAGGCCGATTTCAATATAAGATTCAACCCTAGGAAAGGCTTAAAATCAATTACATCAAGATGATACACTTTTGAAGTCTCTACAGGAAACAAAAAAAAATCACAACTTACAGCAGCTTCCAAAGATCCTGCTGTCTTCACTAGGACTACCCTGCAGCTCCCTCTCTTATTTATTCTGTTAAATAGCATTATGAAAGCAAAACGTCCTCTAGAAAACATTAACCAGGGCAGACAAGTGTTATTACTTTAGGAATGGTGCAGAGTAAACAGCGAAGACAATTTTTTTGGGGGAGGCACCTGATTTTTGCTGTATACGCATGGCCAAACCCTGACTTTCCTTACAACAGTCATAAGAGTCCTCCTGGATTTTTGCAGATTCTCCTGCTGGGAATCCAGCCCCTCACTCTAGCAAACACTTTACATGCGTCATTAACTTCTGTAAACTGCATGAATTCATACAGTAGGAGTACTGAAATGAGTAAAATTAAACACATACATAATATAGACAAGAGCTTAAGGAAAAGACAGCTGGATGCATGCTGCAGCCAGATCTCATCTTCAGAGTTTGCACAGAGATATTTTAGCTCCCGTACACCAGATTTTTAATAGCTTTTATTTGGCATATTTGATTTAAATGATCCGCTACTTCTTAATTATCTACATTGCCATTAATAAGGGCCAATTTCTGGGGACATCACTAGTAAACTTAAAAATTAAGCAGTAGTACTGATGTTTGTACTGGCTGAGTGTTGCTACAGGGATGGCAACGTGACGGCAGAGATGGGCACTCAGGCGCCTGTGGTACCCAGCACTCCCCGGACAGATTAGTGTCACCCAGTACCTCATGCAGCGATGGACTGAAGGATAAACTGTTGCCCTGTGCTCCATGAGTGTGGGCTGGCACAAGGTGCAGGCACTGCCAAAATGTGGGCAAAGAAGTGTCAGACAGGCACACCAGAGCATGCTGTCGCGCAGAGGTGGAACCATGTGGTCAGGTCACCTGTGTTTTGCATGATCCGCCCTTAAAGTCAAACTCCATGCAGGAGGCTGTGCTCCTGCAGCACCCATGGAGTGTCAACCGCAGTGGCTGTGCTAATGTGGGTATAACTGAGGGACTAGAAAATGCTCACAGGTCAGTGCCCAGCTCAACATCTTCCACCCAGGAGAAGCATCCCCTTGGGAAGTAGGGGACTGAAGGAGAAAAGGTGGTATACTTCATAGAATCATCTAGGTTGGAAAACACCCTTAAGATCATCAAATCCAAGTGCAAACCTAACACTGCCAAGTCCAGCCCTAAACCACATCCCTGAGTGCCACGTCTACCCATCTTTTAAATATCTCCAGGGATGGTGACTCAACCACTGCCCTGGGCACCCTGTTCCAACACTTGATAGCCCTTTTGGTGAGGAAATTTTTCCTAATATCAAATCTAAACCTCCCCTGGTGCAACTTGAGGCCGTTTCCTCTCATCCTATCGTGTATTACTTGGGAGAAGAGACCGACCTCCGGCTGGCTACAACCTCCTTTCAGGCAGTTGCAGAGAGCAAGGTCTCCTCTCAGCATCCTTTTCTCCAGGCTGAACAAGCCCGGTTCCCTCGGCCGCTCGTCATTAGACTTCTTGCCTAGACCCCTCACCAGCTCCGTTGCCCTTCTCTGGACACACTCCAGCACCTCAATGTCTTTCTTTTAATGAAAACGTTTTTTCTTGCCATGTACTTTAAGGGAAGAATCTTTCAGAAAGAAAGCTTTACAATAACGGGAGAATTGTTTTGGCAGCCTTTTCCTATGGGGCATTCATCAGGGGTTAGGAGGAAATAGAAGCATTTATTTTTCTCTGTTTTCCAACATTTTCTCTGTTTTCTCCTCTGTGGGTGCCTTTCACCTGTGTGAGTTTTGATCCAGGCTGATAGAACATGTGTTTGAATTGTTTACCAGCTGGTAAAACAGCAGTTGGGCACAGGCAGCCTTTTTGTCTTAAAATTAACAAACGAAAACAGCCTCTGAAGTTGTGGACCCTTACCTAGAACATATGCAGACTGAAGATGAATAATACATACAGAGACAAATGAAAACACAATTAAAGAAAAAAAGTTCAGCTATGAGTAAAGTTACTGAGAAAAGTGAAGAAAAAAACTGTTGACATAACTTTGTTTAAGAGCAATTCAGTTTTGCAATTGAAAGTGCCCTTGACCTGCTGACATTTCTATGGGAGTGCAAGAGGGAAAATGAATGAAATAAAATCTAATCCATATTAATCTCCAGTGTTATATGCAATGTGATACCCGATTTCTTTTCCCTCATGTATACAAGAGTTTCATCCAATCATGTAAATTACCTTGAAATTTGCAGAGGCTCTCTTTCAGTATTTGATAGCAGAATATGTTGCATGTGAACTTGCAGCTTTCTTTTTGTGCAGGCTTATGTACGCACTTCTCTGGTATTTTGAACAATGCTGTTAGGAATCCTTCTGTTTACTCTTCTTGGTCTGGAACATTAGGAGTCTTGTTGCTTTGAACCCCAAGTTACTCCGGGGGGTTAAAAGTATTATTATTATTGCAAGTTCTTAATAATACTATTTCATTTTCAGTAAATTGGCAACATCAACAAGAGCCATCCAGCATGAATTCCCTTGGAAACAGGCTGGCTGTAGTCCAAAAAACAATTAATTATTTAAATTAGAAGAACTGTATGCTTGTGTCTCTGGCAGAGAAACACTTTCATCTTTTTAAAATATTTAACTAATTACCCTGAAAGCCATTTTAAAACACGATGGTTTGTTGTTGTTGTTCTGATAATGCCCTCTGTAGTACAGAGCACACAAGTCCCTCCTACGATGGTGCTGAGATTAAATGTCAGCGTGGAGCTGGTGAAGGCTGCGTCTTTCTCTCCGCTGCCAGGCTATGTTTAATTTGTGGAGCTCTGTCTCTCTCTGTCTTTCAGGGGGAAATGCACTCGGGGTTACATAAAGAGTTCAGCAGTGACCTGCTGGAACACATTACCTGCAGCGCCAAAACAGACCGTGCCAAGTGTCTGCTCCAGTCCTTCCAAGCCAAGATACAGCAGACTTTCACCTTTAAGTTGCTTCTTCCTTGATTTCATGCTGCACACTGGTCTTGCCCCCTGCCAGCCCCACACAGTAGGTCTGGGCTCACTCCAAGGGACAGTGTCTCACTCAGACGTTAATTCCATCCCCGATAAGGGAACGCACACATAGCACTGTCCCTTGAGCCACCACAGAGATTCCCTACCCTTGCTTTCACTGTAGCATCAGTTTCTTTCTGTAACGCAGTGAAGACCCTCCAGGTCCCAAGGAAACTCTTACTTTCCATCACTTCCAAAATTTGGTTTAGAGTCCGCTTCCTCCTCTTCTCAGGCTGTGTTTTCACAGTAGCTTTAACCTGACCAAAGTACAGGATGCCACTGCCAGAGGTGTCTCATCTTCCTGCATCCTTGCCATCTCTCCAGGATGGTCAGGGAGCTGGAGCCCAGGGGAGCTGGAGAGGCTGGGAGACCTGGGCTTGTTCAGGAGAAGAGAAGGTGAAGGGGGAGGCTGTACCTGTTGTCCTCCCCTATGTAACAGGCTACATCAGAGAGAAGATGGAGCCAGAGGTGCGCAGTGGTAGTGTGCAAGGCAGGGGACACAAGCTGCACAAGGTAAATGCAAATGCGATATAAGGAAAGTAACGTTCACAGGGAGGTGAAACACAAGGGCAGGTCACCCTGGGAGGCTGTGAAATTGCCATCCTCGGAGGCATCCAAAACCTAGCTGGACATGGACCTAAGTAACATGAGTTAGATTCCAGGCTGGTGCTGATGTGAGCAGGTGGTGGGATTGGATGACCTCCAGAGGTGCCTTCCAACCTCAATTCTACTTTTCTAATAAAAATAACTGTGAAACCATGCTCTTATGAGTCCCTGTCACCACTCGCACTGCGGGTTTGCAGCTCACCCTGCAGAGAAACCTCCCTCTGCTGCTCCCTGCATGACTCCAGAGGCTTTTCCCTGAAACAGTCAGCACCTAGGGGAAGGTGACATCTCCCTCGTCCTCTGGCGTGTCCCAGCAGAGCCGGCACAAGGCAAGCAGACAGTCTCCCTCCCGGCTGCCCAGACGCAGGCTCTGCCAGAGCACAGCACACAATATGCACGCTGGGAACAAACAAATCTGGTGGACCATCTGCCATGCTCCCAGCAAGCCACAGCCGCGGCAGGTGGCACGCACCCCTCTGGGATGCCAGCACCGCACAGGACTGTGCTTTTCTCCTCAGAGACTTCAAAAGTTTCCAGCACTGATCGCAATCTCAGTAGTGATTCATGTAGCTGCCTCAATTTCTCTAGACCTGCCTGTAATTAAGACCTGTTAATGATGCGCTTTTTAAAAGCCTATGTGGGAGGGGAGAAGGAAAATGGTGAACCTTGGAACAGGCAAACATGAATGGGCTTTTTCAAAATTAGAAGTAAGCTGCTGCCAGAGAAATACTTGATACTGCCATTTTCCTTCACATATCTCCATTAAGATGGTAATTTTTTAGAATCATAGAATGATTTAGGTTAGAAGACACCTTAAAGATCATGTAGTTCCAACCCCCCTGCCATAGGCAAGGACACCTCCCACTAGACCAGGTTGCTCAAAGCCTCATCCAGCCTGGCCTTCAACACTTCCGGGGATGGAACCTCCACAGCTTCCCTGGGAAATCTGTTACAGTGCCTCACCACCTTCATGGTGACAAGTTTCTTCCTGATATCCAATCTAAACCTACTCTCTTACAGTTTGAAGCCATTACCCCTCATCCTATCGCTACATGCCCTTGTAAAAAGTCCCTCTCCCGCTTTCCTCTAGGCCCCCTTCGGATACTGGAAGGCTGTTATAAGGTCTCCCTGAAGCTTTCTTCAGGCTGAACAACCCCAACTCTCCCAGCCTGTCCTCATAGCAGAAGTGCTCCAGCCCTCTGATCATCTTTGTGGCCTCCTCTGGACCTGCTCCAGCCCATCCATGTCCTTCTTATGTTGGGAGCTCCAGAACTGGACACAGTACTCCAGGTGGGGTCTCACCAGAGCGGAATCACCTCCCTTGACCTGCTGGCCACAGTGATTTTGATGCAGCCTGGGATGTGTTTGGCTGTGTGGGCTGCAAGCGCACAACACTGGCTCATCTTGAATTTCTCATCTACCAACACCCCCAAGTCCCTCTCCTCAGGGCTGCTGAGGAGCAGCATGTGTCCAGTTGGGTGTTCAAGCAGTTGAGATTTAACTCCATTTGCTTCCTTAGAGATGCAGGAAGCCTGACTGTGGGTGTCTCAACGGGTCTGATTCTTTGCTGTCTAGCCTCAGGACAAGATAAAGCATCTCCAAAGATGAACTCATGTGATTGCAGCGTGGAGAGCTGTCTCTGATAATTGACAAAATTTTCTAACACAGAAGAACAGAGTTTAGAAAATGTTCAAATTCAGACTAATTTGTTTTGTACTTTTATGTTTTTTTAATTATCTGAGTAGACTTATGTTCTGCTTTCTTGTGCCGTGAATAAACAATCTATATGAGTGGGTCTGAGAACAAATGTTGATGGTTCTCTATCTTTTATCTGGGCAAATTTCATTCCTCTCTGTGTCTGTTTGTAATTGTTCCCTCTGGAGAACCATAGGGAAGAGGACGATTCAGTGAACGTGTTGCTTCTATGCTCTAAAATTATGTGGTCTGAACATACTCAGTGTTAGATCTTTATTTTGATAACAGTTGGTTCTTTCACCAAAGAAAAGCCCTACGTTTCTGCAGGTTTAAAATATCTGCACACCTCTTGCCCTGCACTCTGAGACAGATGATCCATAAGAGTTTTAAACCCTGGAAGCTGCCCAGGGGGTGCCAACTTCTTCACAAGCCCTGCGAAATCACTTTCTTATTTCAAATCCCTCCTTAAAAAGCACATCACTTCTGCCAAGATGCCTTTAGCGCTCTCTGAAATGGCTAGGAAATTGGAGACTGGCCACTTACAGAAATACCCGGCAGACTGAAAACTAGCTTATTGTTTAGTTTGATTTTGAACCCTATAAGTCTACCGTCATCTGTGTGTCAGGCCGATTTCTCCAGTATTTTCTTTGTTTTCTCTTCCTCCAGAATCTCATTTTTTGCCCCATCCACCATCTGTAGTGATTATGCTGTACTTAGACACCTCAGAACCAGGTCACAGGGGATACTGCTAGCGATAAAATCCAGGACACTTGGGTGGGCTGTCACATGCCAGGTGCCTTGGAGGGACGCATGAACTGCAAACTCCTGCAGTTAGGAAAAGCCAGGACAAAGGTGGTTGTGTTGTGCCTTTTGGCCAGAGATGGGACCGCTGGAGCCCTGCTGCGCCCACACTGATCTGGCATTACATTTCTTCAGAGGCAAAACTGGAGTTCCAGTACCTGGCTGCTGCATCCCGTCCCTGGGCTGCACTCTGCCTCCCCCTCCTGTCATACCTGGTGTCTTTATACCGGTGATGATGAAAATACTGGGTCAGCCTACACCCAGAGCGCACCCCTGAGAAAGCCCAATTGCTCTCTGACACTGGGTCACTAAAACCTTTCAAAATGGTTTACCAATCTTGCACCGATCTTGTAGTGCATATTTCTGTACCTTATGTAAGAATATGTCATGTAAGACAATAACGCCTTACTAAACCTAAATATAACCTCGGTATTGCTTAGCTAAGCTGTACTTCAGCTCAGCTATTTGCTAATGACAAGGCTTGTTACTCTGCCATTGCAGGGGATTAGGTTAGTCTGCTGTGGTTTGTTTTTGACAAAACCATTTTCATTTTGTCATCCTGCTTTTTTTCTTGCTATTTTTCATATCGCTATTTTCTAGATACTTTACTAATATTTCCAACATTTTTCCAGGAACTGGAGTTGAGCTTAGTGGCTTATTCCCTAACTCTTCTTTTATCTTTTTTTTTTCTAAAGAAACATACTTTTTCTCTTTCTCCAATGCTCTGTAAATTTATTGCCTTTTTTTTTTTTTTTTTGAGGTTGGCTTGTTTTCTCTGAGAAGCACACAGTCTTCTCTGGCTCTTGTGCTGGGGCTGAGAGGGATCTGGGGAGCTCAGAGGGGCTACAGGATGTCCATAACTGGGGTGGGGAGCTGGGGAGAGCTGTAAATGGAGGGACATATGTGATGGTGAATCCCACACACACTTTTTCTCTCTGCTTCCCCAAACTACTGCCTGGGTAGGGATTATGCACAAGTGTAAAGACAAAATTGTGTCTGTTTATGTAGACCTCATTATAGTCAATGCTAGCAGTGTTAACCCCTCCAGCTGAAGGCTTTTAATTAGCAAGAGATTAGCTACTGTGCAAATACACCTTAATAGCTACCTTCTGTTGTTGATGTGAACACGATTTACTGACCCACTGTAATCAATGAATCAAAGGTAATTATGTCATACCAAGTAGAGGGTTTTCCGGAGGATTTACTGTTTCCCCCAAACGAGAGCACTGCATGTCTACAAATACAGGGAGGCAGAGGATGACCAGATGTTCTGAAGGGGAAACTGATCCTGATCCTGCATGTACGTGAGGAACTCCTGCAGCAGTTGTCATCTCTCTGCTGTGGAGAGATGGCAGCCTTAGGAACAGCTTGCAATGAAATAACGAGAGGTAATCCTCACCTTTTGAATGTGCGACATGGGTTTATGAAGAATTATTGTAGATATGAACTGGTTTTAAGAGCATTATCCCCCAAACAGGCAAATCATGGATGCTTTTCACTGAGCAAACAGGACTGTTTTTGCACTCTTGGCACAGCAAAATAACTCCCAATACTGTTGTGGAAAGGTGGTGGAAAGATCAGGCACTATAGGGAAGTCCAAGAAGACTGGCAGGCCTGTCCTGCACATCCCTGTCCCAACAGACAGATAACTTAGGCACAGCGGGTTCACTCTCATCTTTAATTTAAAAAAGTAAAAGAAAATAAATCTTGTTCTGGCAGACAACTGCCTGTCCTTGGTCTAATCAAAGCAACCCATGAGATGGCGCTGTGGATTGCATGGGCACAGCAGAGCAGGAATTGTCTTGTCGAGCTGAGCTTAGGGCTGGGGTGGGAGCCGGTGGTGACACTCGCACCAAGCAGGCACAGAGAGAGAGGTTACAATCGTTCCTGAAGTTTATGAAGATTCTTAGCTAGGAATGATGCATTATTAACTTATTCTTCATCGAAACAAAAAGGAATTGCCTGGATCTGGGATGATTAAATGTTTTGCAGGTAGGCAGACCCTTCCTTAATTGTATATGGGATGTACATAGAGGTATCTCCAGGCATTGCTAACCTGCTTGAAATAGCAGTTTCACTTCCCAGTAATTCCCAACACACACGGGCTGCTTGGATGAATACTTTGGTCCCATTCATTTTCCTGAGCATTTCCATTCGTTCATGCCAATTGGACAATCTTGGGCTATACAAACATTTGCCAGTGCTCAGAAAAGAAACCTACAATAAAGCTTAAAGCATTTAACTGACTATATTGTTTAAAATATTATAGAATACCTTGCATGCATATAGACAAAGTCTTTATTCGCAACCACTAAAAGTTGCTGTTTGTATTGATAAGGAGACTGGTGGCAATATCTGGCAGTTGTACACATAATTAGGGTAACCAAGTGAAGATTTTGGCACAAGTTTAGTTTCACTTCCTTGTATTTATGACATGCTTAAACCAGTATCAGCTTACACACACTACATAATCACCCATCTGCTCTGGAAATGCTGTACAGTGAAAGTCATTAGTTCCCTGCCCTCAACTTCAAGCTTAAAATACACTGTGGTGATCTGTTAAACCCACAGAAAAGTATGGAAGCACACATATGGGGAATGGGGAGAAAAATAGCAAAGTTCAGTCTAAAAGAAGTGTGAATAGTTTTGTGAAATTGAGTATGGAAAAGATTCAGTATAAACTGAGAACATAAATAACAACCATAGAATCACAGACTCATAGAATACTAGGTTGGAAGGGACCTCAAGGATCGTCTGGTCCAACCTTTCTTGGCAAAAGCATGGTTTAGATAAGATGGCCCACTGCTCTGTCCAGCTGAATCTTAAAAGTGACCAGTGTTGGGGAATCCACCACTTCCCTGGGGAGATGGATCTGATGGATGGACTGTTCAGTGGATGAGGAATTGGTTGGATGGTCACATCCAGAAGGTAGTGGTCAATAGCTCAATGTCTAGATGGAGATCAGTGACAAGTGGTGTCCCTCAGGGGTCCATATTAGGACCAGGACTGTTCAATGTCTTCATCAGTGACATAGACAGTGGGATCAAGTGCACCTTCAGCAAGTTAGTGGATGACACCAAGCTGAGTGGTGCAGTTGACATGCCTGAGGGATGGGATGCCATCCAGAGGGACCTGGACAGGCTTGAGAAGTGGACCCGTGTGAAACTCATGAGGCTCAACAAGGCCAAGTGCAGGGTCCTGCACCTGGGTCGGAACAGCCCCTGGTGTCAATACAGGCTGGGCGATGAAAGGATTGAGAGCAGCCCTGCCAAGAAGGACTTGGGGGTACTGGTGAATGAAAAGTTGGCAATCTGCACTTGCAGCCTGAAAGCCTGCATCAGAAGTGTATTGAGGGAAGTGATTCTGCTCCTCTATTCCACTCTGGTAAGACCCCACCTGGAGTACTGCATCCAGCTCTGGAGCCACCAACATAAGAAAGACATGGACTGGTTGGAGCAGGTCCAGAGGAGAGCCACAAAAATGATCAGAGGGATGGAATATCTCTCCTGTGAAGACAGGCTGAGAGAGTTGGAGTTGTTCAGCCTGGAGAACAGAAGGCTCCAGGGAGACCTTACTTTTGCCTTCCAGTACTTAAAGGGCCTACAGGAAAGATACGGACAAACTTTTTAGCAGGATCTGTTGTGATAGAACAAGGGGTAATGGCTTTAAAGTAAAAGAGGGGAAATTTAGACTACGTATAAGAAAGACATTTTTTACACTGAGGGTGGTCAAAGAGTGGCACAGGTTGCCCAGAGAGGATAGATGCCCCATCCCTCGACAAGGTCTCCCCTAAGGCTTCTTTTCTCAAGGCTGTACAAACCCAGTTCTCTCAGCCTTTCCTCACATTGCAGGCTTCCCGGTCCTTTGATCATCTTCGTGGCTCTTCTCTGGAACTGTCCAAATCTTTTGTATATAGCAGGGATCGAAACTGTAACACTATTCCAAATGTGACCTGACAAGTAGAGTGGGATAATAACTTCTTTATCTCTGCTGGTGATGCCCTTGTTGATGCAACCAAGCATCCCATTGGCTTGCTGTGCCACTGCAGCACACTGTTCACACATATTGAGCTTGTTGTCCACCAGGACCCCCAGGCCACTTTCCACAGAGCTGCTCCCCAGCCAGGTAGATGACAGCCTGTGCTGCACTCTTGGATTATGTTTTCCCAGGTGCAAGACATTACAATTGTCCTTGTTGAACTTCATAGGGTTCTTGGTAGCTCACTCTTCCAGCCTATCCAGTTCTTCCTACAGGGTGACTCTCCCCTCCAAAGTGTCCACTTCCCCAGTCAGTTAGGTATCATCATCAAACTTCATCAGGTCATACTTGATCCCATCATCCAGATCACTTATGAAGACATTAAATAGTGTTGGGCACAATATTGATACCTGAGGGAACCACTTGCGCAGATTGCCAGTTTGAAAAGGAGATATTTACCACTACCCAACACGACTGATCAATCAACAATGATTGATGACTGAATATTACTATTTATTCCATTTCCATGTGTTGCATAAGACTTTTCCCAGTACATAAGTGGTAAATAAAAAGAGAAATCTCTCTGGGAAGGAGGGGAACTGGATGATCTATAACATTCAACAAGAGGAAGCACAGATTTTCAACACTGTTTTGGCCTTATTTCATCTTTTTTCTTTAGTAAACACAGAATTAATATAGAGCTATTTTGCGACTGGGTGCAAACCAGTTTATGTTGAGGACGCACTGCCTCCACTGGACTTGTTTCAGGGAATTTTCCTGTTGGACCAGGTGTCTCCCAGCACTGAGCACACGTGCTGGGAGGTCCTGGAGGGCATTGACCTGTCCAGCTTCACCCAGATGGGAGCCAGCTCCTACCCCAGGGCTCTGGTGTCCACGGAGCCTGTTATTCTTGCCCTAAACGTATCCCACATTTCTGAGTGTTTTTGCTTTGTTTATTGCTTAGCCCTTCAGTCAAGGAAAAAATAAATTATGGTGTATAACAATATAATTCTAATTCTGTCAGATGTATGAAATACAACCCTAAAATCTACATGGTGACAGTGAATTATGAATTCTTTTGGGAAGTCCCTGGTGATAATCCCCTGCTGGGTCTTGCTGTGCAGGTATCTGACAGTGAAATGCCCATTCATTCTTCAATAGCTCTTCAATGAATTTCTCTACAATTTTAGAACAGTATAAGTATGTCTTTACAAGTTACTTACAACATTGTTTGCACTAAATTGCTTTTAAACAGGTGATGAGCCATTAGAACTCCACATATTCTTCCTTGGGAAAAACTTCCTTGCTTCAAGCATCTTGAGGCAAATGTGAAAACTTTTAGAGTTGAGACTACAGGTAGCGTTAGAAATGTGACACTTTTCTGAAGGCTTTTCTGAAGCTTTTAGGTGGTTTACTGTATTTATAGCATCCGTATAGCTCAGAACTGTATACCCATCATATTTTTACTTTCCTGTTTGCAAATTAAGATCTTTTAGAATTACTCTTAACACCATTGTTGCTGCAAATTGGCCAAGATATCTAATTTCTATATGCTTTCTTACAACTGTGCAGTAGATCCACAATTCTCAGAGGAGTGACTGCACCCATGTGTTCATAAATGCTTGTCAGTATTCACTTCATTACAGCTAAAAGACTGCATCCTGCATCTCTCCAAAAAGTCACAGGCTGATGTCCCTGGAGTGTATATCACACCAGACTTTGTGGTATAGACAACTCTTGACATTTTTATGGCTCTACATAAGAGACTCTAAGTGCTGGGTCATGAGGGGCCACAAGCTTTCAGAAGATGGTGCTTTCCTCCAAGGCGTCCCAGAGCTGGAGTCCTTGATCACAGCGTGTGCTGCTGATTGGGGGGCAGCATCACAAGGTGCCCCCAAGACGTCCCTGGCACCCCAGAGGTGTCTGGACGTGAGCCTGGGAGAGCTGGGTGACATCAGTGAAACCTGGCAGGACTGCACCTACTATTCTCACATTGTGCTTCCTACAGTTGAGAAAAATGTTGCTGACAAGAATTATTGCTCTGTCGATGGGATCAAGAACTTTGGCTTCAGTGATTTCTTCATGCGTTTTCTGCTTTTTCTAGTCACTGATCTGCTGCTCAGTTTTGATGAAGTGCCAAAGGTCACTGGAGAAAGCATCTGCTTCATAAACATCTTTCACATCTGTAGCAGCTGCAGCCATTTATCTGTGAACATGATGTTTCCCATATTTAATTTTATGATAACATTTTATGAATAATTTAGCATCTTAATGAGATGACACGAGCTTTTGCCTGTCTTCTTTTCCTCAGCACTCTGGCAAATTAAAGTAAAAGCCTTTTGGTGTTCAGTTCACCATGGCAGATCTCTTACCTAACACTAACACTGCAAAAGCAGTGGAAGTGCTGACGAAAATGTTTCAGAAAATATTGTTGTTTGACTTATGCAGTGTGTGTCGTCAGGCTGGTCTGTATCTTTGTGATGATCACCCACACCTGAGGCCTTATGCCTCCTGAGCAGGAGTCGTGCTAGCAGTGAAGGATCCCATGAAGCCAGAGAGCATTACAGACACTGGAGTTTTTGAGCTCGCACTTTGCTGTGGGTCAAGTATACCAGGAGGGGGAGTGAGTTTGCTACCAAGATGATGTTGCTTTCATAGAATCATAGAATAATTTGGGTTGGAAGGGACCTTTAAAGGCCATTAGCCCTTGTCCTATCATAACAGACCCTGCTAAAAAGTTTGTCTCTATCTTTCCTGTAGGCCCTTTAAGTACTAGAAGGCAAAAGTAAGATCTTCCCGGAGCCTTCTGTTCTCCAGGCTGAACAACTCCAACTCTCTCAGCCTGTCTTCACAGAAGAGACATTCCATCCCTCTGGTCATTTTTGTGGCTCTCCTCTGGACCTGCTCCAACCAGTCCATGTCTTTCTTATGTTGGTGGCTCCAGAGCTAGACACAGTACTCCACGTGGGGTCTCACCAGAGGAGAATCACCTCCCTTGACATGCTGGACATGCTTTTTCAGTGCAGCCCAGGATATGGTTGGCTTTCCAGGCTGTGAGAGCCCAGTGTTGGCTCATGTCCAGCTTTTCATCCACCACTACCCCTAAATCCTTCTTGGCAGGGCTGCTCTCAATCCCTTCATCCTCCAGCTGTATTGATACTGGGGTTGTACCATATATTCTCTGCTCCATTTAGGGACAGAAGGAATTCACCTTGCTCTAGTAAATGTTTTTGCTTTTGGCTGGATGCCTTCCTAGACCTGAACAAAAATGCTTCTTACATTTATATTCAGCTCATCCTGCCATCTATGTATTCTTCTGCCGTGCTATCAGTTGTCTGTGCAACCCACATGTCTTTCCAGCATGACTTTTAAGTTGTATGGATACAAGCTGGAAAAAGTTCCACTCTGAGAACTCAGTCTTACTTCCAACCAGAGATATTCATATCGCTGAGATAAGCAATATTCAGCGGTTTTTCAAGGTGAAAACGAGGTGCCTTCCCAACAGCAAATGTAAAGATATCTGCACAGGGGGTCTTGAGACATGTTTGTCAGTGCCACAGTAGCTTCTCTATTTCCTAATACCTAAACAGACAGTTGTGCAAATTCAACATTGATTTAGCTTGGGTTTTAGCTGACATTGATTATATTTTGTTTGCTACTATTTACAAGATAGCGATCACAGACACTTAGCAAACAGACATAGCTGGTCTTGACCATCACCATGAGTAACCTGGGCATACACAGCTACATTCAGCTCAATCTGGCCAAAGAGTGGCCAGTGTGCGCTGATATTAACAGGCAAGAGTTACCCTACTTCTTTTGGTGAAGAGACATGGCCTGAAATACCTCATATTCATGCCTGCTTTCTTTGTCAACCTTCTTTTGCTTACATTGAGAAGAATTGTGTAGTTTTGTTCAGCCTCCTGGCTTTATACTTTCTACTTTTCTGTATGACATCTCAGAAACTCAACCAGCTGTTGGCAGATTGTGTCCATGGAAGTGACTAGGATGGCAAGCTCAAAGCAACAGCTGGACATTGCCTACTGGTGGTCCCTTTGGGCCCCTGGAGTTTTCAGTTTCTGGAAGATCTGGTGCACAGTAGCTGTTTCTAAATCTGGACGTTTGTTGGAGACATTTATTCCCACTCTAGTCAATTATTTCCAGTGCACAGGGAGAAGGTCAGAGCAGCAAAGCTCTTTGGGTCTGTCCTGTTCTTCGTATTCCTTCATCTGTTGAACGGTGTTATAAACCCAGACTATATGATAAACATTAACCAGACCAGAGACAGATAATCATTCCTGAGGAACAGCAAATAATGTAGATACTGCCTGTGTTTCTTTTTTCACAAATGCTGAGGGACTTTCTACTTAGAGGGAGGTCAGCTGCGTGGTGAAGAGGGAAGAGCCTCTGACAGGGTGAAATCCTCCTGTCAAAACTTGTCTATCCAAACATGTTGTGTCAGGTTGCCCAGAGCAACTCCTGAAGCTTTTGCTGAATCTACGGAATAGTTTCTCCGCAAATACTTTTTAGATGAAAAATGACAGTTTCTGAACTGGAAAAGTACTTTAAAAAGCTTCTTTCAAATTTTGTCTGACTCTTACAATACCTCCCCCAGCTCAGTAATGCACAGCTCTTCAGCTGGGGTCAGACGAAACTTGCTGATTTCTTGAAGAACCTTTCAGCTCTGAAAATGAAGAAAATGAAAAGTGGCTTTCTGATGATGTTTTTCATTCAAAGAGCAAATTCGAAACTGGTTATTAGCACTGCTCTGGCATGGTGTTTCAGTCACTTGGGGGCAGGTTTGGGGATGAGGGAAGGGTGTGGGAGGCTATGAACAGGCACCAACCTGCCTCCAAGGGGAAAGGTTCCCATCCCACGCACACTCACTTGAGCAGCAGCTGAGTCCTGCTTCTGGTGACTGAAACTCCTGAATGTCATGAAAGCACAAGGAACGGATGACACAAATGAGGCAAGGAAAATTCTGGTAATCGATTGCTATGAAATATTATTAATAGAATTGCTCTTAAGAAACCTGTTTGAGTTTTGATTTTTTTCTATTTTCATCAGGTGTGTTTGAGGACAACAATATTGCTCGGTGTGAGAGAGCAGCTGGTCCCAAGTCTGAAATGGAAATCAATCACCTCAGTCAGTCAGAGGAGTCCCTGCATCTTTTGGACTTAGGTAGTATAAGCAGAGGAGGGTGATCTAGCAAGGTGAAATGTGCAGTTGTTTGTTCAACAAATTGAATTCACATTTTCAAAAAGAGTGCAGGAAGAAGGCTGTGGTTCTGATCAGGATCAAGAAGGGAAATTTCCAGTAAAATAGAAGTGGAAGAAAACCAACAAGAAACCACAGATAGCCATCTATCTCATGAGATAGATGATGAACTGCAATGTGGAATCTGCAGGTGTCTAAAGCACGTCATTTATAGTGTCTTTTGTCCTTAGACCTGAAACATAGCACTTTGTTAAAAATCCCAGCTCGTCCTTGGTCATGACCAGGTGGTAGTATTCCTGTGGTTGGTGAGTTAGAATCACAGAATCATAGAAGGTTAGAAGGGACCTTTAAGATCATTGAGTCCAACCATGAGCCTAACACTGCCAAAACCACCACTAAACCATGTCCCTCAGCACATGTACCCATCTTCTAAATACCTCCAGGGATAGTGATTCCACCGCTTCCCAGGGCAGCCTGTTCCAGTGCTTGATAATGCTTACGGTGAATAAACTTTTATCCAATCTAAACCTCCCCTGGTGCAACTTGAGGCCATTTCCTCTTGTCCTATCAAAGTTGTGAACAATAAAGTGAGAAGGACTAATGGGACTGTAGTTAATGCAGTGCTACCTTGCCCTTGTAGTAAAAGCATGCTGGACCCCTGGTGCCTTCCTACCTGGCAACTCAATAGCCAAAGAAAATGAAAAGTGGCCAAGCATTTATCATGATCAGTACAGATAGCAGCATGGATCTCTATTGTTAATGCTATTTAGCCATCCCATACTGTTTTGTATTTTTGCCTACAAGCAAACTAGAAGGGTCAGGGACTGTTACAGACAGTGGCATTGTCTAGAGCATTTCAGTGGAGGGACACCTGCAGGGGCTGCTGTGCATCCCTATTCCCTGTGCTGCTGCATCTCTCAGTCCATGCAGCAGCAGAGAGAAAGGTGCGAGGAAGTGATGGGCAGTGGCTAGTAGATCTTTTCCACTCAAAGGAAATGGGCAAATCCAATTTTAGTAGCACAGACAGTTCAGACAAAGGCTGAGGACAGTATGTCTTTTTTTTCCCCCCCCTCTTAAATCAAGGATGATGGGCTACAAGGATTTCAGAATCAAAAAAATGTGCTTTTAGTGAGCTGTTGTTCAGAGAGGTAGCTCATAAACACTGAGCAGGGATGTCCCTCATTGCCACTGTAGTGACTATTATCTGAAATGTTTAATAACAAACTGTTGGAATAAGTTCCTCTATAGCTCCATAGGTCTCTGGTTGTCAAGATTTCCCCAGAAAGCCTTCTGGAAACCTGCACTAGAATCTGTTGGGAGTACTTAATTTCCTTTTCATTCCTGGTTCTGTCTAAGAGAAGAGCTTGCTTCCCTGGGCAGTTTCCTAATTCTTGGACTCACTTCCAGCCATTCCATGGTGGCCACACTGCACTGGCTTGGGGTCACAGGGCTGCCTCTGTTACAAAACCCTCTTCCTCCTGTAAGTGCCATTTGCTCACCCTGACTATGCCTATCTCCTGCCAGAAGCTCAATATGTAAGGAATAATTGCAAAGTGTGACATCCTAGTACCATTTGCAAGTATTGAGGATACCACAAAGTCAGCCTTTTTGCCTTAAACTCCAGCAGGATCTACAATGTGTTTGTCCCAGCACATTCTGATGCCAGTGAGGGCTCTCTCTGTCCTTACTTATTTTCTCTCGGTTCTTTAATATTTGCAGATCAGCTACCCAGATCTTCCATGCATGTTTTGAACGGCCAGGACACCATTGCATAGGTGTTGGGAATAGGAACTGCTTTAGGCAAAGGTGGTCATCTCAGGTTGAAGGACTCTGTGTCCAAACACATGTAATTGTTACTGCAGAAGTGTTATGTGGCGTTACCCAAGGTGGAAAGCTACTTATAGACATTCAGTTAACAATAGTAAAGGAAATAGCCACCAGTTGTGTCTCCATGCACAATCACAGAATGTCTTGAGACTTTTGTCTTGGCAGTGTCCTTGAATGTATCATGAGTATATATACAGTCAAGTGTGCTGTGCACTCTCAGTTCTTAGAATCATAAAATCATAGAAATATAGAATGGTTTAGGTTGGAAGGGACCTTAAAGATCATCTAGTTCCAACCCCACTGCCATAGGGAAGGACACCTCCCACTAGAGCAGGTTGCTCAAAGCCCCATCCAACCTGGCCTTGAACACTTGCAGGGATGGAACCTCCACAGCTTCCCTGAGCAACCTGTTCCAGTGCCTCACTACCCTCATGGTGAAAAATTTCTTCCTGAGATCTAATCTAATCTTCTCAGCTAGTGATCCCAAATTCAGATGATATGAAGATAGAAACTGAGACAGTGGGAAGTGAATGTATATATGCAAAATTCTACCGGAAAAGTGCAGTTATTGCTAAGCAGCTTTCCTTTTTCACCCTGAAGAGTACAGGGCTTCAGAATAGGTACTTCTGAGCTGGACAGAAGAAGGGATCTGACAAATGTGGTCAGAAGGAAGATTGATTTGGCTAGTGGGTCAGAACACAATAAAGATGTCAAAACATGGAAGTATTAAGAACAACGGGGTGTGCATCAGTGTTTTTTTAGGCAGGTAGGTAGTGGGTGAAAGCTGGACTGTGGCAGGAGTCCTCAGCTGTAGCAGAAACCTTAGGAAACTCCCAGGGGGTGAAATTCTCTCCCTTACCTGAGCTGCCCCTGCAGTGTCAGATGGTTTTCCTGGGAAGGATTACATGGTTTCAGAGGTGGCAAAGCATCTCTTTCCTTTAAAAGCTTCCATCTCAGTTCTCTTTCACAATTTTGCCCTTTTTTTCTCTAATCTCTAGGTAATCATGGGTTTTCAGCCTCATAAGTTTTCTGCAAGTTTCTAGTAATAATGTTAGCAGCCTCTGGGCATCATCCAGAAGCTTGTGGAGCAGTGCTACTTGGTCATCTACTGCTGTCACAGTCATTCAATAGCTGGAGGAAACCCTGAAAACCCTCATGGATCTCTTGCTGCTCCAACCTTTGTGTAGCTGACTCCATGTGGCAATTTTGGTCCCTGTGAGAGCATTGCAAAGACAATGGAGAGGCTCTAAGGAGAGAAGAAAATGACCTTGTCATCTGCCTCTGCCAAGGACTGCTTTTATAACACAACACAAAGCTAGTGTTCCTGAGGGCTACTTGGGATGAGCCAGGTTTTCATGCTTGCCCCACCTTCATTTGGAGAACGTTGTTCTTTCTGTTTGCTTTGGTGGTCAGATGGCACTGACATTGGGCTGCAATACAGGGCCTGGTCAGCAGCACACCCCAAAAAAGGACTGTGCTGACTTTCTTCTGGGACTATTCCCTTCTCTAGATAATGTAAGTAACATCAGATATGAGAATCTGCCTGTGCATTTTACAAATGGTCAAGTCTTGCTGTTGCCCCATGTTGTCATCCTCAGCATGTTTTCATCACCATTTCTTTTTATCTTCTTATTGGTCTATTTACTCTATCCTCCCTCTTCCCCCAGTCCCTCCCCACCTCTCAGTCACTTGCACAGAAAAGGCCCTGATTTCCACTCTTCACACTGGCACCAATGCTTTCATGTTACTCAGATGCGTCCCCTCCGACCCCACCAACAGCCAGAGGTAGGATGTCTGCTTTGGCGTCCCTTCCTGTGAAGCTGCGGATTTGCTTTTGAGTTTCCTGATTGTCTCTGCAGCTTCTCTGCTATGAGACCCCCTGGATCTACTCCTTGCTACGGGGCCTGTGCTCTGACAGACTCTATGTGCTGAAGTACAGGGAGCCGTTGTCTCTGCACCAAAGAAACAGATACCTACTAATGACGAGAACTAGTCCTTCCTAAAAATTCTGCAGCTTTCTATAATTTGTGCTCAGTGATCCATGTTTGCCCCATTGCTGTTTCTTTAAAAGTTTAATTCAAAAATCATTTTCACAGTGGTGAAAACCTCATCCACCTTCTTAGCTGGCTAAAGAAGAACCTCTTCCTACAGGGCAGATTGTCATTGTGCATGAATGAATTAATCCAATGCATGAGTTAATCTATGATTCAGATAGCTAATGTGAGTTTAATGTCTCTAGCTACTAAAATCTAGCAGTATCCACAGCACTTTCAGAAGGATCCCATCATATTTATCTGACCTTTACTGCTTTTTGCACTGTTTTTATATTGTTTGAACAGGCTTAAACAGTGAGCACAATGTTATATATTAAACAGAGCAAATAAAGTTACTACAGCAGCTGTAGAGCAAGCAGTGACAACTTTGCTGTCCTGGACACAGATAAATACCCAATGCATGTCAGCACAAAAAAAGCAAAACCAGCACATGCTGAGCACTCCTGGGTCCCAATGGCTCCGCTGTTTCTTGCTGTCTCCTAAGGTTCCTACGAGAAATGAAAGGTGATGGGATTTTCAGTTTCTCTTGGACAGAGGCTGGTAGGCTGTAGTAAATACTCTCCTTCCCTGATTTTCTGATTCAAAGTCTTCAGAGGAAAATCAACAGCAGCATGGCTCCAAATTCAGACATACTAAGTAAAGCTGTCTTCGTAAATCCTGGAAATCCCGATAAGTTATAGTACTAGTTGCATGTGACAGATGCAACATTTCTTCCTGAGACATCTTTTCTAAATTGCATCTCATGCTTGAAAAAGCAACCTCTTTCTTTGAAGCTAAGCGTCACTTTTATTCCCTTTCCTGTGTCTGGTTGCTAGAAAGAGATAATATTACAGTCAAAGAATGTAAAATGATTTACCTCCCAAACAGTTACATTTCAAAACCTAGAGTAATTTTAAGATTACTTAAAAATGTAATTACAGTCAAAGCATAAGCCAACTATATTTTATGCTTTTTTTTGAATAAACCTAATGACAGACACGACGCTGATCACAAATATCAAATCACCTCTATTTTAGTTTCTTTCCTATCTGAGGGTTTAAGCAACTTTTCCTCATTTACAGCTTTAGGATTAATTAAGCCTTTAGACCAAAGTTAATAACATGGTGTCATGATGAGACATGTTAAGGCTAAGAAGCCTTCAAGTGGTAAATTGATGAAGATGTGTAATACCCTGAATATTGCTAGTTACTTAGTCTGAGTAAAACATCCCTAAGAATTTTGATCCTTATATGACATAGTGCTCAGCATGATGAAGAGTTTAAGGAAACAGCCCAGAGTTCACAGAAAATAAAACTATGTGCAAGGTTTGGTAAAACCTCTTCGAGTTTAGTCCAGGAAGACTAGCCCAGAGGAGGAGGCATGTTAACTGTTAGCCAGTATGGTTCTTACTGGTTAAGAAAACAGGTCATTGTAAAGCACTTTATATCAGATACTCAGTTTGAAGAACATAGAGTTGTTAATTACAGTGAGCTCAGTATGGGACTGGGAAATCTGGGTGTTCCTGTGCATGAAAAATTGTGAATTCAGCTATATGGAAACTGCGACCTAAATTGTGCTTGGGTCAGTGTCTACCCTCGCACAGCCTTTGTGGGTTCCAAGTCTGACCACCATGTTAATATGCTCACTGGTTTTATACCCTCGGTGTGCCTCTGTTAACCCAGTTGGAGCCTGAGCTGGCATTGCCACTTGGAGCCAGCAGACAGACTGTTGTGAACACGAATAAATAAACAGAACATGGGAGGCACACAGTTTTTTTCTCTGGGCTTCACGAATACATATTTGTCCCACCCAGACCCATGACTTTGACTCTTTGAAGATTTCATTGGCTTTTCTTTGGTATTACTGCGTTAGTAATTGCTTTTCTTTTGTTTCCAAGCTCCCTGCAAACTCTCTGCGTCTTTTCTATTGTCTCCCATTCAGTATGAAGAGGTCAACTCCCGTTTCTGATTCACCCTTTATGATAATTTCCATTTGTACTGCCAGACAAATACTTTATTTTTCACTCCTTATCCACTGATCCACAAACCTATATTAAGATAACCTCTCTAATTACTCCTTAAAAGTCTCCCGTGAACGTAGAACCCCCAAACATTACTACTGCACCAACAGGCTGCTCCTTATAATGTTGAAGGAGCCACGTAAGGTGATTTTTAGTTTTCCGTACTGGAGTAGGATTTAGGAGGCTCTGATCTGGCATGAAGAGAGGGAAATGGTCTTATTTTAGTTGGGGTATGATGGCTCCTTCAACTAGACTGCTCTGGGGAAAATACTAAAGGAAAAATACTGAGGAAAAATTTCTGAGGAAAATACTAAATGCTCTCTGTCTTTTCCCATCAGCTGTGCAAGATGCTGAAGTTATCACCTGTGAGGGAATTGCAAACCTTGACATTCAGCCCATAGGGAGGAATATACTGGAAAGAATAAGCCTCCATCCCATATATGCCATCAAGCTCCAAATAAAACTAAGGGAGGAACACTGCTCCCTTGCAGAATAGACCTTTAAAGGCAAAAGGGCTTTTTCCAAGGAGAGTGAGAAATGCATTACCCCCTTAGTATTGTATGAAAAGCCAGAGACCAGACTACACTTGTGTTGTCGAGGCATAGGTTGTGGCCTGTTCTGGCCTCAAGTGTATGTAAACATAGCAACTGATAAAAATTTGTACTCCAATGAATTTTTGTCTGTGTTTATATAGCATTTCATTCTAGTGGGCCTTCTGCCTCTTCCATTTTCATTTCTGTAAAATAAACAACAAGAGATTTGCTATGTCTATGGGATTTCACCACCCAGGCAGGCAGCCACTCAGTGCTCATGAGGCTCACTGTAATTTTTACTCAGTTTGGTCCTCATTTGGGCTTTAACTGATGTTTTGCCATGAGGAGAAACCAAACATGATCCTGGGTTATTTTATAATGAAATTCTTTGTTCATGAGGCTTTTGAGAAACAGTGGAAAATGAAGCTAAAAGAAGCAAAAGAGAAATCATAGGGAAATATCCAATGAATATCTGTTTAGATAGTTAATTAATTATTTTTTTTAACCACAGAAATCTTATTTCTGCAATGGCACATCTACTCTCTAACCAGATGTCTGGTACCAAACAGTACCCATAATTACCAGTGCACTGAAATTTTTATTAGCTAGTAATATTCCTGGTGAAAGGCACACGTGAAATGAATGAAAACTGTTTTTCTTTAAATCTGCAGTTTTAGGAAAGCTAGTTTTCTAAATTGTTTTTCTAAGCTTTTTCTGTTGTTATGCTGAGGCCCTTGCATGTGTTTCAGATCAGTTCCAGAATAAACTGTTCACTTTTAGAAAAGTATAGAAATGAATAAACCCTCTGTTTCCTTGATGCAACTGCGAATTCTTCCCCTGAACCTTTTCAACAGGTAGTTCAATGGCTGAGCCAGAGACCTGGCTCATGTCTAGCTTATATCCAATTTACTTTCCTTCTGTAATAGCACAAGGAATGCAATAGATGATAGGGACACAGATGGGAAAGTGACAGGCATTCAAACTTTTTATTTAAGATACCTTTTTTTTTTTTTTTAGTTTAGAATTGCTGGTGTCATCCAGCTGATTTAAAAGTTACAAGAGGACGTTCACACAACTCACCCTGCACCTACAAACCTTATGGACTGCCAATAATCCTTACACCAAGCAGCCTGCAAGATGGGGAAATTAAATTGTTCAAACTTGATCCTGCCAGGCAGAATTAATCCCCATGCTGCTTTCTCCCTTTCCAATCCATGTGCACATGTGGGCTTCAGCAGGGCTGGAAACAGGGGAGCAGGGAGATTCAGGGAACCAGCATCTCAAGCTTGGTCTAACGCCATCTGCTATTTCGGGGAGGGACCTGTCTTTTCCCATGTGAACTGCTTCATCAGGGTCAGCTTGACCACTTTGTGAATGGTCACAACAGTTCAGCTGTTGATTTTTTTTAGGACTTAAGGTGAATGTCGAGGGTTGCCGACTATACCTCACAGAACAGAGTAGATAGTGCTCAGTTTGGGGTGATTTGATCTTGAATAAGAGTTGAACAAAGAGTGATGCAAAGGCACTGTGAGTGCAGTGAATGTCACAGATGCTGCAGAGGTTTGGAAAGAATGCCTGTATTCCCAAATTAGACAGAAATTGCATGTAGGCATGCAAAATTTTGATGTAAATGTGAGGTACTTTCCTAAAGACTCACAGATTTACAAATGAGGACAACCAAGTTTCATGGAAAACATTAACAGAGCTAACAATAGTTACAGTTTTAAAAGACTAAAAACCTGACAGTGCCCCTTTATTACAAGCTGGCCCAGCATTGCCTGTACTGCCACATCTTTAAACAAATATAACTGGCAAGAAAATCCACTTGACTGTGCATATAATACCTATTGGCTAAGCCAGCAGTTTTCCCGAGGGCTCATGAGAAATTCTTTGCTTGAATTCTCAACCACCAAGGAAGGAGCTCCAAGTGTTGCTAGAAACAGCTCATGCCAAGTGGGCTCCTGGTGCCTGGTTCTCCAAGCAAAGAAGCTGAGTGCGTTGGCTTTCTCCACAGTCTTACGGAATTCCTTTAACCCACCAGGACGTGAGATCACCAGATGCATTCCCTTCCTTGCAAGGCAGCTGTAAAGGTGATGCCTTAGCAAACTGAGAGGTACCCAATAGAAAAGGGGCACTTGAAAAGGCCTACAACAGAAAGAAGACTGCAACATAACAAGCTGTTGTAATACATTTTTAACACACAATTTTATGTTAGCCAAGGGTAAATCATGGGGATTTTTTCTGACCCTTTCTGATTTGGTGGCTATTTACAATTATTATTTCAATAGGTGCATTTCAGAGAAATCAAGAGAGTTCACAGTAACTTTGAAGTGCAGTACGTTACTTTTCAAATATGTCAGTTTGCCGCCTACAACATTCCCTATTGCTGCGCATAAACCTTAATTTTGCTGGATGTCAGGTCAGAGTGTTTGGAAATACAGAACATAACCACTGCTCAGATGATCTCCATCCCCGCTTACGGCTGACTGTGGGCAGTGCCAGGTCAGGCTCCCTGCGACTCCAGCAACAGCACGGCTATCTCTGAGAACCTCAGTAATGCCTGTTTTCTCTGACAGGGCTTTGACACCAGAAGTAGCAGAGACAGGTGATTAATGAAGGCACATAGAGACTTGCCTGTTGAAATCTATGCAAAATGGCAGTAAAACATTGTAAAGCTAATGCAGTCTAGTTATACCCCTCATTGTGCTTCCAGATCCTGCATGTACAACATTCCTGTATGGCAGGGAGAGATGCTACTGTTTCAGTTAACAAGGGAAGTCATCAAGGATCGAGATCCATATCCTTGTTTTTTAGCTAATTACCTGCAGGTACTGTGCTGGTGGAGGACGAGGCAAGGCTAGTTATACCCTGATAACGCAGGGGTACAGCACATTGGCAGTCCATTCCGCATGCTGGCTCCAAGTTTTCTCTCCCTTGGTCAGTATGTCTTAAGCCTGAGGAGCATAAAGATGTTGAAGTGTGGCCAAGGGTTCCTTGTCTTCTTCAGAGAGATTTTACTCTCCCACCCCTCTTCTTTCCATGTTGCTTCCAAAAATGTGAAGGCTCTGCAGTTTGCTGGTGTTATCTTGGCCCAGGGCGATACGTTTTCCCCTTGGTAGAATTTCAGTTTCAGCCAGTGCTGATTCAGGGTATCTACAGCTGGTCCACTGTGTTGTCTTTGGGTGTATGGCAAGCTTTCTGAACATCTGTAAAGTTTTCATTTTTTTCTGTTAAATCATCATATTCTTGCTATACTCCCCCTACTTCCACCATGGAGCTAAAATTCCTGAGCAAATCAGCTCAACACTCCTGCTGTCTTCCAGCTCTTTAAGCCCCTTTCCAAAACCCATATAAATTTTCAACAAAGTCTTTGAACTTAACTGCTTATTTGAGATATCACTGGCCTGCCTTTTAAAACTTTTTTTGAGTTGTTCTTATTTGCAGTTGTAGGGAAGTTACAGAAGCATAGCTGGGAACTATCCTCTCAGCTGAAATAATTTTCCTACCCTCCAATAACTGCTTTTAACCCATAGGGTGCTAGGTTGACTTGCACTGTTTTCCATAAGAAAATCTCACAGTTCTGATAAGAAGACAATCAAGAATTTTTACAAAGGAATCTATTTCAGTTATCTAATATCTACAACTAAGCAAAAAGCTTGGGGTTTTTCCTGGCTTTCATTTTCCAGAAGTGGGCAGAAGGGGAGGGAAGAAATGAAGTCATACAAACAATTTCCTATTTACTCTTATTCTTGCCTTCCCTCTAACTTCCCTCTAACAAATAGTGCACAGTTAACTGCTCACCTAAACCTCACCACTCCCAAAGCAGAGGAGCGATGACTGTCCAAGCTGTATTAGTAGCTGTGGATAAAAAGACTTGTAGTTTGGCAGCCCTGTGCAGAGCTGGAATCCTTGGCTTGGCTCCAGCAGCAGAGATTTGCCCCTTCGAGCACTGCTAAAGCAATTGATTTTATTTTCCTGAGAGAGAAAATGAGTTAGACAGGTGTAGCTGACTAAGATTCTCCATACAACATTTTTCAAGCATTGCTGGTTTTCTTTCTTTAAAATCTGGAGACAAGGGGATGATTATAGAGAAAATGTTCTGCATTAAACAAATCTTTAGGTCTGTGTGAATAGGTTGGCTAGAGGTTGAGGTATTTTGCCTGTAGGTCTGGGAAAAGGTCTGTGCTTGCCCACATGAAAGGCCCTATTATCTCGCACTGCAATTATGCACAGTAGGGTTTTCTCTCATCTGTATGGCCTGTCAGGACTTTCCCAACTGTTACCGTTTGAAGAACCCACAATGATCTATTGTCGTTTAGACAATTATTCTATCACCCAATGATCCCTCCCCACCCGGAAAGGGGAATTGGGAAAAAAGAAGGAAATCTGAGGGTTGACATATAAACAGAATTAATAGAATAAGACTAAATAATTAACATTAGTAATACTAAAGAACTGATATTGATCCTGATACCAATATAAAATATACGAGGATTATAGTCAGACCGTTCTATCCAGAGGAAACTGTGCACTCCTGGCAGTGGGCACCCAATGTCGGACACTGGGAGCTCTACGGCTTTGGGAGGAAGGGAAGGGCTCAGGGGTCAAGGATGATGCAAGAAGTTCTCTGGATCCATCATCTGGAGCCACCATCATAGGAGACGAGAGACCCCTCAGCAAACTTCCTAATTTATATTGAGTGTAACATTCATGGTATGGAATAATCCTGTTGGCAGCTTGGGTCAAGTGCCTGGGTCTTGCTCCTCCTCATCCCTGCACCTGGCGAGCTCAAAAACACTGAAATCTTGAAATCCTCATACCATATCTGGCTATAAAGTAGACATTTTCACAAATTCAGACACTAGAGTCTTCTAAAAATGCAGTTTTCCCTAGCATTAGAAGAGACTTTACGGAAAAGTAAAATTAGTGAAATTAATCCTGTGTCGCTCAAACCAGGACACCATCCTAAGCCACACGGCAGAAGCATTTATCATTTCTGACCCAGCCCAGCCAGAAGCCAAAGCCCTCCAGCAGTGTCAGGGAGCCCTAGGCCCTCTCAGATAATTTTTGATTACCTGCCCCTCCTCAGGGGAATGAGGAGACCTGAGACGGAAATGCTGGGAGGAGCTGCTGCCACCTGGCTCATGGTACGTTTGAGAAGCATGTGAAGGTCCACCAGTTCTTGATGCTGAGATGACACTGGGAAGGGATCCCAATGGCAGCTCCTGACAGTTCATTAGTGCAATGAAAAGGTTCTGCCCATCCATTAAATGTCATTACCCGTAGTGAACTTAATGGTATCTCAGGGTTGTGTTTCTATCTATCGGGTGTCTGTGCAGAGGTGCTGGCAGAGGGGTGGCCTCTGTGAGGAGAGGCTGGGGCTACCCTGTGCTGGACATGGCTGTTTCCAGCTGGTCCCAGATGGCTCCAACAGACCCACCAGAGCACACAGCTGAGCCCCTCAGCCAAGGCAGTCCCTTCCCAGAGAGGAAAGTGTATTTCAGAAATGATAAAAAACACTGCATGGCAACTGTGAGAGGGAGGAGTAAAAAAAAACATGTGAGAGGAGCAGCCCCACAGACGCGCACGTCAGTGAGGAAGGCAAGGAGGAGGTGCTCCAGGGGCCAGAGTAGAGATTCCCCTGCAGCCCCTGGAGAAGACCATGGTGAGGCAGGTTGTCCCCTTGCAGCCCATGCAGGACCCTAGTGGAGCAGATATCCACACTGCTGCCCGAGGAGGACCCCACACCACAGCAGGTGGATGTACCCTGAAGGAAGGTGCAGCCTGTGGAGACCCTGCGCTGGACCAGGATCCTGGCAGGACCTGTGGCCCCGTGGAGAGGAGACCACGCTGGAGCAGTCTGTTCCTGATAGATTTCACCCTCTAGGAAAGACCCATGCAGGAGCAGTTTGTGAAGGACTGTTGCCAGTGGGAGGGACACCATGCTGGAGCACGGGAAGATCAGGAGGAGGAAGGAGTGGCAGAGACAAAGCAACATAAACTGACCACAATCCCCATGCCCCCATTCCTCCTCCTCCTGCACTGCTCAGGGGAGGAGGTAGAGGAGTTATGAGTGAAACCGAGACTGGGAAGAAGGGAGGGCTGGGGAGAAGATATTTTTATTTATGTCTTTGTTTATTACAGTCCTGCTTTATTTTTAATTGGCAGTAAGCTACATTAATCTGCTGCAACACAGCTCTCCACTCACATCGCACTGCTGGGAACACCGGCTTCTGCCTAACCAATGCTCAGGAAGGTGTCAGAGTCACCTTGCTGCACCCCGAACATCATCTTAATGGAGAGGAATCTCTTGGAGGCACTCCTCAGCCTGAGCTTGCAGAAGCAGGTGGAGGGCAATGTGATTTGCTGGTTTTTGGACAACGGAGACATGACCTCTCAGGCCACTATCACCAGTTTCTGGAGCCAGAGGACAGGTTTTGACACACCCACTTCTCCCAGGGAGCCCAGGCTTTACTGTACATGCACAAGACCACTTAGGATGACCATTTGTGCAATAATGTGCAGCTTTGGCTGACACAGAAGCCAATTCTTTCCCTGCTGGAGAAATTGGGTCACTTATCTGGAGCAACTAATGAGGAATGAAGGTAGGAGCAGGGGCTTGGAGCTGGTAAGAAGCAGTTGTCAGACTGGAAGGAAAAGGATTATTCTTTACCCAGGAGCATGCACCATCTAGGACAAGAGAGGTTTAACAGGTCTATATTTCTGTTTCCTTCTTAGCCACTGCGTCCTGGGAGGAGGTGAAGGAGACTTCTGGGATTCACAGTGGAATGAGAGGGAAAGGATTGTTTCTCAGCTGAAAAGGTTATATTTGTGGTTTCTGAGCTGAGGACTTGATAAGCAGAAAATGGGATACACAGGGAGTTTCTCAGCGAGGAGTAGGAAGGTTTATCTGCGTGCAAGTGACCATGGCAGTAGTGATGAGTGAGTGAGGTAGGGAAATGCTTGTCAGTTGAAGGTCCCACAGCTGTCTGTTTGGCCTGGGTCATTTTGTAAACATGGCCTGCTCACGCTCATCCCCAGCTGTCTGTTTGTAAGTGAAGAATGACTTCATGTAATATTTATTTATTTGTTAATTAGGTATCAATTCTAGTCCTCTTTTGCAAAGAAGTCCCTGGGATGTGCCCAAGCTCTCTTCTCTGCACTGGGGTGTACAAGTGCTCTGGCCTAGTCTTCCTTGGCAGCTGGGTTCACAATTTTCCCCATGAAGAGGATGCCATGGGTGGTTTTGTCAATAATCATCATCAGGAAGGGCTTGTTGAATCTGATGTGAGGAGGAGGAGGAATCTCTGCAGACATTGGTACTATTTCCATCACAGTCACTGCAGCAGCCTCTGTGCCGTTCTCACTAACATCCACCACAGCCTTGTGAATTGCCTGCAAGAGAAGCAAAAATTAAAATCTAGGTACAGAAGACTGAGAAGCAGGTGGGGACAAACTTGCTTACTTTAACACTGTGAGAAGGTAGTTTTTAAAAGAAAGCACAGAATGAATGCAGAATCGGTGTGAAAAAGGAACTCATGTCTAGCTTTTCCAAGACAAGCAAAATTTGGTCTGAGTTCAGGGAGAGTTTTTGTCAACACTCTGGCAGAGTCAAACCTGGCTGCTTGCAGAGGTTGAGCAGCATACAGAACATTTATTGTTCTGTTTTTTCTCAGAGTAAGATTTTGTCTTTAGCAGTTAATATGGAAGAAGAAGGATTTCATTTTGCATCAGTTTCTGTGTATCAAAAAACTTACTACAGGACATAGTAGTGACAAGCTTGATAGGATGTCTTTCTGTAATGCAGTCCACTGATATGACTTTATAGGGCTTTCTATTGTAGGTATAGCAAATCCATATTTCTGAATTCGCATGATCTTATTTCATTTTATTTGGTCAGCCCTCCATGTTTTTTCTTCATTGTCCAGAATGCATCTCAAATTTCCTCTCATGAGGTCCTGCTACCCTTCCTCTCTTCACTTGTCCTATGTCTGTAATCCATGTCTCTACACATGTAATAAGGTATTATTCAGTGTGAGGAATCACAAAACCATTAAATAATATATGCTGGAAGGACCTCTAGAGGTCATCCAGTGCAACCAACCACCCTACACTGCGTCAACTCTGACAGTAGATAAGGTTGCTCAGGGTCTCATCGAGTCATGGTTTGAGTATCTCCAAGGATGGAAATTTCATAGCCACTCAAGTAACCCATCCTAGTTTTTGATCACCCTCATGGTGAATTTTTTTATGTAATATCTGATAAGAATTTCCCATTTTCTATGTTGTGTGTGTTGTCTCTTTTCCTATCCCTGTGTACCTACAAGAAGAGTCTGGGTTCATCTTCTCTGCGCCCTCCTAATAGGTATCTGTAGCCAGCACCAAGAATCCTTCTTCCCTTTCCTTTCTCCTGGCTGAACAACTCCAGGTCTCCCAGGTTCTCCTCATACATCCTTTGCTCCAGCCACATGGCCATCCTGCTCACCCTCCACTGGACTTGCTCTGCTCCAGTATGTCCATATCTCCCTTGCATTGGGGAGCACCAAACTTGATGTGCAGTACTCCAGAGGTGGTCTCACAAGTGCAGAATGGAGGGAAAGGATCATTTCCCTCATAACACAAGGCGTATATTCCCTGGGACACTAGGGAAATCACTTTGCTTACCAGCGTGTCAGTTTTTTATTTGTGAGATGGGGCTACCCCTGTCCCACAAGTCTGTTGTCCATATAAATTGTGAGGTGCTCAGATATGGAGTAATGAAAGGTGATGCGATAAGAATGACTGTTGCCAGACTTACGTTATAACTATGACTCTTGTAACGTATTAATTATTTTATACCAACTTTTTGTGAAATTATTCCTGTTACCTTTTCCAGATCTGTTTCAGAGATTTCAAGTGAACTTGTAGGATCACTATGCAGTAAACAATTTCATATTAAACTGTAGGAAAAACAGCTATTTAATGCCTAACATCTTCCTTCCTTTATTACCATCAATGTGACATGACTACACTCCAGAAGTGGGATCAGCCTATCTGTGGAGATAAAACCTTCATGTAAGCAAGGCAGACAAATCTCTTGATTATCACTGCATACTTACTTTGGAAACCTTCAGAAGAGTTTTTTCTGCCACTCCAGAGAGATCAGCCTGGTCACTGAACATGTCTGTCACACCCATTTTCTCAAACAGGCTCTTAACATCATAGGAGCCGGAGATGGAGAATTTTGGAAGGTCCAGGTAGATTTTTCTTTTCAAAAATAAATGAAAAATTTGAGTTTATTATTGCGACATCCCTTGATGCAATAGATGTTGCAAGTTTACACCCATTCCAAAAGCCGTAGAGTTAAGGCTTGGCTTTCTAAGTGATAAAACTCGTTAGAAATGCAGAAATTGAAGGTACCTGTCCCACCAGCCACAGCCTGATCGGTGGTGCAGGGACAGAGTGCTGGTTTATGAAAGTGACTGGCTGGAAAGTATCATCCAGAGTCGAGAAAAAAAAAAAAAAAAAGTGTTTTCTTTTGAACTGGATTCTTCCTACTCAAGACAGGGTCCTGAGGGCAAGGTACCGCTGTGCAGGATCCTCGCAGCTGGTAGCACTCCCACTGCTGTGACTGGGGGAGCTGAGGAGAGGGTTCCCCTTGAGTATGAAATCACCTGATACCTTGTCTGAGTTAAACTATGCCGTGCTGGTTTCTCAGAGCTCTGCTTAGCAACTCATTGTGGTATCCTAACCTTTACCTTGCCTGGATGAGTAGTTACAACCTGCTCAATATTTAAACAAAACAGCAGTTAAAATATTACCTTTTTTTAAGTGATTGCATCCAGTTAGACACTGTTTCTTTTAGCAAAGCATCCTCCACCTGCTTCATTGTCCCTTCATCAGGCAGAACAAATAATGCAG
Source organism: Chionis minor (assembly GCA_013398295.1). Classification (NCBI taxonomy): domain Eukaryota; kingdom Metazoa; phylum Chordata; class Aves; order Charadriiformes; family Chionidae; genus Chionis; species Chionis minor. The sequence goes on from VZSF01003827.1 coordinate 118,146, forward strand.
CAGCATTTCCTTTGTATGGGATTTCTACTATCCAGCAAGACATCTTCTCATCCCTATGGATATTAAAAGCTTTGCTTTGATGCATCATTTTGACCTTAACAGAATTCTTGGCATCCAACAAGAAGTCATCGTCTCTGGTATTCAAATTGTTGAAAGGTTTTTCCCAGTAGCCTTTTGACAAAGGAATGAGTTTAGAATTGAATAAACTGAAAATGAGACTAATAAAGGCATGTCACATTAGTTGATGTTTAAAATACTGCAGCTGAACTCCAGAGGCAACAAGAAGCCTATCTCAGTTCAAGGATGCTTGTTTCCTGGCCATGAAAATTTTTATGTCATATCAACGTTTCTAATAAAAATCACACAAGAAAAATATAGGCTGAGGGTTGTCATGGAAAAGACTTGAACCTTTGCCTGTTAAGGCAATGGTAAAACTTCCACAGACTCCCACTATACAGGCTCCAGGTTTATTCCCTACATACAAGTGTCATTCATGTTTGACCATGTCCTGCACAGTCAAACACCCGTGCCTTTCAATAAATGATCCTAAGTTACCAAGCCTATCCCTTCCAAATTTTTTCAGTTCTGAACCTGGCTTAAAATTGGTAAGACATTGCTCAGTACTTCTACAGGTTCTTTTTTTTGTTCTTTCTTTTTTTTTTTTTTCACTCATATAGAAAAATAGTTTTCATACCTGGCTTTCAAGTATTTCCTTATGTCATTTAAAAGTAGAAAGACGTGTTTTAAATTAGATGATAGAGTTCACAGTGTGAAAAAAGTTACATTTCTTAGATCTGGATAAGACTTCCAGAGCTTAAGTGCATAACTGCTACCCACATTTGTCACTCACCTTTAAAGAAAATGTAGTTAATCAGAACCATCACAGTTTCTGGATCAAGACTCTTGAGTAAACCAACAATTTTCCCATGGGTTTTTGTTTCTATGTAGTTATTGATTTCCTTTAAAGCCTCTGGAGAATTCTGGAAGTTACTAGGAATAGCTTCAGAATAATAAAAATTTGTGACATCGTCCAAAAATTTTTGGAGCAGTTTCAGTTGATTGTCTATGAACAGGGCGTTGCCCATGCTCAACTGGACTTCTCGGTGAGGGTCATTCAGCAGCTGGAGGACACGCTGAAATCCCTCATGGATCTCCTGCTCCTCCATCTCTGTCAGGTTGAAAGCAAGGCCTTTGTGCAGCTGATTGAGTGTGTTTGATCTGGCCCCCAGGGAGAGCATTGCAAAGGCAGTGGAGATGCTCAAAGGAGAGAAGAAAATGTTCTTGTTGCCCACCTCCTCCCTGACCTGCTTGTAAAACCTAAATGCGAAGTCAGCATTGCTGGGGGCTATCTTGACATGAGGCGAGTTTTCATCTTCTGCCAGGGAATGGTCTTCTCGGGGATAGGATATTTTTTGTTCCTGTTGTTCATCATTGGGATTGGACCCATGTTGACCCTGGACTTGAAGTCCAAGAAGCAACAAACAGAAATACAATGCAGACTTCATTTTTCTTCTGAACAGTTCTGTTAAGAAAGAAGAGAGCGACTTTTACATCTAGAAAATTTAATCTTTCCTGCATAAAAATATTTTTTGTATTCTAGATACTGATTTTCAGATGTCAGTCTTCAGGATTACTGCTCTATTTAGAAATACTCTTCTACATGGCCTCCTGGATAGCCTGTTTCTAGTCAGTTCTACCGGTTGCTGACCAATAAGCAAAGGAAGGATGATATTAATGTGACATTGCCTGGAAAGAATTAATGCTGTATAGGCTTTTGTGAGGTATTATGCCTGAAATAGTTCTTGCCTCTGATGAACATGGCTTCATTGCACCCTTAAGTGTCATTGGGTGCGTGTCTGAATTCACGTATTGCCCCCCTGTGTTCAGTGAGTATTTTGGCAGAGGGACTGACTTTTGCTGATGTTTCTGTAGTACCCACGGTCTTGTTATGACTTGGTTTTTCAAGCACTGCAGTGATATAGACGTGATGTCGGTTATAGCTGTGAATAAAATCCATCTAAATACTCACCCTTTAAACTGTTCATATCTTTCTGCTTCTTGTATAGCAGCTCTGAATTCCAAAACTATATTATTTCAAAACATTATCTTTAATATTGCAGCAAATTGAGGATAAGTCAATAAAGTTTATTGACTCTCTCTATTGCAATTAAACTATCCATAAGGCTGCAAAGCCGAAGACTCAAGAGCTTACAAAAAGCTATAGTAGAATCTGCTTTGCCGTGTATGTGTAATTCTATGACTTTTCCTCTTCCTTTAACTGACATAAGCAAATTCCATGACATAAGAAAATTCCACATAATCCCACAGTCTCTCTTTTGCCATTTTCAGGGGAAGAACCATGAAATATACTGAAGAATGTTCCCCATAGGGTGCCTCGTCTAAATTATCTCAAATAACAGAAACTCAAAAACATGAAGTAAGCAGTGGCCTGCAGGAAAACAGAGGCAATCTGAATGTTGTTCATAGCAGCTCTATACCTATTCCAGAGTACAGGATTCTGCGCCAGGGTCTGCCTCAGGCTGTGTGTCTAAGGCCAGGTTTAGGTCTTACATCAAACTTTTCATGGGGAGTTGTTAATTCTTGGTTCCCCCTTTTCTGGCTGCCCGGTATGAAACACTGGAGCTATAAGCTGTGGAAGTGCTGAGTATGGGAGATGTGCTCAGCATGCCTAAAATGCTGGATAAAAACGTCAACTCTGAAAAAAAGAAAGACATTCTAAATGGAGGTAATTCATTTTGGTCCTGTAAGTACTCTTTTCATCATTCCCCACATCTGCTTTTGAGAGAGACTAATTTCTCTTCCAGGCCACTTGGCTCTAAGTAGCCTGGTCTTTAAGCACACTGGAGGTATAGGGATGCTACTCCATTAGCCCTGTATCAACTTGGAGTAGTCAGGACATTGACTAAATATACTCCCCTGTAAGCAGAGACAAGGTTTTGTTCTTCACCTTGGTACTGACTGTTGAGTACTCTTTTTGGACCTTGTCTCTCAGTCATTATGACACTAATAGCTAGGAGCTGGATCACGGGCTGAATCCTGCTTCCAACACTTAGAACATGCTTCCAGAAGGTAAAATAATTTCCAATTACTGTACAAAATAAATTCATCTCAGGATTAAATATTGTGTAATAAATGGCAGAGATCACAGACAACAAGAATTCAAAGATTTCTAAGAAAGTATAATATGGTACTTACAGTGCTGGATTCTCTTTCACAGTGCTTCTCTCCTCTTCTTCATTTTGCTGGTAGTATTAAGTTGATGTCCACTGGTAAATATTAAACAGAGCAAATAAGATTTATTTGCAAAGCAAAGACTGAGCAAGCTATTTTTTTTCTGGAGATCAAACATTATGTCTATTTTCTCGTCATACAGGCAGAAGGATGCCAGCGCCTACGGCTCTGAGGGGAGAGACAGAGCAGGCACGTTGCTACTCTTGGGCTTGAACTAAACTGTAGGCAAAAGAGCTTTGCAAGGTAGTTTGGCATAACTGTGGTAAATGAGTTTCAGAAAGCAGAATATTAGAAGAAGTAGAAACCTAGGACAGGCAAAAACAATGCCTGCTTATAAAAAGGATGCCATGTCCCACTGAAGTCTCTGCATGGAATATCCTGATGCAAGGATGCCATCTAACTGAGTACCCAAGGCAGCAGCAAGTTTGTTCAGGAATAGCTCAATATCTCTCAGTTGCCCTGCAGCGCACACTGCAGGTATGCCCTAACTCGCATTATTTGAAGGGGTCATTAAATTACTAGGTAAAGGATAGTCAGAGGTACTGATTAGCTTTTTGAGAGGACTTTGATGAGCATTCTAGAAACTACTAAAGCGAAAAGCAAAATATTAGCATATTTGAAAAAATTGCCAAAATAAGAAAACAGATGGAAGAATTAAATGGGCAATCTTTACCATGGCAAAATGTTTGCTGGTGAGAAGAGGGGAGACAGTCTTAACCTCTTGCTACATACACATAAGATAAGAATGATGTATATACGTACTACATGTGACACTAGGATCCCTCTCAGAGGGAGCTGAGAGAAACAGGTACAATTTAGCTACTTAGAAGGTTATTTAAGGATCAGATGCATGGCACTTATCCTAATTAGCAATGACTAATTATTTCCATTGAATGTACGTGATTTCATCCCAGGTAAATCTACAATTTATCTACATGTAGGAATCTACCCACCATAGTTATTGCTGTGTAACTACTGTCTCTTACAAAATAGAGGCAAAGTTGGTTGGAACGGATTTCCACAGACAGGTTTTGTTCCATGATGCGTGCAAGTACCCAGAAAGTTTATTGCAGTATTATGTAAAATGACCACGGTTCATCAGGAGCAAGCATGCTGTTGCTTAACGAGCAAAGACAAGATATTTCTCTCAAGTCTGGGCCTGCCTACATAGGCAGCATGAATCTTTCAGCCCAGCCCTAATGCTTGGCGAACCAGCTGAAGGATGCTACTGTTTTCAGGAAGGAACAGCAGGGAACTGCAGAGCTTCTTCTGTGATTCCTCTGTTTTCTCCCAGGACGTGCAGCAGCACTCAGCATGTCAGGGAGAGAGTGGAAAGTGGCTGCTGTCCCTGCTCATCACTGCCAGGCACCAGCTCCTCTGACACTGACCCAAGACTCTTCCTAGGCAAGGTTAAGACCAGCAGTTACATCAGACCCACAAATGACCATTTTCAAAGCAATCAGCTTCTCAGCAATTCCAGATATATCAGCATGGTTAATGAATGCATCAGTCACACCTAGTCCTTTGAAAATGTCCCTTAGGTCATAGGTGCCAGAAATAGAGGCTCTTGGAAAACACAAGTCTCTCCTGTTGAGTGCAATGGAAAATAAGGATGAATCACCACATGTGGGTATCACCAGCATACCTGCCAGATGGCAGCTTCTGTGGGAATCCAGGGAGGGGAAAGCAGTTTGTTACTTCTCTGCACATTCCTGTTGGTGTAAATGGCTGTGTCCTCAGAACAGATGTCACACTGTGAAATGTGAGGCTAAAGTGGAAATTTTTTGTAGGGTTTTGCAGAAAGGAGATGTGTCCAGGGATATTTCTCAGAGAGTGTGAAGCTCTTGGATCCTCCTAGGTAAGCAGTGGCTGGGACAGAGGGACTCCTGCTTCAGGAGCCAGGGGGAGTCATGTAAAGGACTGCGAGAAGTGCTTTTCCCATTGGCCTGATAATGGTCTATATGGAAGGAATTAAGGAATAATTTAATTATCTCTTTCGCTACTGACTGCCAGTGATTCTGCTCAGTTATGCAATATGTCTTGGTTCCTCCTTACAGAAGCAGTTTCATCCCACATCATTGACTTACTCCTGTTGCTGCTTGGTTGCCAGATTATTATTGCAAGCTATATTTCTGTGTTTTCTAGGGCAAAGGATTTCTGGCTGTGGAAACAAAACATCAGCAAGATGATAAGGATTGAGCAAGAGAAATGTGCACTTTGCATGATAAATCCTCATGTAGCCATTTCTTGTTGCCTTATAAAGTTGTAACACTCAAGGTCTGTCTGCAAAAGCCCATCTAAATAAGCCTCTTGACATAAGTAACTCCATTAAAATCAGGAGATTGGCATAATTGCAAAATTTCTGTAACTAGAATAAAAATCAAGTCCTCTCTGTATTTTTATGTTTCTGTAAAGGACGTCCCAACTATACTGTCCATGTCTTACAAATATTAATTTTTTTTTTCTCAGATAAGGAAAGTTAGTCTGTCTCCATTTCAAAAAACAGCCTGACTGACAGAAAGAAAAAAGCTGAAGGCTAAGGAAAAAGTATGTGACAGAACTAGGAAGAGAAACTAGACCTTTTCTACTTTGTTTTCAGCTTCTTTCACTAATGTAACAAGAATCTCTGAATGGAAACTTCATATGAACTCATAGTTTGCTACATGAAAGATGTATAAACAGAATCAAATAATCTTATTATTGTATCTCAGACGGAAATAAAGTTCTTTTATTACCAAGCTGTGATTCCATTTCTCATAACAGACATTTCACCTTAGATGATCACTCTCATCAGTTTGCAGAAAACAATATTTTAGGTTTTCTGCTTTGTCTGTACCTAGTCTCCTAGTACTGAAAGAAAATGTGTTTCCCAGAGCATACAAGTGTTTCAGACCTCATGTGAATTCCACTGGAGTTAATCAGCCAGTATTTTAATGTCCAAGATAGGTAATCTCTCACTGAGAGCTCATGTCAGGTTTTACTGGTATATTTTCCATAAAGTTCCCAGATGAAGACATCGGAATTGTAGACCTACTTGACACTGCCGTGGCTTTTCAAAACTTGTTGTTATGTGTTTGGGTTTTTTAAAATTGGTAAAATAAAAAAGGGGAAAAGAAAAATAATGTAAAAAAAAGTAAACTGCAAGACCAAAATTTTGCTCTCAAATTGAATCTTAGCTTCAATTTCTTTTCCCAAAAGATACATCAAACTTAAGCAGCTAAGGGTGCAGACCAAAACCTTCTTTAAGTGTAACGGTACAAGAACTTAGAGATGGCATGTGTAACTTTCAGAATTAAAATAAATGACAGTAAAGGAAAGTGGTGGCTCCTCCTGAGTGTCAGTGAAGTTAAAGCACCTTCCAGCACCTAAGCCTGGCTGATGGCTCTGGAGCCCAGGGCCAGCAGGGAAAAGGAGGCAGAGATGCAGACCAAGGAGAAGAAAAAGTTCTTGCCAGGTTCTTGGGCAGTCAGTTACCTGTAAATCTGGAAGGAAAAGTCCCTGTTGCTGGCAACTATCCATTGGCAGGACCCGAAAGAATCTGCCTCATGGGGATGACGATCCTGCAGTGCTTAGTTTTCTTATTCTGCTTGTGGTCACTGGACTGTTGACAGCCAGGGACAACAGGCTCAAGTGCAGCAAAGGAGCATTGCATGCAGTCATGGGTAAAGAAAAAGTAAATTCAAATCAAGGTTTCTTGATCATATTGTAAATAGATTTCTTATCTGGGTACCATGCCAGAAACAACTCCTAAATTCATCCTCTTGGCCCTTTGAGAACTTCTATAGTTATTACTTTATCAGGTTATAGCAACATTTGTCTTTAAAGTTAGTAAAGTAAAACCATTTCTAAAAAAATGTAGCAATCAAAAAATACGAGTTACCCTTTGGTCTGGCACTGTCTATGAGAACAAATTGATCAGAGGGGATCTGGTTACATGTCTCTGGTTCAGCACTAATTTGGCAGTGGTATTACTGCAGCCATGGTCTGCTTTATTGAATGTCACTGTCAGATTCGAGGAGCGGGGAGTTGTGCACTTCACCTCCATCTCTGCCTGCGTCTGCGCAGTCGGTGGAAGGAGAGTTACATGACATTGGTCTTGGACGCTGAACCTTTCTCAATGCGGGGATCCAGCTGCCAAGGGAGACTCTCCAATGGCCTTTTTCTGCCAGCTCATTCCAGTTTGCAGAGCCAGGGAAGCACGTAGCAAGCAGCTTGCATAACTGTCAAAAAACTGTTGGGTCCTTGAACCAGTGACAGACTTTATGGTTTATAATGAAAATCTTGGTTTCAATATTTTTAAGGAGGAGGGGGGACATGGAAGATGGACAGTGGCTGTGCCTCCATAGTAAGTTGTATCACGTTTTAAACTGTATTTAAGTTCATTTATATTACAATGTAATAAATTAAACTTGCATTTTTTTTACACTTCACGATAGTTTCCATGTGCTCAGCTGTGAAGTGTTTCAGGTGTCTGCATCACCAAGCATTGCTGTATCAACTGAGGACTGGCACAAGTCCTTAATGAGGAGCAACGTTTTGAAAATAAGCATGCACAGCTGCTGTGACGGCAAATGGTGAGGACTGATCAGAAGAAACCATCAAAACACATCCATGGAAAGTCTATGGGAGTCTCACGGTTTGTGACTTGCAGTAGTTTTGAAGAGTGTTTCCTGAACTTCCTAATCTTATTCCACAGAAGGGCAAAAGGTCTCCAGTTCCTTCATTTTTGGCAAGTAGCTGGGGAAGGCCAATACGCATGACCTGGAAATTAGCATCATTCAAAAAAGGCAGCTCACCAGCAGGGGGGTAGCTTATAGGGCTGCATGACAGCGGGGCAGTTTCCCACCCCTCAGTCAGTCACTCTGTCTCCGTTTGTACCAGTACATTGCACAGTGCTGGGGCACAGACCTGGCCATCAGCCTGCAATCACTCGTGTTCTGACATTTTTAGTACAGTTTCAGACACGGGTATCACTCGTGTCATCTACAGTTCTTCCAAACAAGTGCTAAGCATGTTTCTGCAGTTAGCACAGGCCAGGGAATATTTCCAGTAAGCAGCCCAGATGTCTTGCAGGGTCAGAGTCAAGCAACATGGATATGAGCTGTGATGAGCCAGTTGGCCTCATGGATAGAGAACAGGCCTTGGAGCACTTTATTTACTAGCACAGATGTAAACTCTGGGGATATAATTAATCTCAATGTTTGTTTTACCCCTTCCAGATATTCATACCCTATATCCCTTCTGAACTTCTAGATGCTGATGAAACACAAGATTAAATCTATAAAACAATGCCAGTCAGTCGCACCTTTTGGGTGCCTAGCCAAATAAAATATTTCCCAGCCCTGATTTAGCCACTGCTTCCACATGGGATGCTCGTGGAGAGTCTGTTACCTTAAAGGGGGACTCAAAGAAGCCAACACAATGTGGCTGGATGCCACCAGCTGTGAATGTCGTAAAGAAGAGTATGGCAAAAGACTTGACCTTCAAAGGAAGTGCCTAGGCCTGGGCTGAAAGTGACAGACTCGCCCAACATGTGGTTTGAAGCTGTGCCTTGCTTTTCCTAGAAGTCCTACCAATGTCACAAGATTTCATTGCTTCATCCACCACCCACTCAACAGTGTAGTTTGCAGAGAATTTATTAGGATTTATCTGCCAAACTCATTCTCCATCCAGCGAAGGACAGACCAGGATTTCCCTCTTCCAGGCAAATATCCTTACCAGCACTCCAGGTCAAATGTTAGCTGTCCTTTCACAGCAGTCAGCCAGACCAGCCTGGTGTGTAGGATGTTGGAGGTATGGGATTGTCTGCCTGCACGAAAAGGGAGGGGTCTGAACATTGGTATTCCTGAATATCCTGTACCCAAGGCAAATGCTGGAATGGCACAGACTGGTGTGGACAGGTAACGATTACCTTGGAGAGGCTGGACTCTACAGAGTGGCTCCTTCTTAGGTAATGCTCTATTATCAAATTGGCCTCATGGCCCTATAGACTCAAACTTCTGATTTGAAAAATTAAACTCTCGATCACCTAACCTGGTATATTTAAAGAAATTGAATGAGGTTCAACACACTGAGAAGGGTCTGGGTTTTTTCAACCTAAGTCTATGCTGCTGTACCCCTGAGCAGTGTTAAATACATTTATCACTGTTAAATACATTTATCACTGTTAAGCACCTGCCAATGATCCCACAGGATGGAACAGGGAGGGAGTCAGGCTGACATGACACCAGAGCAGCTGTGCTCCTGTCAGCACGCATCCCTTTTCTTGGTGCTCTGCATCCTTACAAGTGCCAAGCCTTGGCTCTGGATTTTGACACTGCCTTGGATCTATAAGGCTGTGTTAGGAGAGAGATTTCAACTTGGCACAGACATCCTCAGAAAGGCGAGCAATCATTTTCTCATGGAAATACATGACCTTTCTCCACCAATGACATCCCTGCAGAAAAGAAGGACTAAGATATCCCTGAGTGGACAGCATGTGTATTTTAAATTTCTGCATGTCAGCCCTCCAGCAGCAGGACCTGGTGAGAGCTGGCAGCAGCTGCAGCAAACCTCAGCATTTTCTTTCCTTCCTACCCACAAGTCAGGAGCAGCCTCTTTGTTCAATCTTTATTCACTTAAAATGCTTTGAACTGATTCCCTCAGTTGGATACTTACCTTGTTTTTCAAAGATGGCAAACACTGGTCATTAAAGGGCTGATTTTTAAAATTCTTCATAATTTACAAATAGGTGTATCTCAGTGGTTTCTTTCTACTGGAGGAGGAAGCAAGAAGAGTGTTTTTAAGAATGACCAGGGTCTTGCCTCATTTCTTTGGAAAAAGAAAATAGTTACTAACTGTTTTGATATAATTTTAATCACACTGAAGTATAATTACATGAAGAATGCAATTCAAATCAATAAGACCAGCCACTGACGAGTCATTTTTCAGTTGGGTTTACAATTTTTCCCATGAAGAGGATGCTTTCAGTATATTGATCAACAATGAACAGCAAAAATGGACGGTTGAATTTAATGATGGGAGGAACAGAATGAGGAAGAAAATCTACGCTAGTGACCGCTGCAGCCTCTGTGCCGTTCTCATGAATCTTCAGCAGGGCCTGGTGAGCAGCCTACAATGAAATACAGCAAGAATTAACGTATGTGGAGGACAGTGTGGGAAATGATTAAATTTAGCACTAATTTAATTCAGCTACTGCCTTTCACAAAAATTGCTGGTAGGCCAGGAACCAGGAAGAAGGCCGCTGTAGCCTGCGAAGTTTTTTTTAGCAATGTTGTCTCAATAAGCAAGTATTCTCAAGTACAGAGTTCCTCAACACAAGTGTATCCAACACAGACCTTAGGGACTGCCCACCTTGTGGAATTTATTGGAAGTAGATTATTCAAGCAGGCTCACAAGGAATGACAATTTTAGAGAGAAGGGAGGTTGGGCTCCAGAACTGCTCTGTATGTATCCCTAATAGCACATGCATTACAGTTCAGCCAGTGGAAATTCAACCTTGATACAAATTTTTTTAAAAAAAATTATTGTCGGGCATTTTAAATCTTTCTGTTTTACTAGCCCCAAAATGTTAGAACATTGTAATTGCTGCTTTCAGAATGGCTTTAAGAACGTTAGCCTTTCCCTTCACTTTATCTCTTTCTCTTCACTTTATTTTCAGGAAATGGGATGTTTTCCTCCAGTCTGGTCCATCTTACATGACTAGCACTCATCGGGGCCTTCAAAGGCAGCAGAATTTTTTAAATCCTTTAAAATTATAGAATGCATGTTAGAAGAAGGCCACTTTTTCTGCTAGATATTCTGATGGAAGGCATCCCCAACACCGATGTCCACAAGCACTTCTTTCAGATGCAGAAACTGGGCTGTGTTTAGTTTCTGGGACAAATGCTGCACCCCTCCCAACCTTTGCCTGACAGATTAAAGACAGTATCCTTATCTCCAGATTCTGGAGAAGTCTGAGAGTTTAAAGTTACTTTATCAGCTAAATGTTCTAGTTCTAGCTAGCCCTAGTAATAAATAAAATTTCACAACTTAGCTTAGGGCAAGACAATTGTCTATTGAGGAATCCACAGATCATTGCTTCTGCTGACAAACCTACTTTTGAAACCTTCACATCAGGCTTTCCTGTGATTCCAGATAGATCAGCCCGGTCAGAAAACACATCAGTGACCCCTAGATTCATGAATATCTTCTTTAAGTCATAGTTGCCTGAAATCGATAGTTTTGGAATATGCACTTCTATCCTCCTGTTAATTCAAAAGAAAATTATGGTAGTTATTGCAATCAAAGCGTGCCTTGGACTGAAGATTCCCAAGGTCCCAAGACTCCCAAGTCTCCCAACCTGCTGGTGGTTTTTCTGTCCTAACATGTTAGCCTTTTCATCTGAAAAAGATGGCAACAAAAAGAAGATGGGAAGACGATGGCCTGGAGGATGGGAAAGGAATACGACATCTGTTGGGCTTGCTTGTATGATTCTGCAACACAATCACTTAATGGCAGAGCAAGCAGTGGTGGTGGACTAAGCTTGCATTCCCTTTCTAGCCTTGATGGTATTCCTTTGGAATTCATGCCCCATTCTCTCTGAGGGATCTGATTGCTGTGTTGCACTATTACCAGTCTTTAACACGTTGTTCTTGAGAAAAGGGAAACAGAGACATTTATCATCAACTAGAAAACTTGTGGGGAAAAAATGAAATTTCTCAGCTCACAAAACTCTTCCCTCATGACAAGGCCATGCTGATTCTAATTTTTGCTGAAAGTATCAAATCATCGTATCATTTGGTCTGTCCTTTTATACCTATTCCATTGCTTAGATCTCCAATCAACAGCAAAGGCTAGCAACTGTAAAACCTGATCATGGTATTCAGACTTTGGATTCTGACTATCTTGCATCATCAAATCAGAATTCTATATTTACCGCCTTTCAAGTGATTTTTCCCATTTAGACAGAATGTCTTTTGTCAGGGCATCTTCCAACTGTTTCATTTTTCCTTTATTAGGCAGGATAAAAAACGCTGTAACATCTCCCTTGTAAGGAATCTGCACCACCTCGCAAGACAGCTTCCTGTCAGAGTATGTTTTGTAAAATCCATCCCGCGTCATCATCTTCACTTCAACTGAGGTTTTCACATTCACATGGAAATAATCCTTGTGCGTCCCCTTAATATTGAAAGGATTTTCCCAGTAGGCTTAAAATCAAAAGAGAAAGAATACAATCAAATGCTTATTTCAAGGACGATATATTAGTATAGTCCAGATTAATGCACACCAGATAAACCCTTATCTAAAGATTTACACTCATATTTCAAGATCAAAGGTATTCCAGGTTTATTAATAAACTTGTTCCCTATCATCTTGGCTGTATTGTGTTCAGTAACAACTAAATATCCCAAGTAAAATTTCATATGGACTTGTACAACACCTTTCTAAGTCAGATAAATTAAATGAAATAACTTCATCATATTACCTTGTGTTTTATTTGAAGAAAATGAAAGCTGACCAGGATCGAAGAAGTTACTTTCTGGTTTCAGAATATTGCTTGTAAAGCAAGTTCCACAGCAGATGTCTGCCTTTTAAAAGGTAGCATGTTAAGCTCCTTCCATGATTTTTCATATGTTCTTCATCTTGTAGCACTAAGGAAAAGCTTACATGCAAGAACAACCTGAACTTTTGGGACTCAGCATAACTGCATTACAGCAAATGGAATAGGGCTTTGAGGGCTTTAATCTTCAGAATGGTTTTCTCTTGATGTTTATTCAACTGAATTTTCTATGATATTTTATTTTCCATTAAATCAGGTCATTCACTGAACAAATACACAGGGATCACAGCTCGTCATTCTGTAAGTATGTTCTCTTTTTTTTTAATATTGTATAGAAATAAAGTAGAATTGAAAAATAAATAATGGAATGTAAACTCCACAGTCCTCTGATTACTTTATAAGTTTAGGCTTTCCTCCGTGCCCCACCGGTAAAAAAACTATTCTCCAGTATCATAAAGAAAAGCTTCACACTAGGGCACCTGAGGCTAGGGTACCCAAATTTAAGAAAGCACTTGAAATAAAATCTGTGTGGCTGAAAGTTCATCTGTTTCCAAACATGCCTTTCTGGGTGGTAAATTCCACGTATGTCCTGCATGCTGCTACAAATGGATATAACATCTAAGAGGAAGTTAATCATTGCCAAAGCAGTGCATTCGCAAGTACCTCTTGGGATATGTATAATGTGATGACAAGCTGTAGAACATTTAGACTCCAACTCCAGAGGTACCTACCAATTTAATAGACATGGACTGTAAGTAAATTAAAGTGTTTGGCAATTTTTGTTAATCTGCATATTTGGAATTTATTTTTCTACTTCATGCAGCATGTGAAAGCATTGTAATTTTTAAAATAATAAGTAGGAAAATTCTGACAGAAAAATTTACAAATGCATCAATCTGTTGTGCTCTGGCAATTCCCTAAAAATTGAAGATTGCAAACAAATGAAGTTTTATGCTTAAGAGCCTAAACTAGCCATTTGCTAGAATAATTTAGGTGTGGAAGAGGTTTCAAAGCTTGATAACTTTCAATATTCTTTATCATAATAGCTTAATCTTAATGCTTGCCTTTCTTTTAAAAATAATTCAGAAATAATCTGGGGCATTTGTTTTAGTGCAGGTGAAACTGAGGTACTGCAGTAAGTAACACCTACGTAACTTACCTTTGAAATAAATGTAGTTAACGATTACCAATAGAGTGTTTGGACTGAGGTCTTTAAGTATTTGGTTTATGTTTCCATGGGTTTTGTTCTTTATATGATCATTGATCTCTTTTTTAGCCTCACTGGAATTCTGGAAGTTACTAGAAACAACTTTTCCTTTGTACAGTTGTCTGATGTCCTTCAGAAATGTTTTCAGTGGCTTCAGGTGTTTGTCCATGAAGAGGGCGTTCCCCATGTTCAGTTGCACCTGGCTGCCAGGGCGGTTCAGCAAGAGGAGAAGATGACGAAAGCCGTTGTGTATCTCCTCCTCCTGGGTGTCAGTGAGGTTAAAGGCCAGCCCTTCCAACACCTGAGCTTGGCTGGTGGCTCTGGAGCCCAGGGCCAGCAGGGCAAAGGCAGCTGAGATGCTGACCGGGGAAAAGAAAATGTTCTTGCCAGGTTCTTGGGTGGTTGCTTGCCTGTAAAACCGGAAGGCAAAGTCTGTGTTGCTGGGAACTATTTGTTGGCAGGACTCAAGAGGATCTCCCTCACGTGGGTCAGTCGCCTTGGGCTTGTCATTGTAGTGGTCAGTCTGGGTCAGGCTGTGGACAGTGAGGTGAAGCATTGCCACTAGCAAGCACAGTGGGAAGGTGGCCTTCATCATCCTTCGCAGCTGCTGTGTGGGCAAAGAACAAAGTGGTCTTCAATGGTGGATGTCAGCTGTGTCAACATCTCATCTTTCATTTCCATCTGCTAATACTTTCAACAGCTATTTGGTAATCTCTGTTATCTCCTGACCTGCTCCTTTACTATGGAAGTGGTTTTTTAAAATCCTTGTGCTTCTGAGTTTACTTGTAATTCCTATCCATTGCTGCCAACTTCAGTTCTTCTTTACTCCAGCTACAAAAGTCCCTTGTTACTGGAGAAAGAAACATGTGAGTACTAAAGAAAAACTAAGTCAGAGGGAGAGAACAAGTGAAAAGGTTTTTTTGGTTTTTTTGTCTCTGTGTCAATCTGGTTTATGTTGAGGCAGCACATCAGGAGCAACTCTATTCTTTTATGTTTATCTCTAAGAACTCTCAGGATTATTATGCTATTAGTAATTGAATGGGGCTTGCGTCAAATGACAGTGCTATGTCAATGGAAAATAATATAAGATTGCAGCTCTGTAAAGCGGTATTCTTTCTCTCATTCCTGACTCATTCTAATATATGAAGTGACTAATCACAAGAGAGCTGGTAAGAATGTTCTGCTTCAACACCTGATTAAGATCAAAATATGTGGCTTTATTTTAAACAGACACTCATGTGATGCATGTCTTCTGGATGGATTCCTCTCTGTGTGGACACCCTCCCCCTGGTCATGGGAGGGTGAGGTCGCTGGTGTGGGCTTAGCCCCTCCTGTCTTTCCAAACTGTGTATCACTGGGAAAGACTCCTTTTGTAAGGTACGTAGCCCTGTGGCCAGAGTAGCATCCAGTGAAGTGCCTGGATCATGGCATCTTGGCCATTTTAGTTTGTTTATTGCTTTCTCTTTTACAGGTTAGACCAAGAACGCATTGGGATGATTTGTAGTGTCTAGGATGTTTAACCTGCCAGAAAACAGGTAAGAGTTATTCCAACTCAAAATTGTACAAATGACTACAAAAGCAACTCCAAATAGTCTTCACCTAATCTCTTGCTTGAAGCGGACCAGCTTCAAGGAAGAAGATCACATGAGTTACCTGGTCTCCCTCCAGTCAATGGCAAAGGCACTCAGAGACACAGCTTCAGCAAAGCATGAGAGATGTTTATTGGGATTTCCCCTACCCTGTGTCAGCACGCTGACCACTAAGATTTGGGTGAAAAAGAGATGGGCAGCTTGTCCTTCTGCAGCTTTGCTCTCTGAGATCTGAGTAAATCAGGACTTACAGGTTAGGTTGGCATAGTAAAATCAGTTTGTGAATCCTGTCTGGACTATGTTGGTGTAAATAAGACAGTCAATGCACCTCCATTTTGGTTGTCTGGTTGTAAAGTTGAGGGAACATTAGTAATGATAAAAAATAAGATTGACTGTTGGGAAGTCAGAATACTTCCCCCCCTTGTCAATTAAACAGATTTCTTCTAGATGTGAAAGAGCTCTTTGGTATAAATATTCAGAGCAGAGTTATGCTCTGTGGAGCTGTTATATCACCACAATTTGCTATTCAATGCTATTCAATTTCTTGAAATTAAGTTCTGCTGTCATTTGTGTGCTTAGAAACCAGGTTTCACCCTTGAAAGCAGATGTGTTTCACGACTCACTAGCTAAATGCCATACAGATGCACCAAAATTGTTAAGGTAAAGATAACTGAGTACTTACATTACATTCAGAAGGATCTTGTTCTCGTATGGGTTGTGCTGTTTCTTGCTGCTTTACTCATACTGTTGTTTTCCTCTGTTAAACATTAAATGGTTTCAAATACATATTACCTAGAAGGACAAAGCTGAATGCTGATAAAGCTAGTTTTCTTGGACATCATATGGCATGTGTCCACATCTCTCCACTCTAAACAGAGAGCAAAGAGCAGAGGACCCAGCTGGTCAGTAGAGTGGAGTGTTACATCCCAAAGGGTATGCAACTCCTAAGCAAATATTGGAAATATGATTTTTGTGCCAAGGGCAGCTACTTCGCCCTATATGCTGCCTGAGGTGGAGAGAACTGTTCATCTGGAGACACACAGTTTTGCCCAGCACTAAGGTCTGAAGACCAGGGTGAGGGTGAGGGAGCTGCAGGGAGCACCAGTTGTGCTCAGCTGAGCTACCTAGCCTACTGGACTCCACTTAAGTGTCAACAGGTCATCTTGTAGAGACCCCACTGGTCACTATTCAGAAATGAATGAGTCCTCTTGGTCTCATTAATAAAGAGGGTACCTCATGCATTCATGTAAGAATGGTGAATGTTTGCTGTTTATTGAATGGTAATCTCGTAATCTTTCAGACACAGTGTCTCCTCACAACCTAATAATTCTCTCTTTATCTCTGTTAAGGACCTCTTAATATACCAAGATCTGAAAAGTACTTAATGTAGGCTTTAGCACTTGAAAAACCTGTATAAAACATGTGTGCCATCACTATGAGTGCCCAAGCATGATATGGAACAAATGCAACTGTTGTAACACATATAAACAGTAAACCAAGGTACAGTCCCAAATCTCTCAAGGAACAGCAAATAATAGAAGACAGGAACCCAGTTACATTAACCAGTAACAAATCAAGGCAGCCTCAAGTAATAAGTGTCTGCCTTCTTGTAAAGATGTATTTCGATTTCCTGGGATTCCTCCAAAGGAGGATAAGTGTTGTGAAGCTGTCTGGCTAGCATTCATGAACTGTTTAGGTACATGGTTTGGTCAGCCATCCAGGAGAATGCCTTCTGAGTCTATCTATGCCTCTGCTGCACCTTGCAGGACTTATTACGGTTTGCTCAGGAGGGGATGACACAATTCTGTGGATCCTGAAGAGCCAAGGAGTTGTATAAGTAAAATAGCATAAGCACGGCTGTTCCCAATCCCCAGCTGTGCTGCTTTCAGAAATACTTAGTCTACTGGAATCCATGGCCTTGGTCATGTGGCTAGATTCCCTCCACAGTATCTGCAGCCTCAGCTATTTTTTTCTTCTTTCTTTTCTTTTTTTCAGAATAGAGCTGAAATGATTCTATGATCCTATGAAATCTGCATGCTTGTTTGAGATATAGACAAAGTTTTCTGTTAAGCACTTCAGGTTTGAATTTGTACTTTTTCTTACTAGAGTACCAGTTGCTGCTGTCCCTTGGAACGCGTAGGTCAGGGGAGGCTTGATGCCATCTGCCAGCCACAAACCCACTGCATTTGAATCAAATGAATGTATAAACTAGATCACTTGTTTGCATAAATGCAGTCTTTCAGGGGGAAAAAAAAAAGTGAGATGCTCACAGTGCTCCAGGACAGTCAGGCTGTTGGCTGTTCTGTGCTGCTCCTTTAGTCATTCAGCTGAGCAGCGTTAAGCATTTACGCTTCTGTTAAACATTACTTGGATCAAAACAAAATTATCTGAGGATACTGATAAATGCTGATGAAACCATTTTCCATCCACATGTAGCCATGCAGAGCAGGTAGATGTCAGTGATCGCAGGGCCAGCTGGCTTTAATGTTTGCTGTCCCAAAACATGCATAATTGTCATAGGCAAACACACTTTGGAGAGAAGAGGTCCATGGCCACGAGCAGCTGTTCTACCAGATATACCTTCCTAGCTTATTGCCAGCTAATGACACAAGTGCTAAAACATCTCATGAGGTGTGTTATGGCCTTCCTTGGGGCTTTAGTTTCCTGACCATGCAGCTCGAACACCTGCTACAATGTGCTAAACCAAGCTAACTTTGTGTTCTATGAAAAGCAGAGCAGAAGGGGTAATCAACATGTAACTTGGTTTTTTCCCCCCAAATGAGCTTAGCATCAGTTCAGAAACAGTCCCATACTCAGAGGCTTTCTTTGATTCTCTTAGTTTAGTCACATCTGAAGAGGAATCCTGGGCAGCGGAGGCCACTGTGCAGTTGCACAGCCAGACGAAGTGGAAGGTAGCAGGAGAGAGCCTCAATGATGTAAACAAGAGTTGTATGCAAGTGTTGAGGATAATTCTGGATTCCCCACATGACTCTGAGGTGAACCAAAGCAAGCTTCAGTACAGTGAGAAAACTAGCAGAGACACAAATGCAAGTGTTCTTGCTGTTCAGACTTTCTTCGGTATTATTCTCTTGTTGATGGTCAAATTGGATTGATTTTGAAACTACTAAAATCTGCCTCTCTGTGCTTCAGTTATCAGCGTTCTCATGAGGTGCTGGCTTGAAGAAGTCCATTGTCCTACCAGAGAGGTCAGCAGAGGTTCCACCAGCCAACAGCTGGTCCACCAGAGGGCCTGCTTCTGGAGAGAGTAACCGGGAAAATGTGCCTACATTGCCACTTTGATTTACACCACCACTTTGATTTATACCTTAGTTCATTCCTGATCATGTGACTGTACTCATACTATTTTATGAGCTCCTTTCATCAGTGAATGCCCAGCAAGCCTTCCAACCCCAGACAGCCCCAGCCATGCCCAGCTGAATGCAATGCCAACCCTAAACATCACTCTCAGGCTGTTACATAACTCTTCTGTTATTTTGGGCACTCTGAAAGAAAAGCAAAGCAAAAAAAAACAACAGCAATGTGTCAAGGCAGCAGAGCATCAGCCTTGGCTGAGGGAAGACTTGGACCAAGTGCTTGCAGAGCAGACACAGCCACCCCACTCCAGAAGGCCTGTAACACCCACACTAAATATCACATATCTGGTATAGATGTGAACCACTCTCTGTCAGCAGGCCCAAGGCAGTCTTCATGTCCCATCCACATTGACAGTAAATGCGTTGCCAAAATTCAACATTGCTTAACCCAGCACCAAACGCTAGCTGAAAGGATGCAGTGATTGTGGGGGAGCCAGAGGGTGGCTCTGGAGCAGTAGTCAGCGTTAGGTTGAAGAACCTATCTAGAGCATAGGCATACATAGCTTCAGTCAGATTTTTTCTATGTATTTCCATTCTTGCAACAGGACTAAAAGGTTTGCCTGCTCCTGACCTTCAAATCAGCGGGGAAGGAGGATGCATGGAAGAGAAGCCACACTCAGACGGGTGGTGGGTCATATAAGAATCCCGACGTTTCTTTTTCCAAAAATATTTGTCTTGGCTCTGTTATCCCATTTGAGCGATCCTGCATGCTCATTTTTACAGCAGATGGAGATTAATGAGATCTCTAAGTCAGGAGCTTGTTACTCTAATGAGTTTTTAATATAATAATTTGCATAATTTGAGAGGTAGACATATCCATTTCAAACAATGACTATGGAAGTTACAGATGATAAATGGTATTGTCAAATTATCCAGAAGGAACATAAATCTATGATTCTCATTGAATCTAGATAGAACTAGGATTCACATGTCAGTCAACTGTAATACAGCAGGAGTTCAGTCCCTGACTTCCATTAAAATCATGACTTCAGGATACAAAATTTCATATTTCATAGGTTTAAAATGTATTCAAGATTTTCTTTAGTTTTCTTTTAATAGTTAGCTATGTAAAAGCACTCCCTACTAGAGAAGCACAGTGAGAAACACAACTCAGTCATAAAGACATGTGCAAAATACTTTTTACCATTTTCATATTGCAAAGCATTGAAGATAATATTTCAGCTCTAAAGCCTCAGTAAAGAAAGAATATCATCCCATTTTATTTCATTCATTAAACCCTCAAAAGTTTCCTGTCCAAGTACAGTATTTATTGATTCAGAGAATAACTGTAGAATTTATGTATTTTGTAGAGTTTTCTGTCATGTGGAAAGCAAACTTCTTACACGAGAATGGCAGGAAACAGATTTTCTAAATCCATGTTTATTAACCAAAATGAAAATGTCTTAATAATCATCTGTACTTCATGCTTACACCTGGTAGATGCTTGAAAGAAATGTTAAGGTGCTTAATATTTTTCTGGCCAAGTCATGTTTTTATCCAGGAGCCCTGCTGTGACTCAAAGACTGTAATTTTAAGACTCCAACTTTGAAAACTCTAGTTACACTAGTGGAAAGTTTGTCCATGGAAAAGTCTTACTGGTCCTAAGTAGCTCTTATTTAACCATTTTTCTGAATAGTAATGATTGGCTTAAAAGAGATTTTTTTTTAAAACAGCAGCCTAAAATCTTACATTAGACATGCAAACACAAGTTCTGGATGCCCTAAAATGTCTCTCACTGGCTTCCTTCATTTTTGTCTTTAGCACATTTGCTAAAGAAACAGAATTTTGCTTTTAGCTCTAATACAAACACAGTTCCTGTGCAAGGTTGTTCTGATATGATGTACTGTGTTTCATGGGACAGAATTGTGTTGATTTTTGTAATTGATATTAAAGAAAACTCTATCCTCATGTTTTTGCTTGGTTAGGGCTATAAGAATGGGTGAATTTCTGTGAACAGTTACACAGTGGCTGTTCAATGAGCCGTGCCTAACGGAGTAATAAGGTTTAATTAGCCAACCTAATCTGACAGCTTGCTGCTGGCACACTATCTGTTGGTACAGCTGGCTAGTGATGCGTGTATGCATACGAAATAAAGATCACTCCTTGCAAGTTTGCTTTGCTTTTCAAATATTGTGTGGTTGAATACTTGCAATTTCAAGTTGTGTTCTCATACAAACTTTTCTTCCCCCATCCAACTTAAAAACAGGTCTCAGTTAACAAGATTGTGTTCTTCATTTTGAGTTTTCATAGAGGCTGTTTTCAAGCTAAACATTAGCAATGTGTTTCGAAATTCATATTCTTTTTTTTGGGTATTTCAAAAGTTTGGATCACCGAAGAAACGACAATCCATGTGGCCAAGCACCTAAGAATCACAGAGGTTGGAAGGAATCTCTGGAGACCATCTGGTCCAGCCTCCCTGCCAGAGCAGGTCCACCTACAGCAGGTTGCACAGAATGGTGTCCAGGTGGGTTTTGAATATCTCCAGAGTCGGAGACTCCACCACCTCTCTGGGCAGCCTGTGCCAGTGCTCTGCCACCCTCAAAGGAAAGAAGTTCCTCCTCGTGTTTAGATGGAATTTCCTATGTTCAATTTTACGCCCATTATCTCTTGTCCTATCACTGGGCACCACTGAAAAAAGACTGGTTTCACCCTCCCAGCACCCTCCCTTTAAGTATTTGTAAGCATTGATGAGATCCCCCATCAGTCTTCTCTTCTCCTGACTAAGAAGACCCAAGTTCCTCAGCCGTTTCTCGTAAGAAGGATGTTCCAGACCCCTAATCATCTTTGTGTCCCTTTGCTGTCCCCTCTCCAGCAGTTGCCTGTCCTTCTTGAACTGGGGAGCCCAGTACTGGACACAGGACTCCAGATGCAGCCTCATCAGGGCAGAGTAGAGGGAGAGGATGACCTCCCTCCACCTGCTAGCCACACTCTTCTTGATGCACCCAAGCCTGTAATGTCTCCAACATGTACCATTGTGTCAGGGTGCAAAAGCCCTGAGTACAATGCAGAGGTAGGCTTTTCAAGGAAGCCTTAGACCTGCACAGAAATAGTCATAGATTAAGTTTACGGCATGTTCATTTACACTTTAAAAATTAGACCTTTTCTTTTGTTCATGTGTTGATGTTCATGGTACGAGTGCAAGATCAGGAATTTTTCTTACACGGATTTCCAAATACAAAACTTTGAGCCAAGGTTTCCTTATTTTTTGCTACAGACAATTTAGTCTACAGTCACAATCAATGATGGCAGCTGAATAGTGAGAGAACAAGAACTAAACCTATATTCAGGAGCCCCGGCTAGTGCCCCGGCTAGTGCCCCTACACTTGCCAGCAAAATTCAGTAGGACTTTGTGAACACCCTGAAAAGAAAGTGGGCAAATTTCATAGGAACAGGGATTGGGCAGCAGAAGTGTGAAGGGAGATCCTTGACGCAGTTGTATCCAAGAAAACTCTGGGGCTGGAAAGAGACCTAGTGGAGAGCAGAGAACTGGAATTGCCAGTGAGACTGAAGTAGAAAAGAGAGAGATGTGTTGTGTTCCTCTAACAAAAAGCATGCACCCACTCCGTAATAAAATATTGTTCAAATTCTGTCCAGCTGTGCTGTCCAATGATTTCTTCTAGCAACTTTATAATCAATCAATATGGCAGAGAAATATTAACACTTGAGGATCATAACCAAACATTAAAACATCATATTTGTGAAACTGTCCCTCTGTACAACATATTTTAGTTTTAAAGGAAACATAGTCAACAAGTGTGCCAACATATTTTCCCCACAGGTTTTTGCCCCTGTGCAACAGAATCTTAGAATCAAAATTAAGGTTGGAAGGAACATTCAGAGGTCATCTAGTTCAACTATCTGCTCAAAACTTGCCCACTTAGATAAGGTTCCTCAGGGATATACCTCCAAGGACAGGGATTTCACAACCTCTGGGCAACCTCTTCCAGTTAAAAATATGTTCCTAATTAGAATTTCCTACATTCAAACTCTCCATTGATCTTGTCTCTCGTTTCTGCCAGCTTCAGCATCACGCATCTCTGTCATCATCCAGAAACTTCTGGGCTGTCATTTACAGACAGGGCACTGCATTAGCTCAGCTGGACCTTGCTTAGCAGTAATTGAAAGAAAACCTCCATGGATCTCCTGCTCCTCTGTCTCTGTCAGACTACATCTTCATGTAGCCAACTCCACATGGTTGCTTTACGCCCCCAGAAGAGCATTGCAAAGCAGTAGAAAAGCTTAAAGGAGAGAATAATGAATAATCACCTTCCTATGCCATGACCTGCTTGTAAAGCCTAAATATGAAGTCAGTGTTGCTGGTGGCTCACCTTGAGATAAGCCAGTTTTCAACTACATTGCTGCTTTCCAGGAGATGTTTAGGTAATTTACAGCTCTCAAGCTGTAATATTCACCAGTGTGACCAGTTAGTATGTGGGAGTGAAACCTAGTCACACAATGGATTTGTTTGCTGCTTTCATTTACAATATAGTGACGAATGGAATTGACATCTGAATAAGAAAATGTCATGAAAATTACCCATCTCTCCACAGAAAGCCATCAATATTTGTTACAGAGGTTAATTTTATTCTAGTTCAGATCTATGACTGAACTCAAAGACCAGCATGCAAACAATGAGAAAAAAGGGTTTTAATTAATGCCTTTGAAGTAGTTTCTAAAGAAAGACTGGAACACCCATTAAATCCACAGAGTGCCAAAAATAATTCCTCGCTTTTGCCCACAGAAATGAGATACAAGGCTTAGGTCTCAGTGGTTAGTTCAGTGTTGCCAAACTGCATGAATACTGAAGTGTTTAGAGAGGCTGTTTTCCCCTTAAACTTCTCTTGACCTTTCATCATCTTCCCCCACCCAAATTCCACCTCCATCCAAAGCACACATGTCACATCCAGCTGGAGCGCTTTGGAAAGAAAACAGAGCTGGATTTCTTGGGGGATCATGGGAAGAACATTTTGGGGATCAATGTCAATAAAAAAGGAACTAGATAAACACAGTCTTTGCTGTTAAAAAATGGAAAGATGGGGCATATCAGACCCCTCTTACTGCCTCTGAACTAATTTGCGCTTTTAATTTTGCTGTGCTGAATTAAATTAAGATGTATATCTGTGATGCCTTTGTTTGTACAGCAACACAACCACAGAAAGAAATTTTTTTTAAAGAAGCAAGAATTAAAACTATGTGTTTACCCCTACTCTGTTTTTGACCTCCTCTTTTTCTTCCTTTCTTTTTAGTGCAGAAAGTGCATTATTTCTTTAAGGAGTCTCCACAAGTTATACTATCCAAAAACTGTCCAAAAAGTGAGTCACCTCAGATTGGAATAGCTCTGAGTTTTGTTTATGATTCATAGGACGTTATTGAACGAGTTGGATGCAGATGGGTCTAAACTAAACACTGGGTTTAACTCCACTGTACCAGATTTACAAAATCAAAAAGAGAGGTAACCATCACCTCATTGAGCTTGGCAGGGAGCAGTGTTTGAGAAGATACTGAGGTGGCGATGGCTGGCAGTTAGGACAGATATAAATATGTCTCAGAAAAGAAACTTTATTTGCTGCAGTGCTCTAAAACAGCTACACAGCTACGAGAGCCCCACGTACTTCAAAAGTAAGGAAGAAGGAGCAAGTAGTGACTGCGTCACATCAGCTGCCAGCTCCTACACATGAGCTTTCCTTTGAGAAAGAAGTTCAAGAAACCTGCCCCAAAGACTCAAGGATATGCAAAAACTAGAATTGAAAGCTTAAATCCAAAATCTTATATACGCCATGAATGAAAGACAATGCAAATGAAATTGTCACATAAAAATAACTCAGGAGTAGAAAGTTAACAGAACAGCAAAATCTTTATTCTGATTGTTTCCAATCTTTAAGGACCTTCTGTGGGCAAAGCCCAGCCAGCCTTTGGACTCCAAGCAATGGAGAAGCAACAGTGCAGCTGTACTTGCACAGGTCCAAGCCTATGCCCTGTGACTAAACCACATCTAACTGATGGGGATGAAAAGTTCAGTGTTAAATCTTCTCCCCTACAATAATTTCCTCTGATTCTCTTTCCAGTGGCATCACAGCTGCAAGAGGGACCTCAGCTTGTGCCTCTGCCTCTCACAGCACAACGTGGACATCGTGGCCACCTTGGTAATTCTGCTCTCCATCCTACCTGCTCCCCATGGACTTCTGCCTTTTTTCAGGGAAGAGCAGTGCTCTTCAAGACATGACATGTTTCTTCACAGAACCTCCAAGAACATTTCTATTTTCTCACCATTTCACAAGAGCAGCTGTTTTCTTGGTCCTTGTTTTGCAGAATTCCCTTTATCACCACTGCCAAACCCAGCCTGCTACACAGGTGAAATAAGAATCTGTATCATAAATAAGACAGGTAGCAGGGGCTCTAATACAAGTATTATCTCATGTTCACACTTGCAAGATGTCCCCTTAGCCAAGGTGTCCTCTTCTGCTCTTTGTTCTATTTCTTGCACTCTACACAGCATAAGGCAAAGTGATAAAAAGAGGTAAAATCAGCTTCTGAGGAAGCCGTCTTCCTTTTTCTCTCTTTCTTTTTTTAATGCAGGCATCTAGTGGTTTAGGTGCTTTTAAAGGTATTGTGAGAGAAGTCTGTTACATGTTAACTCTGGATGAGTTAACTCATAACAAACACTTACAAGTCCATTTAATCTGGAGAAATCTCATAAGAAATGTCAAAGTCAACTAACTGGAGGGAATGAGAGATACGAAGAGCAGATGAAAAACCAACAGCCTCAGCTAGAGTATGCTTTGCTTATGGAGCCATGCATTTCTGATAGACAGTGTAAACTTACTTCTTTCCCAGCCCTTTCCCGCAGACCGAAATCGTTTGCAACTGAAATTGTTTCTGACTCATGAAATTGTTTCTGGGTTATTGCAATCTTCGGTTTCTGGATATTGAAGCATGTGGCTGTTCCTGGAAAGGTGAAGTAGGAAGAGCTAGTGAGATGTTCTGACAGCTCTGCAACTCCAACCTCTAAGGCCTTAATCTGCAAGCTGTTCTCAGAAAACAAACTGGTCCTCAGGAAAACCATCCTGTGAATCTTTATCTGGAAGGAAACTGCAGCTGAAGCCTGGAACCAGGTAAACTTCAGCATGCACAGTTGGGAAGTTTCAAACAAGAAAGTAAAGGAGCAAAAGGCAACAGTACTTCTAGTGATTGACTTGCCTGTGTGCATGAACATCTAATTATCATAATCATGTGCTGTCTTCATACGTATTTTCCTAATAGGAAAGAAATATCATGCTAGATGTAAGACAAAAATGACCAAACCGTGTTGTATTTGAAGAAGAGAAATAGAACTCTTTGCCAAGTCTTTGAAGGAGTCAAATAACCACAGACCTTCCATTCTTCCTTGCAGATATTTTTTCTCCTGGCCAAATGACAGAGCATGAGCCAGGAATCTAATATATAGCAGAATTACTGAGTTAATGTTATGGCTCTCCATTAAGAAGACTTGGAAACATTTGTGTGAAACACATTAATTTGTTTTGGTCTGGCTTTTGCAGTCTCTTAGCAGCCAGTGGTACAATTAAATCCACTCCATTCCAGAAAAAATTTTCTAGATCCATTGCAACACTGAAACTGTTGACACCTTCAGACCCCCCATTGTGAGCCCCAGCCATACCTCACCTAGGTGATTAAGCTGCTGGTAACCCCATCTGACATACGCCAGGGGTATGCATGTGGTATTTGGGGTTACTGAGGTTCTGGGAAGGCTGCAGGAGAGCACTGCCTGGAGCAATAGGTCTTTCACAAGGACTTCCTGAGCCTAGGCGTTCGACGCTGGCTATGTGGATCTCAGCCACATCACCTTCATGGCTGTTAAGTTCCTGGTGGCAATAGAAGCCAGATTTTTGGCCCTGAATAACCACCAAGTTCTTTGAGAGCTTAGAAATTCACATAGTATTGCCCAAGAAAATCTGTTAAGTACTAATTGTGTGATGATTGCTACACTGTCTGAATAAGTAATGAAATACATCTCATTTTGACAAATCAGACACCCCCAAGTGATGGGTCTGTGACATGAACGACACTATTTTCCTGCAGGGATAACTATTTTCCCATTAAGATAATGATGCGGGTGTGCTGGTCATGCTGGTCAATGAGGAGTACCATGAAAGGCATGCTGTCATTCAGGGGAGACTCTTGCCCCACCATCCCTAAAGTATTGTGGGGTCAGTCCCCACCAGAACTTTATAAACCTTGCTAAAATTTTGCTTTATCATTAGGTTCTAAGAGTGGCATGCAGAGAGAACAGTATCATAGAGCACAAGAATGTAATAGGTTATTCAGTATCAAGACAACGCCAAAAAGATGTGAATATTTAGTTGTTATGTATTAGAAAACAAATTACTTTTGCAAAGGACCTAAGATATGGTACAATTCTATATCTCCTGTTTGATGTGAATACACTGACATCAGAGCGATGTGCCTCAGCTTTGCCGGTAATTTTTCTAATGAAGCAGTCTGTGCCTTCTACCATTGACAAAATATGGGTTCTTAGTTGTGCCTACATTTAACAGAGCATTAGTAGGTCTTCCCAGCAGAATATGCAACTCGCTTTTCAGCCCATGACCTTTAAGGCTGTTGCTTGTGTTATATGCCTTTAGTTTCTTCCTAGCACTGGGAACAATGACAGACCTGCACATTGGCACTAACCACTGGGTGTTTGAAACATGTTATTTTCTTTGATTTACTTCAAGCATATTATTTCCCTCTCTGCCCCCACACCCATATATACTTTGCTTCTTTTTGCCTGTTCCTTCCTTTGTGATCTTTAACGCTACTCAAAATTGCTGCTAGTTTTCTTCCAACATCTTTTGAACTTCATGTAGTTTGTAGGTAAGGATTAAATCTATCTCCTACCATGGATTAATCCTGGTTTCTGAGCTCCTTATTCATGTTTTTAGACTTTGTTTCACTTCTGTAGATAACTCTTTTCTATTTACGACAACAAATACACGTTTTATATTCCCACAAGTCTTGTTTTCCTTCTCTCTTCTTTCAAAGAGTTGCTCAGTGTGTGCTGTTCCAAAGTTTCTGCTGTGCTGGCAACTCTTCTTCTATGGCCATTAACCTAAACCAGCCTTTACAGAAGACTACTTTCAGCCATTCCATCACAGATTTCTCTTAGGGTCCACACAGGCTGTGCTGAGGCTGCAGCTCCTGCATGCCCAGGGTTGCATCTACTGCCACACCAGATGGGTGTGTAGACTTCAGAGCAGGTTGAGTTAGAAGATGTCCTTTGCACTTTGTCCCTTGAGTGATTCATCAGGCCAGGTCCATCCTCCAGCAGCATCACTGCACTGAAGTGCACAGTACTTGCATACAGCAGCAGAAACTCTTGACTAGCCAGGAGGAAAGCCCTTCCGCTGTTCCACTGAGGCTTCTTGCTCATGAAATTTGTGGTCAGCAAACAAACCAAAGAACAAAAAATCCAGGAAAGAAGAAGCAAAACCCCAGCAGACTGAAAGAAGAAACACTGTCCTGAACAAACCATGACTGCACTGGATTTGTGACAATCTTAAGACTGACAGTTTTGTGCAATCCTTCTGTACTCATTATTTGCCACACATATTTGCTGTCTGCTGCATATTTCCAGTGAGGAGCATTGCCGGATTTTTGTCAAAATAGAAAGAAAACCAAGTCAAGACACATGTATATGGTCCCTACTCCCATTTGAAGATGATTCCCTATCAACAATAGTTTCTTGACATTTGTTTGGTTATCCAGTTCTTAAGTCAGCTTGATTTTTCTCCACCTGCCTTCAAATAAGTTAAGCAACAAGGTTACCTCTCAAAGAGAGGTCTGATTGGCAGAATATTGTTTAGATATTTTTTTTCCTACTAACAAACAGAGACTATTGATCTGAAGTCCCTGAAGAACAACAAACATAAACTCTGTTGGTATTCGCCTACAGATCCATTTACCATTGCAAAGCTGGACTTTGGCATATCGTCCTGAATTAGCCCCGAGATTTGCCAAGAACTTTTGAATGAGCTTCTGTAGAATTGTTTTATCTGTGTTACACCAAGACCAAGTCCTTATATGTTTGGAGGTATGAAGCCAGCTGTTGGTTATTAAATATTGAACAGACTATATAGTTACAACTAAGGAACTTTTGTCATTGTTTGACATGATTTTGAGGAGGGCTTTGAGAGTGAATGTCAAGTGTTACATGGCTGGCAGCTGGCAGACAGGCAAGGAAAGGTTCTTATGCTCCTTATTGGTATACTTACAGCTACAATTTACTAATATTGATAGCATTAATTTAATGTCAAAGAAAGCAAAATCCCCAAGACAATCAAGATAATTATATTTTAGAAATATTCACCATTTTGAGTTATATTTTTCACAGATATTTTAAGAGACTAAATTTAAAATCTTGCTATTTATATTTTACTTTTTTCCTACTGGTTTGAAATATTCTACAGCAAATGATTTAATCAGTCTGTAATTTAAGATCTTTCATTGGCTTTCTATATTTCAATAAGACATACTAAGGGTGTTGATTCAAAAAATCAAAGAAAAAATAATAAAATTATTTAAATATTTACTGATTTGTGTTTCTTTCCTTTCTTAACTGTAAAACTATCTAGCTGGTATATTAAGACACTATCAACTGAGTTGCTATAAAACAACACAATAACAATAAGTTAGATTCAAGAAACCTTAAGGGAAAAGGTACAAATGTCAAGTCACAATATATTTTTACTCTGTAATTCACTGTTATTATTTAGAAAGTTGGCTTCTCAAGTATTACCTACATTTTGTATGTGTGTCTATCATAGCTTAAAGTGGGTTAACAGTCCCTAGGAAAGTTCTGCTGTTCCTACTGAGGAAATACAAACTCTCTGGTGGTGTAATTTTTCATTCCTCCTCTTTTTTACCAGAGTCTGACAAGTCTAGCTGTAAAGTGTAATAGTGAAGGCAGCATCTGTATAGGAGAAAAGAGAAATGACAGTGACAACTCCATAAAAAGGCAAGCGATGCTATGTCATGGACGGCTCCATGGGCATTCTCTCAGGGCATTGGCAATAATAGCTATATTAGCAAGATAAAACAGAAAGTCTTTTTGCCGGTATGTTTTTTTTTTTCCTTAGAATAAACACTATTTGTAAAGGAAAAACAATCTTCTTTTCTTCATGAAGAGGGCTTCCACTGAGGAGACAGAGGGAGGCAAGCTAAAACAGCTGCACTCATCAAATCTTTACATTTGTGTGTCCTTCAGTGTCTCAGTCACTGATCCTACAGCTTCATGCCATGCTTGGTTAAAAGCCAAAGAAATTAATGGAAATTCACTCCAATATTAAGGGAATCTGCATTTAAGATCAATCATGAAAGGTTAGTGGATTAAACAGACACGAGTTATACCTGGCACCTCCTTTCCCCTTTTCCCTTCTCCTGCTCTCCTGCACACGCACCGTGAGTGTACAGCAATAGCTACATCATCTGGAGACTTCAAACCATCTCAAATACCCCATGGGACCATGCCAGGAAGGGCTTCTTACAAAACCAGTAAAAAGTGACTTGTATTTCATTAACACTACAAGCTATACACAGCTGTAGACTGCAGGAAATACCAGTGACTTTTGGACAAGGAAAACTAGTTTTTGGGTTTTAAGGCATTAGTACTGTATATAAGAATAATGGTTGAAATACGAGCACTAGTGCGTCATGGTATGTAGACATAAATGTTTTGATGGATCACAGGAATTTAGCCACCAAAGTGCATAAGTGCTTGTCCTCTGGTCAATCAGTCCTTTTTCAGAGGGTTTACGATTTTCCCCATGAAGAGTACAGTGCGGGTGTATTTGTCCAGAATTACCAGAAGAAAGGGCCTGTTGAATCTGATTCGAGGCGGATGAGGAAAATCGCCAGATCTCCAGGTAATCTCCTTCACCGTGGCCCCTGCTGCTTCAGTGCCATTCTCATGAACATTTAGCACCGCTCTGTGGATCACCTTCAAGGACACAAAGGAAAACAACCTTCAGCTGCCAAACCAGCAGGAAGACAGCAGCCCGCCACCCTCCTTGCTTTTGCCAAAGGGAGCCCTGCCTGGGGGAAGACCTGGGCTCTGGGAAGGTCATCACCAGCTGCTCCACTTCCCACCACCAGCCATCGGACCACTCCTGCTAGCCTCCTTCACTGTGCGTGCAGAGAGTAACCCTTAGATAGTAGACAGCCAAAGAGCACTCAAGATGACTGATGGCAAGAAATTCGGGAAGCAAAGAAACCTGGTAATTTAGCCTAGGCTTAGTTTGGCCTTTGGCAGCTTCATGTATTATTGTGAATTTACCCTATCATCTAGCTGAAAAAAATAACTTCTTGAGAGTACTAGAAGGGCATGAATAACAGCCTTTTGCCCTCTGTAGGCAGAGAGGAAATTTTACCAAAGCTAATGTGCTACCTTTAGATAATTTTGTTTAGTAGCCAAAAGAACATTTAATTATATGTATGTCTTCTTCCTTGTCCTCGAACCATGTATGTATAACCCCTTGTAAGCATCTTTGGCTGCAGATTTAGGAAAGATAGGACTTGCTTTGCCTCCGCACTGACAGCTGTTGATGATTGAGTGATGCTTCAGAGAGACTGGGATAAGCTTTTCATGGGATATTAATGTCAGGTTCTGGGAACAGACAAATCCAGTGGTGGCTGTGTTTCACATGCTGACTTACTTTTGAAACCATCAGTCCAGGCTCCTCAGTAATCCCTGACAGATCAGCTTGTTCAGTGAACAGATCGATCATACCCACTTGTTCGACTATCCTTTTCACATCATAGGTGCCAGAAATAGAAAATTTTGGAATGTGCAGATGTATTTTTCTGTAACAAATAACACAAATAGGGACAAATTGTCATCTAAGCAACACTCCTCAATGGCTTCCTTATAGTGAGACTTCTCATTTATTTTTCTAAATGTTAAATGTCTCCTCTCAGGGTTCAGATAGCACTTCGGACCAGGTTAGCTATCTAACATGGAGGGTTGGAGCAGAATGAGCCCATGTTATCCTCTGCCTCCACAGTGCAGTTCAAGGAGTGGGCTGGAACACACACCAATCCTGTGGCAGAGCTACTACCACTACGTAGCAGGTTTTTTACAAAAGATCATAGCTAGCTGTCCTACGGCTGTTTGAATATACAACAGGGCCTGGGCCACCACAGGAACAGCTGCAGTAATGTTGAATTAATAAAATTTCTGCTTTTACATGCAATGCCCTCAACACTCTAACCCCCAATAGCTACTCCATTGTAGTTTCACAATGCCTGTATGAAACAAGGGTCTGTTAACTTCATCATGGTGCTGAGCAATTTGTGGTTGAGCCAGGAGCTTAACCAAATCCATCCAAAGATGGATCCCAAGTCCAATGTCCTATTCATTCACTACCCATAGCTCTCTCTCAATTTCCAACTAAAAAAGCAAGTCTACACAGAGAGGGACCATTAAGTGAATAGAGTTCAGTAAAATAACCTGGCCTGTAATGTTTCATCTTGGTGAGATAAACAGTACTAATCTATAACACAAACTTGAACATAGGAAGTTCCATCTCAACATAAGGAGGAACTTCTTTCCTTTGAGGATGGCAGAGCACTGGCACAGACTGCCCAGAGAGGTGGTGGAGTCTCTGACTCTGGAGACATTCCAATCCCACCTGGACGCCATCCTGTGCAACCTGCTGTAGGTGGACCTGCTCTGGCAGGGGTAGTTGGACTAGATGATCTCCGGAGATCTCCCTTCCAAACCCTGTGATTCTGTGATAACATGGTCACCCCTCACCTTAGCAAAACTACTTACCTGTCTCGGAGGAACTTTTGCCATTTTGACACAGTTCTTTTCAAAAGTGCATCTTCCACCTGCTTCATCTTCCCTTCGTCAGGCAAAACAAATAATGCTGCAGCATTTCCATTGTAAGGTACCTGGACCAGCCAACAGGACAGCTCTTCATCAAAGTAATTTCTGTAGTAACCCTTTCGATACATCATGTCAACTTTTACAGATGTTTTCTGATCCACAAAAAAATCCTCCTGTTTTGTATATGACGTACTGAACGGTTTCTCCCAATGGGCTTATGACAAAAAGAGAAGTAATTCAGTAGAATACAAAGAGGAATGGTCACAGTGAATAAAACAGGATCTAGTCCCTCATCCTTCCTTTAATTAGAACAAGTTGGTTTTTTTCTAATTACTGCACCCTCAGTGATTACAGTATTACAGCTCTTTGGTTTTTTTCCCCAAGTGCTTAAGGAAAATTAAAGACAGTTAATACTGAAAACACCATCACTTACTAGAGCATGAGTCTATCATTGCATTAAAGAATTTACCAAACTCAACAAAGATATTTGTTAAAAAAATCCTGTCTTTCATTCAACCAGGTGAGAGTACAAACATTAATACTGACAACAAATATGCGTGGTTTTACAGAAATATTTTCCAGATACTGAACATGGTTTCCTCCATTTAAAAATATTCAAACTACAGTTTCTTTTTCTTAGGTTTTCATTCCTGTAATAAGCAGTAAGCATCTGTTACAACCTTTGCCCTCTTTTGGTATTTCTTACCTTTAAAGAAGACGTAGTTAACAAGAACCATTGCAGTGAGAGGATCAAGGTTTTCCACTAGTTTAACAATTTTGCCATTTGTCTTTTCCTCAATATAACTGTTGATCTGATTCTCAGCGCCAGAGGAGTTGTTAAAGTCAGAAGAAAAGACTTCAGATTCATAAAAGCTTTTGACATCGTCCAAGAACTTCTGTAGTGGTTTTAGTGTCTCTTCTATAAAAAGGGCATTGCCCAGGCTCAGCTGGAGCTCACTGTCTGAACGGTTCAGCATGTGGAGGAGTTGGCAAAAACCTTCATGTATTTCCTGCTCCTGAGTCTTTTTCAGGTTAAAGGCAAGCCCTTCCAGAATCTGCGTCAGTGTCACTGACTTGGCACCGAGTGCCAGCATTGCGAAGGAAGCAGAGATGCTTATGGGTGAAAAGAAAATATTTTGATCGGTTGATTCGGATGCGACCAGCTTGTAAAATGAAAATGCAAAGTCAGCATTGCTGGTGACTAGTTTGACAAAGGTTTTGTTCTTAACTGGATAAAATTCTTCCCCGTGAGAACTGAGTCCTGGGTCATATTTCCCTTTAGGATCATTCTGCTTATTACGGTAATGAGGATGCTGATGGCACTGGGCAAGACTATACAAACCAGCCAGCAATAAACACAAGGAGAAGGTGGGCTTCATTTTCCTTTTAACTGTGTCTGGAAAAGAGATAGACATACAAAACATGGTATGGAAGTGAATTTCTTCATGCTATGTGCTCCAGCCAAGTAAAACGAGGCTCTCGGAACACACCTGTGCTCCAGAATCTCACACTTCTATATTTCACATTCCTGATGCATGCCAGTGGTCCCCAGAAAGCATATGCCTCCTGATATATGCTTTGTACAACACAGCACTGTCTTAAAAGAGGTCGTTTTGATCATATTAACTTTTAAAAATTTTCAAATAACTAGAAGCTCATCACCTTTTCCCCAGAGTAACTGGTAGAAATTGTTTTCGTACTCAGTACTACAGAATGGCTACTGCAGCCCTGTTAGTCTTCCTCAATTCATCAAATAATTAGAGAATTAAATTTGTGTTTAAAAAATGTGATATAAACACAGATCATACTATCTGGGACCAAAATTACAAAATACTTTTACAGTTTCTTCAAAGATAAAATATTGGATTGCTGTGGTAGCAAAGTCTATAAGCATCTCTACTGTTTCAAAAACAATTTTTTACTTAATTATGTGAAGCATCTTCTTCACCAGGGGCCAGTGCTTGCTGGCTTTTGACATGTTTTGATTTTTTGCGTAGCAGGTTTATCCCTTTGTTTAGGTGTAAAAAGGCACCCTTCCCAGGCAACAACATAATCCCCCAAAATGAAACGTCCAAACAGTCCAAGGGAAAATTGAAAGGGTACTTACAGTGCTACAAAAAGGATCTTGCTGCATCCATCTGGTCTTGTCTGCTCCTTCTTCTCTTCAGTACCATTGAACAGGATTAAGCAGAGCACCCCCGTTAATCATTAATCAGTTCAAATAAAAATTGCCAGTGAGGATGCACAACAAGCAGTAATGACATTAGATACTCTGGACAGTTTGTCCAACCTACACGAGCTAGCAGTGCTGGGCGGTGGGGCTGCGGACGAGAAGGAGTGGAGCACGGACTCCATGCTTGCGGGTGTATGCCAGAAGCCTGCTGCTGTGGGTGCCTGACAGGAGAGATAGCCATACCCTTCGTGGCTGGAGCCAAACGCTGTGTCTTCACGTGAAGGCCACCCCTCGCCTGGGTCTGGCTGTAGGGAAGGAAGCTGCCAGCACAGCTCACCAGGGAGTGCAGCCTCCCTGCCAGACCATGCCTCCTGAGCTTGGTCCTGGGAGACTGATAAATGGGACGAGGGTACACTGCCAGACTCGTAACCTCTCCGTCAGGGTTTCAAAGTAGGGTAAGCCACCTTCAGATTTAGCAAGTCCTCTGCCTCACTGTGTACCTTAGTCACACAACCTTTGACACCACATTCAACAGTTTTGGCTCTTCTCCTAAGGGGAGCAGACTGTATGTGACTGGTAAATGGTCTCTATATTTCTTTAGAGAATAACGTATGACATTACCACTCTAGTGAGACATTTCCAGTCAATACAGCTGCTCACGGATTGCTCTTGGCCATCACCTGTGACTGAATATTTGGGGAGCTGGTGAAAAGCTTTCCCTTGGCTTTATAGAAAATACACAACAAAACCCCACCAATGCTAAGAAACAGCACTTACATTGGATGGTTCCAGAGACTGACTGCAAAGAGAGACATGTGGTCAGTGTCTATCTGGTTTCCTCAGGTTAGTCTTCTGTATCATATAGAACTGAAACAGACCCCAGCAGCACACAAAACAGGCTGCTGATTTACCTTTCAGCTGGTGCTAAACAAGACACACTGGCATCACAGGATGATATTCAGTCTTGAATATCACACATATACAGATCACTCAAGGGCAAACTAAGGCAAGAAATGCATTTTTTAACAGATCGGTGGCCCCTGTGGGACTACTCTCCATTGTGTTGGGTGGTTTTGCTGTTCTACTTAGCTGTTATAGTGTCATTCCCGTAATGCAGATGTGAAATATGCAATCTGCATCCCATTGATTCCACATTGCCAGAACAGCCCATCAACCATCAACCATAATTCATGAATCACTGAACCATTGCTCAGTAACTACAAGTGGATTATGAACTGTCAAAAAAGTAGCCAGCAATGTGTATGGTCACTGGCCTTTTACAGCTTATAAAACAGTGAATAAGATTTACAAGATGGAAAACAGGAACTTGAGTATTTCCAGTTCAGCAGGCTCTGTAAACTCATACCAATAATCCTAAATCTTGATTAATAGAGATCAGCTTGTTTATTAGCAGTGAGGCAGAAAAGAAACAAATGGAGGGATGGCCTGAAGGATGATTCTTTTTTGACTGGGGATCCATGCAAGGACACAGAAACCAATACAGATGTTCTTAGCTCACCCTGGCACGGCAATAACGTAGATATTATCAACCTATGGTCCAAGTTCAGGACCTGTAAGGGAACTCTGAAAGGCAATCAAGAAACACGAGCCAGCATTCATGCCCTTGCATTCATTCCTCCCACCGCTGCATTTACCCTTGGAGCACCAAAATGAAGCTGTTCCTGTAAGACTGCATGTTACTGAATGTCACTGGTACCCATTCAAGGAGGATCTATAAACTCTGCCATGCAGTTGATGATGCTTATCCATACCTAAATTTCCATCAAGAGGAAAGACGTTGGGAAGGCACCACAGCTGACAGGAAGGATATAAGACCTGCTGGAAATGCTCCCCTGCCATAACCAAAGCTGCAGGGAAGAAACGGTTGCCAGTCTGAGGATTAAGCCACCATCTTAGAGGACAGGAGAAGGGAAGGTGGAGACGAGAGCTGGTGGGTAAGTGCCTGGAGAAGGCAATGAGGAGGAAAGAGAGGGCAGGTGATAGTAAAAGACAGAAACGTATGAGCCATTAGAATATATCCAGTCCCAGATATGAGACAAGAGACCAGAATTTCTGAGTGTCTCTACAGCTGTATCATTAAATCACTGGCAAAACATTTCATGCCTATTCCCAGTGTTACAGCCATTTTTATTACATCAAGGCTGGACTGTATTAATTCTGGTATTTCCTAAGACTGACTGTTTGGCCTTACAACTGCAATAACCTGCTAATATTCTTCTTTGGGATATAACAGACAATTTTGTACCTTCAGTCTCAATTTGTTACCAGAACCTCACAATTGCAATGAAATGCTGTAGTATATTTTACCTTTAAAGAAAAACATAGATATATATAACCTCTGCTGAGAATCAAAGTTCTTTCTACTTCACTCATTATTCCTTGTTATTTTCTTCACTTTCTAACCAAAGATATATTTATCAGCCTCATTGATTCTGGAAGCTGGATCTGTTTCAAGCTACATTCTGATACTGTCTAAAACTACATAAAACAGGAAGCGCTTATGTTGCTCGCAACAGCAAAACCGCACTTGTCATAGTCTGTAGTTTAGACAGCATCATCAGACTATGATGTACAGCTTGACTACATGGCGGGATAGCAATTCAGTGATGCCATGTTGCCCAGCAAGTAGCTAATCCATCCAGAGGACTTCCTTTTCCAGGTTCCACTGTGTCAAAAAACTAGATATACAAAAGATTATACACATAGTTCCTTCCTTACCCTCCAAGACAGCCAACACTTATTCTTTTCTGATTTCTGGGGTTTCTTGCTTTCATAGCTTTACATTTTATTTCCTTTTTTTATGTAGTTTTCTACCATGCCATGATATTAGAAGGAGAAAATAAAATTAAAAAATCCCCCACTAATTAAAAATTGCAGTGTGCTGGAAAAATCACAGAATCATAGAAAGTTAAGGGTTGGAAAGGACCTCTAGAGATCATCTGGTCCAACCCCCTGCCAGAGTAGGTTTGCCTACAGCAGGTGGCACATGATGGCATCCAGGTGGGTTTTGAATGTCTCCAGAGTCAGAGACTGCACCACCTCTCTGGGCAGCCTGTTCCAGTGCTCTGCCACCCTCTAAGGAGAGAAGTTCCTCCTCATGTTCAGATGGAACTTCCTATATTCAAGTTTGTGCCCATTGCCTCTTGTCCTACCACTGGGCACCACTGAAAAAAGACTGGCCCCCTCCTCCTAGCACCTTCCCTTTAAGTATTTGTAGACATTTATGAGATTCCGCCCTCAGTCTTCTCTTCTCTAGAATAAAAAGACCCAACTCCCTCAGACCTTCCTCATAAGAAAGATGTTCCAGCCCCCTAATCATCTTTGTGGCCCTTCGCTGCACCCTCTCCAGCAGTTCCTTGTCTTTCTTAAACTTTCCCACCAATGTTAAATTTTGGGGGGTTAATACTGACAACTCATATAAATTTTCCTAGAATAATGTTAACTCATCATGTTGACAACAAGCTCTCCTAAAAGACTGTCATGGTTTAACCCCAGCCAGAAACTAAGCACCACACAGCCACTTGCTCACTCCCTGCCATGGGATGGGGAG
The DNA here is from genome assembly GCA_013398295.1 of Chionis minor. Lineage (NCBI taxonomy): Eukaryota > Metazoa > Chordata > Aves > Charadriiformes > Chionidae > Chionis > Chionis minor. Next base: position 156,738 of record VZSF01003827.1, read on the forward strand.
ACAACTGGAACGGTAAAAGTGTGAAAACTCATGTGTTGAGATAAAGACTTTTTAATAGGTAAAGAAAAAGCCACGTATGCAAGCAAAGCAAAATAAAGAATTCATGAGCAGGCAGGTGTTCAGCCATCTTGAGGAAAGCAGGGCTCCATCACGTGTAACGGTTACCTGAGAAAACAAATACCATAAATCCAAACGCCTGCCCCCTTCCTTCTTCTTCCCCCAGCTTTATATTGCTGACCATGATGTCATATGGTATGGAATATCCCTTTGGTCAGTTGGGCTCAGCTGTCCTGGCTGATTCCCCTCCCAGCTTCTTGTGCACCCCCAGCCCACTTGCTGGTGGGGTGGTGTGAGGAGCAGGAAAGGCCTTGGCTCTGTGTAAGCGCTGCTCAGCAATAACAAAAACATCCCTGTGCTATCAACACTGTTCTCAGCACAAATCCAAAACATAGCCCCATACTAGTTACTATGGAGAAAATGAACTCTATCCCAGCCAAAACCAGAAGAAAGACCAACCTAGGAGGTGCTGCTTATTTTCCACTAACTCCATTTTTACTCACATTTCTCCGTCAGGGAACCCAGATGTGCTCATTCTTTCATGCAGGTTTCACTTCATCTGCCTTCAAGAAATTAATTTTTCATGTTCAAATATTGACAATTGAATTTGAAATATCAAGGTTGAGGAAAAGTGAGCACAAGATGTATTGTGATCCAAAAGGATTCTGTCATGTGGATGTGGTCTACTTACATATTTAATTTGTTACTTGCTACTGAATCATATGCAGGAGAATGTCACCTGGCAGATTTTCTTATCAAATACAAACTTCGAAAGTGTAAATGATGATGATACTAATTATTTTTTTTACTGTATTGGTGAATAATTTCACCATCTTCTTGGAAAAGAGCATGAGTACAGATGAGAGCCAGAGCCAGGGGGAGAAATATGGTAATACATAGGTGGCCAGGTCAACAAATATATACTTCTCTGCAGGCACCCATGCATCTGGCTCCTAAGAAGGAGCCCCAAGCTACGTCAAGTGTCAAAGTGCCCCACTGTTCAGCACCTCTGAATGGGAGCACACTGGTGGGGAGCTGCATTTAGGAGACCGAAGGTAATACTGGAAAGGGAACTGCACCTTCTTTGCCTCAGTTTGTTTTTCTGGACGAGAAGATTGAGTGGACCCTCAGTAAGTTTGCAGATGACACCAAATTCAGTGAGAATGTTGGTCTGCTTGAGGGTAGGAAGGCTCTGCAGAGGGATCTGGACAGGCTGGATCAATGGGCGGAAGACGATGGTATGAGGTTCAACAAGGCCAAGTGCTGGGTCCTGCACTTCGGACACCACAACCCCAGGCAACACCACAGGCTTGGGGAGCAGTGGCTGGAAAGCTGCCTGCTTTCAGCACTGGTGGGGCCACAGCTTGAGTGCTGTGTTCAGTTTTGGGTGGCACAGTATAGGAGGGACATTGAGGTGTTGCAGCATGTCCGGAGAAGGGCAACGAAGCTGGTGAGGGGTCTGGAAAACAGGTCTTATGAGGAGCAGCTGAGGGAATTAGGATTGTTTAGTCTGGAGAAACGGAGACTGAGAAGAGACCTTATCACTCCCTACAACTACCTGATAGGAGGGTGTAGTGAGGTGGGGGTCAGTCTTTTTTCCCAAGTAATAAGAGATAGAACAAGAGGAAATGGCCTCAAGTTGAACCAGGGGAGGTTTAGGGTCGATATTCAGAAAAATTCCTTCACTGGAAGAGTTGTCAGGCATTGGAACAGGCTGCCCAGGGAAGCAGTGGAATCGCCATCCTTGGAGGTATTTAAAAGACGGGTAGACGTGGTGCTGAGGGACATGGACTAGGGGTGGTTTTGGCAGTGTTAGGTTTATGGTTGGACTCGATGATCTTAAAGGTCTCTTCCAACCTAAGAGATTCTGTGATTCTGAGATTCTGTAATTTCAAACCAAGGCTCTTGTCCCATGGTTGTCTCATATAGCTGCATAGGCAAGCAGCAAAACAGTGCAGGGCACAGAATTTTCTTTTTGAATTCATCAGTAATGATCTTTTGCTTACTAACTTAGTGGAGCACTTGATCACTTGATCTGGATAGAAGACCCTCAAGTCTTACAAACCATTCTGCCTGAGATAATGAGACATAAATTATTCATTTGGTGGAGGAATAGCTTATCTTCAGGCTGCAAGAGGCTGACAAGAAAGTGAAGGGAAAGAGAATTCCTAGCTTTCCTTCTGAGGATATTCTGCTTAAAAATTAAATAAAATATAAAAACTACTTATGTGGGAGGTGTAGATAATTGTGTTTGAACAATTGTGTGTGTTTTCATCTACCGGTGAAAGACATATAATATTTATGTATGTAAGTACAGACATGCATATAGGTATTCATAAAACTGGAGAAAGATCAACTAGTATGATGTGTTAATCTAATAATGCAAGCACAAGCCTGGGGCATAGGAAACAGGTTTCCCTCCAGGGACAATTAAAGTAGAAGAAGAAACAAAGGCCCTAGGAATTGTTTTTGGATGTGTGATACCTGATTGCACAAGATGTGTAAGTGTTATTAATTCTGTCACATGAATAGGGTGTGAGTAGTTCCGCTAAAGATAATCATTATCTTTGCTGAATCAGAACCTGTGGCAATAATTAATGCATTATGATGTGAATTGAAAAAAACCTGAAGAAATGCTATCTCAAATTAATTGTGATGTTTTGATAAGATAGCAATAACTTCAGAACACTTTTTAAAGAGCTTTGAAGAATTACACATTTACTAGATTCTATGTGCAATTGTTTTAAACCAATTTTTGCTAACAGCTAGTAAAAATGAGAGTTTTTTCCATCCCTATATTAAGTGATGTAAAAATATTTCAGGTTTATTTCCCATGATTTGTTGAAAAAACTGAAAATCATTGTCAAGTGTAAACCAAAGGGGGAAAAAAATAGCATGTTAAAAGTAAGGCAACAAAATAAGTTGATTAAGCTGTAAATACCCAGGTTGAGAGATATTAACTCTTTCAGAAAATCTGTCATCAGAAGAGAATATGCCATTATTTATCACTATTTTATTATTCTATTTTTATTTAGATGTAGACTCCTTCCAGCAAGCTGCGGTGAGGTAGAATCTCCTGTCTTGACATGACCTTGAAGTACTATGATGGTTTAGTGTCCTCTATAGACAAACTATCCTATCATCGACTTCAGTCGCATTCAACTAACAAACTGGCCTGAAGAAATTAACTAGATTAAAAATCTGAGCCTGTCTTTCTGTTCTGGTTAATGCAGATTAAGAGCATAATGTCAATGCATGGTACTGATTCACATCACACTTGAAATTTTCATAGTACAAACATTCATGAACTTTTTTTTTTTTTTAACCAAACTCCACTCCTAGAAAAAAGAAAAAAAAACCTAAAACTGACTCAAAGGGAACATGGTGGCACTAACTACACTTTGATACCAACAAGACAAAGCAGAATATTTAGCAAACTCTTCTGTAAGCAGCGGAGTTCATAAAGTTGAGTTTACTAAGTATTTATGCCTTTCCTCATCACAATAACCACAGCTTTACTCCACAGCCTCCAGGATGACTCGTTCCAGGCAGGAGAGCAGAGCTAGGGCTAGGGCTAAGACTACTAGCATTGGGGCTGGGGCTGGGGCTGGGGCTGGGGATGGTGCTGGTGTTTGGACTCTCTGCCACACGCTCATTGCCTGCTGTGACCAGCAGGATTTAAAGCAGCTGAGTCCTTCCTGCCTTCCCTACAGCAGGCAAAAACTTGGATTTCACTAATTTTCACGGAGTAGCTTAGTGGTTTTTTTCAATCTCCTACCTCTCTGTTAAGCCTGACTGAAATTTGCCAGTAAACTGCAATGTTATGGAGGGTAGCTAAGAGAAGGCAAGTGGTTACAAACATGAAAATTTTATGCTTTTTCCTTTGGAAACCGAGATGGTTGTTTTATGTTCTTTGCCTTTGAGGTTATATTAGTCACACTTTCTCAGTTTCCACAGTTCATGTGACTCTTTCTCACTAACTATCAAGAATATTTTCATCATCCTTACATTCACTTACAAAAAAAACCTGATTTGTTATATATTGCCTCTTAATAATGACATATCTCCATTTTTCTCATCATTACCTTTTCTTTTACGTCCTCTCCAGGAAGAGCTTGTAGACAGTCCAGCACTTGGTGGAGTGATTTAGCAGTACAAAATGAGTGAAGGGTAGGTTTAGTAAACACTGAAACTGTTTTATGACATTTTATAACCAGACTAGATGTTCCAGATCACTATATGTTTCAACTGAGATTCTATGTTATTCATTAATAGGCACCATTGGAGGAGATAACTTAAAATATAATTTCTAAAAGCGTAATGCTCCTGAATCTAAGCTTTACTCTAGTTACCTGATAAAACCTACTGAAGAACTGTGATGGTTTGAGCTTTCGGTTAGAAAATCCAGCAAGTCTATGGAAAAGCATGAGAATTAAAAGGCATTTGCTTAGATGAAGTAATAGTAACTGGGAGGCATCACGATCTGGAATCCATGTTGGTAAAGCAGGCAGGCTATACCTCTATATGTAATCAATCTGGAGCAGGACGGCCCAGCAGTCCTTCGAATTTAAATTATTATCTGATTCTAAGTGAAAGACTTTGAGCCTTAAACTAGAGTCCTGCAGAAGCACTTCGGAAATGGTTTTTCAATTGCTGACAGTGAATTACAGAACTGGAAAATGATGAAATTATTCATTTTTGACCTGCTGTTCATTGCGTGCTTTGCACTGAAAGGGGTTTTCTTACCAAAGAAATGCAGCCGACCTCAGTTTCTGCTGTTTTACGCTCAGTATAAAAGCTACGGTTATGGGTAGATAGCACTGAGCATTCCCTTTACCCATGCAGATATACATTTCAAACATAGAAGGCACCTGTTTACAGGTTAGATTTATCTTGGGACAATGCCTATGTAATGGAAGAAGCACGCAACACATTGCTTTCTGCACCCAAAATTAGGGAGCCTGAATTGCAACTGGATAAACACAGGTCTTTTCTGACCTTTCGTATTATATTAGCTCACATCTTCCCTAAATAAGAAAAACCTGAGGTTGGCAGTGCAATGCTGGTTAAGAGCTCAAAAGCTTTTATTCAGTCTCCTCGGGCTGGGGCTGAACACTCTCCCCTGTACTCTCTCCTGTAAATTCCTATTCCCAGGTCCTTCCCTGCTGCCCATCTGCCCCCAACCAGACACCTTCCCATCCAGGTCCTGCCCTTCCTTGATCCACCAGTGATACAGGCTTCCAGAAAGAAGGGATTCTTAGCAGCGGTTACTCTAGTGGAAAATATAACAGAGACAACATGAAATGGAAAAACAAAATATTGAATATCTACCCAGCAAGCCTGTGGTTGATAGGCTGCATTGTGAATGAAGACATGCCTTTAAAAAAAAAAAATGCCATATTGATCGTCTGGAATTTGTCTGTGTCAGGAACACGTGAGGAGCAAGTACTGGGCTGGTACACCTTGGGCATTGCAGGATGACCCTGCAATGTGCCACTCCACACACCCTCTCTGCTGTGTGCAGAACCACCTCTTTTTATTGGCTTTGAACCTGGCTCCTACATGCTTCATGGGATGATCTGTAGCTCTGGCATTAGATGTAATTGTCTCCATTCGCCCAATCTGTGCCACAAATAATTTTTGCCCCCTTATGCCGTCTAAGTCGTCTCTTTTCCAGCCTGAAGACTTGTCACCTCAAGCAGCAGCTGTTCCAGACTTTGATTAACCTTACCAACTTTTTCTAAAGATTTTCCAGTTCTCCTTTTTCCTTTCTGTTATTATAGGACCAGAATTACATGCTCCAATACACATGTGGATGATCCAGAGATTTAGACAGTGACACAATGTTCCTATCTGATGTCCTCTTTTCTCTTTCCCAGTAATTTCTAATATTTAATTTGCCTCCTTCCCCACTACTGAGCTGAACTGTATATAAGCTACCTACCACAACATCAAAGCCTTACTCCTGAGAGACAGAAGTCAGATCAAGTACAGCATTTCACCAATCCTGCAGCTAAAAATTAACAAGAAAATCAAAATCCCTACTGACACAGTAACAGCAAGCCAGAAGGCTACTACTGTTTTTTCTGGTTTCAAAATAAGACTGAATTTGTCATGTCCATTCCTTGATTTTACCAGAAGATGGTGGCACAGGGCTCCTTTTCCTATAATCCCCAGAACTCAATGCCCCATACTTACAGTTCCACCTGCAGTCCAGCAGAATCACACTAAAAGCTTGGTTCTTGCAAGGATCTTTCTACTCATAACTGGTATACTGAAACAATAACATTTTACTAGCAGAGTTTGCCCTAAAGAACTTTTTATCTTGGTGTAAAGGAACCCTTCTTATGCAAACAACTTTTAGAGTGACAAGTTCACCAGAGAATAAAAGTTCTCATTTTGGAATGAAGTTGTCTACACAAAGAAACCTCAGCATTATTATTTAAATTTAAATTGATGCATTACATTATTTATCTTTCTATTGCAGACATGGTCTTAAACAAGCGCTAAGAAAATCCCTTAAATAAATATTTTGGAATTACACTTGAAGTTTTTTGCTCCCAAAGCCAGACAGAAAATATTAGGGCTAAACTTTGCAAAGTGTTGTCATTTGTTATTATTTAAAAGATTAATATTGTTGGCCACAGTGAAGAAACAGAAGGCAGGTCAGCTAGCTGAATGAATATATTCAATAAAATGAAACATCATAAGATTCCACCACTCATATCCTTTTTCTTAAGGAAGTCTCCGACACTGTAAGCTTTTGGGATGTTGAGGATTCTGACAGGTCACCGAGATGGTTTAATGCAACAATTCTCTTCCCTGTTTCAAGAGCGGCAAAAGAAGAGACTGTGGGGCTGCCATTAACCCTTGCAGCTCACATCCTGGCAGACCAGCACAATCCCATTTCCATACATGGCTTACATTAACATGCCTCCACAGGACACCTTGGTATCTAGGCTGTATCTACACAGGCTTTCTGTCATGATACCTGTGCCCTCTTTCTCCACCCTGCCAACCTAGAAGTGGCTAGAAGTGCTGGAGCATATTTGCTGCTGTTTGATGCCTCTTCTCAGTCACTCTTGACACAACTGTGAATACATCAATATTATGATACATGGCACAATGACAGGCACAGACGCAAAGTAGTCATCTCTGGCTGGGGCAACTGAGACCCAAAATGTCTTAAAATTTCACCTATAAAATTTATCAGAGGGATAGAGCTCAGATTTGAAAGACAGAAGATACAGGAACAGAAAATAAATTCAAGTTGCACATTCTAGTATCTGTCCTTTGAATATGCAAGATATGGTAAGGCTTCTTTGATAGCTAAAGAATCTGTATCTGTGTCAACAGCATACCTAAATGAGGTCTAGGGATACAGTCTTTTTTGCATTCATATGCATTTTAGGAAGCACTTTTCATTACATCTTTCATCTCCTCTGTGCATAGATGTTTTCTCTTGCTTTGAGATTCTTTCCTGGCTGCAACCAAAGTTCTATGATGAATACAGCACTTAATGAATTATCTTATTCTATGTTTTTTTCTTTCAAACATTTTCCTTCAACAGAGAACGTTCCATGTGGTCTCTGTTTCCTACCTGAGTCATAGTAAACAACATAACAACTTTTCCTTAGTAAGGTATTTGCACAAGCCTTCTTCAGATCTTCCATATGAGCATTACATTGCTTTTAACAAAAGTTTTCCAGCCCCAAAGGATACGTTCTTGTTTAGTAAAGTAATAAATCATAAGTATTTTTTTCCAGATGGCTTATGGAAAAGAAACGGAACGCAATCAAGAATAAGAGAAATAAAGACTCATTTGTATAAATCAAGCTAATTCCCTTGTAATAAATTCATCTCCGGGGGTAGGATTGACCTGAAAAGCTGCTTTCGTCATGGAAATTCTCTTCTGCAGGAACCCAGCAAAGTCATTTACAGCAACATCAGTGCAGAGCTGAGTTTGTGTAACCAGGGTATTAATCATACTCAAGGACATTGACATGAAATGAATGAATTATATTGTTTTCTTTAAAACTGTTAGTCTGAGGAAAGCACAATAACCAAGTTATTTAAAAATGGATTCTCTGTTAAGCCTGGGACTGAGAACTTACAAAGGATATTTCCAGATCAGTCTTCGCTGGCTAACAGTTTACAGGGGATGGATGATATCGCCACTGCACACATGTGCTCAGTTTAACTCTAATGAAAGCAGCCCTGTGTGGGTAAGGGCAGAGGTGCACTACCCAACAGGGAATGTTGGATGGATGGGTATGATTAGGAGGACTTGTCACAGGACTCAGATACATGGTGGTCTTCCTGTTCTTTTCCCTACTGAGAATTTTCACTCATTCTATGTCTCACTGCAGTGAATATTTAGAGTTTTCATTGAAATATTTGCATTTAAAAACGCTTAGATTTCTCTTGCACTGTTTTCTGGTGGGCAACTTGAATGCCTCTGTGCTTTGGAGACAAGACATGAATGCTGGATTAGGGAGTAACAGCGCTATGAGCTTTTTTTACTGTTTTACATCTCTAAAAGCTACTTAGAGTCATGTCAAGACGAGCTGGGTTGTGAGGCACTGAGACTGCTTTGTAGCTGCCATACAGGTACTCCTGGTTCTCAGAGTCAAAAACCACCCTGCGCAGGAATTATCATAATCAACTGTTTTTTAAGAGCTTACTGATTCTTTGCTTGAAATGATTTTGAGTAGAGGGAAAAAGCCCGCTGCTTTTGTTGTGCTAAATCTGCTGAAACAATAAGAATAGGGTTGGCTTACATCTGGATTATTTCCTTAAAATAGGAGCAGCGATCAAGGGCTGAATGGACGCCATCATTGTGGGGAGAGGGCTGGTGTGCTCATTCAAGGGCAAGGTAGCCAGATACCAGGATTGGGGCTCAAATCACACAGCTGGGAATAAGAAAGGAAAATCCGAAGTACTGGGAGCATCTTAATAGCAGGGCCTATGTGAGCAACTGGTGTTTCTGTGATTATCCGATTGCTTTGTGCCTTTTGGCATTGAATCAGCTCCTTTCCTTACTGACGAAAGGTAAAATGCATTGAACACATACCACATCGACCCTGATACCCCACTGCTTCATGGTTTCTGACAACATACTACACAGACCCTGCCATGGGGCAAAGCAAACAGAGCGATCCCATCAGCAAACAGAGTCCCAGTGGACCATAAACAAGGTCAGATAGAACAAACTTACTGTCTCCCACATGGCGCAGGGGCTGCCAAAAGAAGTCTGGCACTCAGATCTGCTGGTGCATCTGCCCTTCAAGGACCCACCCTAGTGTGTCCATCTTCCCTTGCAGGGCCTCTCACTTGAGATATGTTGTCTTTAGGTAAGTCCTTTTCCTCTGAGCTTCCTGTAGTTATGTCAGGTCAGGGTTAACAGACCCACAACAGGTCATTGCTCTTGGATGGTTATGATAGGGGGTCGCATACTCCACTGTAAGCTGTGTTGTGCCCTTCTGCCAACTGTTGCTGCAGGAAGTCAGGCGGACAACACTTCACAGGTCATAAAGAAGCTCTAGTTCTCTTTCAGGGTTTAGTTTGGGTCCAGCTGTCCAATAGACCAAGAGATGGGATGTGTGGGATTAACCTGTCCTAATCAGATCTGGTTTTATTGTAGCGGAAGATAGAAGGGTGTTAATTAAATCACCTACAGCTGAATGAAAGACACCATGAAATACATGTGTTTAATGCAGACAAAATGAACACACAGTATGTAAATGAAATCTTTAGCTTATGTCTATCAGAATCCGTCCTTTCCTTCTCTACTGTTAATACAACTAGATATCATGAAGACAAACAGTCCCTATCGCACACTAGGACAGACAAAAGCAACACAGACAAATGATGAAAGGCAGACCAACACAATTTCCATGGAATTAGGACAAAATGTCCCCTGTCTCAACAAAAACTTTGCAGAATTTTCCAGTTCTTAAAGAACATCATCGGGACTATGCTGAGAGTAGCATCACCCAGCTATATTTAGCCACCTGTTCCATACAGATCTCCATACGATGAACTATAGGCATTTTTATGTGTGGCACAAGACTAGGGTGTTTTTTTTCCTGTTCTCTCCACATCCTCCCCTTCCAGAGAGATCTAAGACAATCCCTCTTCCAACTCCAGGTCTCTGCCACAGCTCAGGCCAACCTGCTGGTCTGGAGCATGAAGTTCTTCAACTGGAGGACAACTGTGGTGATGCCCTATATCCTGGTAGATACCTCACAGCATTCAGTGGTGCCATGTTTGATACTTTTGCCAGGATCAGTCACTCCTCACAATCCAGTGTGAAAACTCCCAGTGCAGCTCTCCTCCAGCAGTTCCTTGCCTCCACTCTCAAAAGCAAAGGCCTGGGAGGTAGATTGGGCAGGAAGTTGCTCCATGTGTTATTTCCTGAAGCCTCTGCTCTGTCCTAGCAACTATGAGATTTTTCCTAACCTCTTTCCCTTTAGCAACAGGCAGAGAACCTGTTTTCCTGCCACCCCCCTCTGATAAAAATCTCACCATCCTACCTTTTAATCAGTACTGGTGCACCAATTTATCAGGGTGGGATCTCACTGGAGTGGCTCCCGGCTCTTGTTGAGTTTGTGCAGTCACCGCAGAGCAGGCTGCCTCACACCACAGCAAGTTATCATTGATCTCTAGTCTGTAAAAGCCGCTGCTTCTCACAGAGGCGCGGTATCTCCGAGTCCACTGAGTGATGGTATCATGCCCCAGCAGAAGTGATAGCTCAGGGCTTCCACTGAGTTCTTGCTGCTTGGAGCAAAGGGGCTCAGACAAGGCATCCATCTCCAAGTCCCCCTGAGCCAGAAGCATAGACCCCTCCATACACCGTAGTCGTGCTACAAGCACTGATAGGTCTCAATAAAGCACGGCTGTGTAGAGTTGACCAAGTTTGGGAGAAGAAGTCAGAGGACCAGAGACATGTCAGGGAAAGGGAGCTTGTTTGTTGATTTGGGGCTTGTGCTTGCAGAACACTGCCAGGACCACTGTAGAAATGAGCAACATACATTAAGGAGCATCACCTTCCTAGCGACAGGGATTAAACTCTACTTGCAAAAAATGTACCCGGGGTCAAATACGCAGTGGCACAAGTCAACGCAGTGCAGAGGGAGAGCCACTGTCAAAGCAGGAGTCAATCTCTCTTTGAGGCGCAATAAAGGCTTTGCTCTAATTTCAGCAAGGCTGAGCACTGGGCCCCAGTGCCCCAGTGCAGTAAGAGTGGGTGATCTGCAAACCCACAATAGCAAGAGGGTGTTTACGTGTTTCTTGAAAACGGGTTTTAACCAAGTAGGCACATAAGGAAGGAATGCAAAGAATCACCGTCTCCATATGAGAAAAGCTGGACTCATTTAAAAGCCTTTAAAATATATTTTACAGACACTCTGCTATGTTAATAAGAGTGACTGAAAGTTTTCGTTGATTTTGAAAGATTTACAACAGGATAGGAAGAGACTGGAGACACTGAGAGTCAGTCTTTAAGCAATGGATTTAAAGGACTGCTTTTTTTATTCATCAGCCAGAGCAACAATTCATGGATGACATTGTAGCAGGACAATTCTTTGACAGTTTATGCCCGATTTCACTGTCTCTCAAAGTTTTTTGCTGACATGAGTGCTACAGCAGGTAAGTCTATTGTCTCAGGGATTTTCTCTTTTTTGTTAGTGGTTTTTTTTAAGATGTCCTAAGCAAAGAGCTGGAACATGTGAGAAAGAACAGGTTGGTTGAGGGTAAACAACGACCGAAGAAGCAAAGAGCTGTGTAAGGAAGAAAGGACTCTGCAGGGATTGGCTTAGGTGAACGCTGATCATCAGCAAGTGCCGGCAAAGACATAACAGAATCACAGGAGACTTGTTACCTGGTGGGATAAAGATTTTGGCGGGTAACCCACAACTGAAAGCAGTCTAGACAAAACCTCTCAGCAGAGAGAATTCATGTGTAAAAATAGTAGCAGGCTTTACAAAAAAATGTCTTCCAAGGAAAATTTGGAAAATGTGTTAATAACTTGAATTACTCAACTGGGGGAAATGTTACATTTTAAAACTGTCAGTTGTTTGGTTTTTACAATTTTTTGCTTATTGGTTTGATAAGGAAATTCTTCATTTACTTCTGAATATCCCCTCAATTGGAGAGTAGTTAGCATCACTAACTAGCCCACATGTGCGAACGCTCTAGCCGTTATAACTCATGCCAAAAACCAGCATGCCCAATAACTCAGCAATTACTTCATAGTAGGATTGACAATCTTCCCCATGAAAAGTGTGGTGCCGGTTGCTTTGTCAGAAATCAATATAATGAAGGGCCTGTTGAATTTGACGGTATCCGAAGGACGGAGAAGTCTGGTAAGGATTATGGCTGTGGCTCCTGCAGCTTCAGTTCCAGCCTCATCGACTTCCAGCAGGGCCTTGTGAAGTGCCTTCGGGGAAAAGGACCAGACGTTCTGGTTTATACATGGGACAGCAAGCAGGGGGTGAATATAACACGTTCTTCTTATTTAGGAGAAGAAAGGAGTGATAAAACCCAGTGGACCAAACTTTCTTGTCTGGTATATCTCCAACAGCCTGTAACAGGAATGTTTTCCATGGACTGGATGGGGAAGGCCAAAAATAAAAATGGATATCCTGTAGATGGAGCCTCACCAGTGCTGAGTAGAGGTGGATAATAACAGTCCATGCACTAGCTTGTTTACTTCCTTACATGGTTTGAACTTCCACTAGCAACACTTTCTCATTTATTCCAAGGTTAATGGAAGACTGCTATTTAAATGCTAATACAGGGGCAGAATCTTTGCCACATTAAATCGTAGCTGAAACTGACATGGTGAAATTCTGCTACTGCTAACTGGAAGCTTCCTGGAAGCTTTCAGAATATTAAAAAAATAGGTACTAATCAACACAAATATCATAATATACTCCTCATTTATCATTTACTTGACACAATCACATGTAAGCAATCATATTCCAGTGCCAAGAAATCCTTTAAAATCTTGTCCAACTTTTTTCCATGTCCCTTAATATCCAGCCTTTTAATAGCAATATTAAAATAATACAAAGGTGGGGCAGCAGACCCTCTCTGTAGAAGAGCACAATTACTAAGCAAGCCCCTACATGTCATTGTGAGATTTACTTACAACTTCAGTAGGACAAGGAGTGAAAGCAAGCCTTAAAAGCCCCAGGTATAATTGATCAGAGCAACCAGCCGCTGCCACATCACCAGCTCTTTATGTTCACTTACTTGTGAAACCTGAAGATTATGGCTGCCACTAATTCCAGACAGATCAGCATTACTAGAGAATACTTCAGTAATGCCCATTTCCTTGAACAGGTTTTTAACATCGTAAGAGCCAGTAACAGAAATCTTTGGTAACTGCAGATCTAATCTCCTGTTGAACAAAGAAAACAAAACAACAGTGAAGCATTGCAGCCTTGTTTCAGCCAGCAGGCTGGATAGAGTACAATTCAGTGACACTTGAAAGCATTCTTTTGATTGCTAAATTGTTTGACGGTAGCATTTTTATCCCCTGAGCAATTTTGAGGCCCAGAGAGATGCACCATCTTCTTGCACCTGCATTCTCTCTTTGATTTTGGAAAAAGAAACTGATTTCTTCATTACTACTCTCTCGTCCCAGTGCCACATACAGAGGTAGCAGAGTTTTGTGGCTGGAGGGCTACAGAGAGTAAGCAGGCCAACTGTGGAAAGTCTAAAAGAAACGGAAAAGGAGGATAAAATCTAAGACACAGTGAAGCAAATGTGTTATGTTAGTACCATGAAAGTAGAGATGTGGTAGCCAAAAGGTAGGTAAGCAAGTCTTGAGGCAGTTATTACAATGCTGTGTCCCCTTCTGTCAGGTCAGAGAACCTGTAATTGCTTATCGATTATGCTCATCTTGGGAATCACCTAAAACCCTGCTTTATGAAATCAGGAGGTGGCGATCTGAAATTAATGCTTTCTCTTAAAAATAATAATGTGTCCTCAAATACAGTAATCCATCTACCTAGAGTTACCTGGTCTCAAGGTTGTTATCCCATTTACAAACAGTTTCCTTGGAGAGAGCATCTTCTACTTGCTTCATCTTTCCATCATCAGGCAGAATGAGCAATGCTCGTGCAGTGCCCTTGTAAGGCAGCTCTACCACCTCGCAAGAGAGATCCTCATCATAGTAACTGTCATAGTTACCATCACGCTGCATCATGTTGACTCTAACAGATACATTTGGGTTCACAAAAAAATCATCCTCATATGTACGCAAAGGATCAAAAGAATTTGCCCAGGCAGCTAATGGGGGAAAAGAGAAGACATTGCACTCAAACATGAAGAGATCACAAAAAATGGCTGATATAAATCAGACCAACTTAAATGTTAGGGTGCTGAAGGGCTGTTCGTGGGAGAAGAGGATCCCTAAATCACTTCAACCTCCTGCATAACACACAATAATGCATTTTATCTGTGCAGAAAGTTCGGCATAGGGGGAGTAAGCCCTGCCTCGCTGAAAAACAGCCGAAGGCTGATGAGGACCAGTTGAGAGAGTCCTGCTTTTATTGTAGTTATATGTTCCCATCACTTGTGCCTTTTATGTTATTTAAATTCAACCGCTTAAACATTCAGCCACAGGATTTTGTTATGCCTCTCCTGTTAGGCTGTACCCAATTCAAGATGACTGCACTCAGCCTGGTGAGGAATTCCTCAACAGAATAAAGGATCCTACCATTGAGGCAGGACTCCAGTAGCGCAGGACCTCAAAATGCTATGTCCCAAGTTTTCATGTAGTAGTATGGTAGATCTTCCATAATACTGGGGACCCTGGAAGTGCAAGGATGTCAGTCCACTAGGTTTGAGTGGCACATAGAGGCAGCGTAGAGATCGTGGCAACATATTTAGTCATTATGCCCTCCGACCAGCGAGGCTGCATGCAGTGGGTCCCTGTCTATGAGGCAGTCCACTAGAGTGGGACTTCTCTGTCCACAGCTTTCAGGCAAACTGGGCCAAAATCAAGCAATCAATATTTCTCAACTATCAGCTACCCTGCCTTTGGCCAGATCTAATCTTTACTCTGAAGGTCCTGCACAGTTTAGTTTTTTCCTAAGTAGTCACTCTGCTAATCAACCATCAAGAGTTCCCTACAATTTTTGTTTTGCATCAAAATCATCTATCGGAATATTATGTTAAATGTCTTACCTTTAAAATAAATGTAGTTAACAAGAACCAATACAGTACTTGGATCAAGATGACCAATTAACTCAGGAATTTTCCCCTTAGTTTTCTCTTCTACGTATTTATTGACTTGCTTCTTAGCTTCCTCTGGTTTATGAAAATTGCTAGAAAAAAATTCTGCATCATAAAATCGTTTGGTGTTTTGTAAAAATGTCTCCTGTGGTTCATACCCAATAGCTGTAAAAAGGGCATTCCCTGTATTTAATGTGATGTTAACATCAGCACAGTTCAGTAGTGCTAAAACTTTATGAAAACTTTCATGTATATCATGTATGCGAGTCTCAGTCAGACCGTCAAAGCCCAGTCCTTCAAAAATCTGAGACAGGGTGGTTGACTTAGCACCAACAGACAGCATAGCAAAGGCAGTGGAGATGCTCATGGGAGAAAATAAAACATTTTCATCAGCTTCTTTTGATATAGCCTGCTTGTAAAATCTAAATACAAAATCTGCATATTTAGACCCTTGCTTGTCACAGTTATGCGTTAATAAATTTTGCGTTCCATCGTGCAGATTGGTATTTTTGCCTTCATGGCAAACGTCTTCATGGTGGCAATGGGCTACAGCACAAAGAACCGCAAGGAGTAAACACAGGCACAGGAGATACTTCATCCTCTTTTCAAATTATTCTGTCACAAAATAAACAGTCATTAGGTGAGCAGGTGGTAATGATGAGCCTGGTAGTAAGAAATAATGAATAGTTTGTTAGCATAAACATTATATAGTGCAACTATAAAGATCTAATGTACATAAGATATTTAAAGTGCCCATGAACACCATGTCAAGTATCATTAATAAATTAAACCAAATGGTAAATTTAAATGTCAGGCATAATAAAACCATAATATTCCATTGTAACTGCCCTGAAAAGGCAATTCTCTTCTCCATTGTCAATGAAAGTATAAAGCCAAACTCCATAATAAGCTTTATTAACAATAACATTGTCTTCCCTGGATCATTGTCTCCTATAGGGTACATCTAAACAAAAGAATTACGATGAGGTAAGATGGGGTGTGGGTTTCAAAGACATCAACTACTCCACAGTACCTGTCCAAATGCGGTTTGTAAACATGAGGAATTGTGAGGTAGCTCACTTCTCATGGAAAGTGGTATAAATTCCCTCAGTTTCATCAGAGCAGCAGCACATAGACAGAGGGTTATCATGGACTAACCGATGCTTGTTAAATTAACACCACTCTTTACTTCATGATTACTTACTCACATGGCCAACCATTGGCCACAGATGATAAGTGATGGATGAAAGTCATCTATGTAAACTTCAAGGCAAAATTCAAGGCAAAAGCCTGGATCATCCTGTGCCATGTCAGCAGGGAACTCAGAAGTGGGCATAATGAGGCATGAGAAGCAGCAGGTTTGCACCAGATAATGAGGTGCATATTTGGAACAGAGACCCTCTTTTCAGGGGGCTGCAACAAGTGCTTGTAACTTGTTGAATGCTGGTTTGCCCCTCACCATGGGTTAACCTGCACGGGATGTGTGGCTCCCTCTAGAGACACAGGAAGGACCTGGGTCCAAGAGGAAAAAAGCAGAGATTCCATTTGGAATTCAAAGGACACTCGGATTAATACTCTTGAATATGACAAGTTTCTCCATTATGCTTGTTCTAATGCTGACATTATATACTTCACAGGAGCCTCCTAACCTCCACAGAAGCTGGAAAAATTCTCTAGTTTGCTGAATTTAATTCCCTGTTATTCTGGGGAGGCATCTCATATAAACCTTCTTCAGAAACCTTACAAACTATCTGTGAAAGTAAGATTTGTGTTCTTGCAGCTTCTACATGAAAACATTTCTAGAACTTTTGTACTGTAATGGCTCCTCTGCTTCTGGTTTCCAGCCAACACAGCCTGTTTGTATCCTTCTCTTCCAGGAATGGATTTTCCTGTGCCAAGGTGAAGTTGTCTTGGTCCCGTATTCATTTGCAGCTGTGAAAGATGACTGTATTTGCTATCTAAACAAGATTTAGACATAGTTTCTGAGGGCAGCCCAAGTTCCAGCATTCTTGGTGATTAACCAGTTGCTTTATTTTTTTTATTGGTGTGGTGGTCTTTCTTGTTTTTATAGCAAACATATACACTAGCTGTGTGTTCTCTTATTTGTTAGGACCCGATTATGCTGAGTACGCCTGAGAGCACACAGTGACCGATGCAATGACCTGCAGTAGGAAATGGTAATGCTAAATTTTAATTTCCTTAACCAAAAGATGGAGTATGGCCCTAGAGGGGAATATGATTCAACTATTTGACTCTCTTTTAAGGAGAACTCTCCCTCTTCCTCCCAGCCAAAAAAAAAAAAAAGCCTTATGTACTGCAGACAAATGAAGCAATCATGTAGTACAGAGGGTGTTTCAAAAATACTTGCTGTTTAGCATTTCATAGACTGTTTTTCTCTAGCTATATGACATATTACACATTTAAGTGAAAAAGAGGATAATTTTTGTCTGTCCATGACCACTTCCTGTGTCCAAAAAAAGCTTAGCCTACATTTCAAAGAATTTCTGAAGCGAAGAGTATGGGGTTTCTGCAGCAAGATTATATTAGGCGTGGCTCTGTCTTTAACTTCTACTATAATAGATCATTTAAAAAAACTTCTCTTAGTAGCACAGATCTCTATAGAAATATTAAAGAAGTGCTTCTACAAGAAGCTGGAAAACACTGAATATTGGCATCAAGTTTTCCACTCATACTTTTCCTTTTAGAGATGTTAATCACATTAATTTCAACATTTTGAAATTAGAACATTTCAGCCACAAACATTTTTGTTGCTACCATTTCAAAGCTGAAGAAACTGGAAAAGCTTTATTAAATCTGGGCTGTATTTTTAATATGCAAATTGGAAATTCAGAAAATAATTCTGTGCCAAACCACAGATTAGTTTGCCTATGGGAATAAAAGGGGTAATTGAATTTAAATTGTGGCCTTCCAGCTGCCCCCTGCACTCACCCCAGTCCTAATTAGAGAGCATGGCCTTAGCAATTCAGTGGTTGTTTAATACATTAAGTCACCAGAAGAGTTTATAAATTGCACCTGGTTGTTCAGTCACTAGTGGGATTATGCTAATTTTGAGTCACTGTGAAGGCTGTTTCTAACCTAAAAGGTGATATCATCAGTATTTGGCTTTAACAACTACTTAATAAATCCTCATGACTTCAAAGGTTATTTTATTCTAATTTCAGGCTAAGCATATTTTCCCAGAACAGCAGGTCCCGCTGGTCCCTTGCATGTTTGCTTGATTAATATTTCATGGCAACACCCGCACACAATCGAGTCACAAGCAGACAAATGAAATTAACCTAACATGGAAATTCCACCAACTACAGAAAGCATCATTTGCAAGTCTCTAAGAAAAATACATGTGCAGTACTTACAAAACCAGAAGCCCTGCTGCATTCAGCTGACCATGCTGGTCTCCACACTGTTACTTATACTGCTCCATCATCTTCTGCTTAATTTCCACTATTAAACATTAAACAGACCTGATAAAAATTAGGGCCAACCAAAAAAAAGGAGGAAACAGAACAAATATTGATGAAATAGTGTTTCCAAGGATCATCTCCGCAATTCAGCCAATGGAGCCGACTATCTTGTCTATAGTCATCTGAATAGTAGCTGTGACTTTCGTTCCGTTGCCTCTGACCACGTGGAGAAGTTTAGCGCAAACATTGTGTAATTAGGACCCTACTGGAAACCAGGAGGTTGTGCCTGGAACCACTGGAAACAGCTGCTAACTCTTGGCGCCAGAAGTCAGACTTTCTGTGCTGTGCTGAAGCCCACATGGAGCTGATAGTCACACATGACAGCATTTTGGTGCTTTTCCAAATTCTGACCAGAGCCAAATCTGCCTCCTGATCCTCAGCCTGAATATGGACTCTGAACTAATTGCCTGTACCTTCTCAATCTGACCGCAATAACATGCCATTGAGAGGGTATGTGATAGACACATTCCCCTGGTGGGTTTCCTACTCTGACTGATGTGGTCCCTTCATATACCTCAACCCTGTGTGCATCTGAGTTACTGCCCCAGGCAGGTGCTGGGAATACAGGCATTTTCTCTACTCCCACACATACACATGCTGCATGTGTGCACGCACACTTCTCCTTGTCCCCCTTGCACAAAGTTTAAGTTGTTGGGATGAAAAGATACTGCTTGTTTCTACTAACTTTTTCAAACAGGAATAAAATGCTAATGGATCAAGCTGACTGATTTTTTCCCGTTAACAACAAAGACCATGATGGAGCAGTAACATCATGCATTTCCCCATTTGTGACGACTCTTATTCCTTTGTACTTGTTTACTCACATGTGTAATTTTGTCATTACAAACACAGATAAACACGGTGACAGAACATAGATAAACCTTGCCTTGACACTTCCCTTCTTTTTTCTCTTCTTTGTTGTTTGGGGGGTTTTACCCCCTTTCCTTTTCACTTGTTCCTTCTATTTCTGGCTGTCAAAGGTCACAAACATGGAGATTATTTTACTCATCAAAGCTTCAGAGAATGACAGGTCATGGTGGTCAAGGACAAACTGTGTTACAAAGTGGTTATAAGCCTCTTGTTTTCTTTTTTCATTTGTGAAGCCTTGTAATTACTGTTTTGTTTTTAATAATGTCAAGCTACACTTTAACAAGGCATTTCCCTAGCATTTCATTAGAGCAGCAGCAATAAGGTGCTACACCAGCTTTAAACTAAAACAACGACCAGATGCCTATGTGCCAGGTGTACCACGTACTGCCATGAGCCATTTACAGTCCCACCTCTCTACTGACCACAATTTCAACTCTAAAACTATGTCATGAAACCATGTTAATCAGATTCATACTGATCAATCACCTCCTGAACTAGATTTTACTTCTCTACTGTGTATTTTTAATAGAAATACAAATCCAGAATACGGAAATAACCAAACAGATGTGTTTTATTCCTTCTGATAATTAAAACCACAACAAAGTCTACATTACCCAAGTCTACATTACTGCTGTGTACTTCATCTAAGTCAGTATCTATACCAAACCCCAACACACATTTTGACTTCTTTAGAAGAAATAGACACATATAGTATTTCGTGCATTTACCAGCAACTTGCAGCTTCCTGACAGTTTGTTTGATTTTGAACAAATCATGCTGAAGCAGGCTTAAAAAGATCTTAGTTAACCAATGGCTGGTATCTTTGATGACTACTGAACCATTCAAGTTGTCCAGCATTCTCTTTTACGCTTCTACATGCTAGGTCAGGAAATTATAGTTTTTATGTCAACTTAGCAACAATATCACCCTTGTTCTGGGATTACAGGTCACAGACACACAGGTTACTTCAAATATCAAAAAAATCTTTATCTCTATGGATCTGTTATATCCAAAGTAACACAAAGATTTTCTAAGTGTAAAGTACATAGACCACAAGTATATTGACATAGCAGCAATATAAAGGAAACAGTATGGAATTATGAAAGAAACAGACATTGCATTCCCCTCCCTTCCCCTCAATAGTTTTGAGTTATTTAATAGTCTTTGGGAAGGATCAGGCAGTCAGAGTGCAGAGAAAATTGTTAAGACTGAAGATATACTCATGTCTGGTGAATTATGGTTCTTCTAGTCTGGATGAGGTATATAATGAAGAAAAAAGGCCCAATGTGCCCACAATGGTCATGCCACGCTTTCAGTACCTCTTGGAGCATCTCCTCCACTGTCCTGCCAGGGAGGCAAAATCCATTAGTTTAGAAAGGGGATGTGAAATGCGGATGAAATACAGACTGCATATAATGACGAGAACATTCATGAAGAGGGCGAAGTTCTGCTCACAGAACTGTTTTTCATTTGAATTAGCATCACTAATAATATGTATAAACTAAATAGAGACCAGGGACTAGAGTTAGAAATATATACCGTACCAATGGCAATGACCATGAGGTAACATTCATCACCATTTTTTGGTTGGAAAACCAATGCCAGTTACAAATTACCTACTAAAATGCAGCAGGGATGTTACATGTATGGCGCACCAATAACAGGTGCTTCTACTGCTCCTTCAGAAGTGCCAGGTTCACAGATATGACACAGGACATGTAGCAGACTGGAGCCCTCTTGAAAAAGAGCAGGACAACAGACAGGTTGCTTTAACATCAGAAACCTTTATTTAGGCCCCAGAAACTTTCAAAAGAAGGTCTGTTTTTAATTATTTCTGCATGTAACAGCTTCACCATGGAGTTTATTTTCAGATTCAAGTGTTTCTGTACTACTAGTATTAGTAACAAAATAGCTTTCAAAAATTTGCCTATATCTGAATGATTTCCAACAGAGGTATTGTGAAAGAATAGTATGCATTCTGTTTCCTTTTCCTTCTAAACCCCAAAATAGTTGACAAAATAACCATGTTGCAATCTTATTGACTATAAAGATCTCCAAGAATATTCCATTGCCCAAATTCTGTTCAAGATACTGGAATGACTTCAGGATCGAATGGAGTGCCTGATGAGAGAACCAGTGGGTTGAAAATTCAAGGAAGGTTGCTAGCTCTGTTGAGCAGCTCAGATTTGACCTTGGGAACCTCAATAACTGTCATGGTGTAACCCCGGCCAGTAACTAGGACCATGCAGCCACTCGCCCACTCAGTCCTCAACCCCCACGTCCCCCCATGGGGGTAGGGAGAAGAGGGAGAAAAGGAGAGGGGGAAAAAACCTCATGGGCTCAGTTAAGGACAATTTAATAGAGCAGTAACAGAAGAGGAAAAAAATAAGGCTAGTAAACGAATACACAAAATAAAGTGATAAAACACAAGTTGCTCTCCCCACCCAATGATCTGCTGACTAGCCTGTCCCGAGCAGTGAACGCAGATTCCTGCCTCTCCATTTATGTACTGACCATGACGTCTATGGTATGGAATAATCCTTTGGCCAGCTTGTCCTGTTTATGCTCCCTCTCAGCTTCTATGGGAAGCTGAAAAAGTCCTTGGCTAATGTAAACATTACTTAGCAACAACTAAAACAGTATGTGTTATCAACATTATTCTCATACTAAACCCAAAACACAGCAGCTACTAGAAAGAAAATTAACTCTACCCCAGCTGGAACTAGGATACTAACACTGTCTGATGGGCTTCAGTTTTTTTACCTGTAAGATAAAGATGACATATCTAATTTCCTCATGGAGAAAAGATGACATGAAAATAAAAAGTTACTTTCAATGGCCTCGAGCACCATCTCAGTTCTTTATTGAGATTAATGAAGATAGGATCATTTTTTGTCAGTTTGTTAACATGGCACCTCCCTTGGTAACAGTGATACACAGTTTGAAAACCTGTGGTCTGCAGGATGCGCTTTGTACAGTTTCAAAGTGAAATTGGAAATGTTCCTCAGTTGCAAGATTCCATAAAAAGTCCTCTGGAATTTACAGAAAGTGTCCTCTTTCCTTGTGTACCTAGTACTTGCATCTAAGAGGTGCTAGCTACCTAGGTACATTACACCATGAGGAGAGGTGATTAAGCACGCATAAATTGCACGTATTAATAATCTGCGTGCACCACATGACATTGCCTAAGCCAACCCTTTTAACAGAAGTTTTTTCATTCATGACTAGAAAATGCAAATATTTTTTCTGTATTGGTAGTACCTGCAACCCAAGAATCTGGTACAGGAAAACAAAGAAGGATAAGATCATTGTGCCCACTAAAAACTTTTTTTTCATCTTCCGGTTTGACCCAAGCACCATGCCAGCAAGGATCATTTCACCTGAACCTCTTACATCTACTACCAGTCCAGTGAGTGCTTTTAGAATCATACTGTTTTGCTATGGTAAGGCACCTGAATCCCTCTCTGACTGTTTAAACAAAGAAAGAAAGGGTGATCATCCTCAAGGGATAGCTATATGCAGACAGGAAGTTAAGTTTATACAAAATGAACGTGTGACTGAGCTGGGAAGGGAAGCAGAAACTCCCAAGTCCCAGCCCAATGCTGTGTAACTACTGGCCCATCCTTCTTTCCTAATAATGTTCTTGCGTTAAAGAAAGAAAGAAATTAATCAATTAATTATGGGTTTCCAACAGCAATATAGTACTTAAAATTGTAATAAATGTGTGTCTATACAACATGAAAATATAGTTAACAAGAACCATCCCAATGAGTAATTCAAGACTTAAGCAACTAACATTATTTTGAAAGCCTTCATTAAAAAGTTCTTCTTCACCTCCCCATTTGGTCCACTGACCCTGCTATCTGGGACCATCTCATCTGAATTGTTTCCTTTTCCTCCTCTGTACTCCCGAGCAATACCAAATGGAGTGCCTATCTTTAATCATGCAACTGATCAAGTAAGGCTGATCAAAGTGGCTTAAAGTAAACAGTAATGACATTATTTTGTGACTCAGAAGCTCAGCTGCCCAAGCACACAATATGGATTTTGGTTAATGCTCAAAGAAAGGACCCATAAAGTGGTCTTGCAAGCTACAGAAGCAATTTGCCTTGTTTATTTGTCTTTGTCAGTCTCTCTACTCATACAGAACAGCTCTGCTGAAAATGAGGGTACAAACACAGGAATCCACCAGGGAACAAATGCAGAAGGGAGGCAGGTTTCAATTTTATTTTGAATGGATATAGCATAGATTAAGCTATGTTCCAGCCGTGGCTCCACTTTATTCCACTTTACTGGGAGAAGATTTAGGCCAACACCACATAGCTTTTTTAAAATACTACTCTAGAGCAATACGCAGACAAGTAAAAAAACCCCATTTTTCCACCTAATCAGCCATTTCACAAGCATTTCAAATTTGTTAGTTTTAACAAAGACCTGTTGGAATGGTCTTTGGAATGGACCTGTTGGAATGGACCTGTTGGAATGGAATTTCCGTACAGATCAAAACTTCACTACCTCAAACTAGTCAACATCCAGTCAGAAAAACATCCAGTACAGATCAAAACTTCACTACCTCAAACTAGTCAACATCCAGTCTAGTGTTTGCTTCTGCAAACTGCAATCTGCTCTGACATTCTTTTCCTGCCTTTCTTCGCATCACCCACAGTGACCTGCAGACCACTCTCATCTCCTTGGCACACCATACCTCTACTCCCTGCTCCCTTCATCAGCTTGGAGACCAATGGCCAATAGAACCTGTTGAAGAATCATGGGTGAAGGATTTCACAAAGGAGTCACAGCAAGATCCTTCACCAGAAGTCAACCTTTAGGCACCAGGGAGAGCTCAGAATGATTTTCACAGAATACCCAGGTGTCTTCTTCCATAGAGCAACAGAGCATTACAGCATTCTTGGGGTTGGGGTCAGCAAGAATGGGGCTCAGCTGTAGAGAGCAAAAGGTTAATCAGGTCACAAGAACTTCTAGGTGACGATGTCCTGCTCTCAGGTTCATTGATCAGCCAGTGAGAGTAATTTTTTTTTTCCTTGATGATGCAATATTTTTAAATTAATGGCTTTGGTAGAACTTAGGTGGGTGGGGATTATGAAAACCAGTTTGAACTGGTCTCTGGCCTTTGTGAATGCTCCAGCTCTCATATTAATGATGATTGAATTAATCTCTTAACAAACACGTTTGTTTTTCTAATTCGCCTCCACACTCATAATTACTATAACTCCAACCCCAACACCCAAATATTACAGCACAGATGACACTTAGTATCCCCTGCTCTTCGGAGATCTCTGAAGTTCTGAGACTAGGATCACAATGACTAGGATCTCCTCACCGGAAACAGAATCCTGCAAGCCAGGACTAAGTCTAAGAGGATTCACTGTCTCCAAAGGAGGCATTTTTTTTACCAGCATGTTGTAAACACATTTCCCTTCATAGTTTACTGTAAAGCCAGTTATTTCTACTACTGCTCTATGGACACTCAGTGCACAGCCAAAGCTAAGAAGTCCATAAATCATCTGAGTTGGGGGTCTCTACTTCATCTTTGATGGCAGTAGGCTTATAACTGAGCTACAACTTCAGCATTGTATTACTTACAAACTTCTTCACAAATATTCACTTCAACTTTTTTCTTCATCCAAGAAAGTTTCCTAGATTGTGCAAGTACCCACGTTCTTCCTGTAGCCCGTATTGTCCCCCTTAAAAATCCTTTCTCAGAAAAACTTGGAAGTTGTCTGAGGGAGCAATTTCCATGTAAGAAAGCAGAGTCAGAGAAATCAGAACATTTTCAAGAATGCATTGAGTTTGTCAACATTTTCAAACAGAAATCATGAAAACGTTCTATGCTAACTTTTATTTTATAAGATGCTATCAAGTGATAACTGCTTGCCAATAAAATGGAAGAAAATTTCAAAACCATTTTCAGGGAAATTGTTGAGATTTTAAATTTTTGTCACATCTTTGGAAAATTCAACATCTTGAAATTTCTCTTGGGAAAGAAATGACATTTATTGGATGTGAAGGCAATACCAATATGTGAGTACAGGTACTAAAAGCCATTGTAGAAAAACACTGACTGGAAAGAAATTCCTTACAATAAAATTTAGATCAAGAACTTATTTCTTCAAGTCAGGATGGGAAAAACTTCTGCACCAGTTGTAGGGGACCTGACCAATGAGGAAGTTGTTATTTTGCAACTCAAACTTTTATTCTCATTTGCCTTTTTTCAAGGACTAAAAATAGATTTGTTATATACTGTAAAGTCATGGATGTAGAGGAAAAATTGTTTAGATCTCATATAATGAGAGCTAATTCACTTTTAAAATATAAATTTTAAGCAGAAAAATTTGGTATGAATTTTATGGGGAAACCAGGCTAGTAATGAGATATTCTTATTTATTTATACATATACATATACGTATATGTATACATATACATATATGTATGTTAGAGAAATAAAAGAACAAAATCCGGAAACATTAAATAAGAGATATGATAGATCTGGTTAGAATCTTTGTGAAGGTACGCTGGTAAATAACAAGGCATTCATGTGATTGTAAAAAGATCAAAACTGCAAATAAGCTACAAATGTAAATTCACCTACTTCAATCAGTCAAAGAAGTGATAAAAAGACCCTTGTAAACTACTCCAAAAAATGCACTTCTTTTTTTTTTTTTTTTTTATAATGAATGCTCCTAAACTACTGAGTCATGTAAGTAGGCTTTGATTTTGAGTTATTTCCTACCGAACCACTGAGTTGATAGAAGTGTTGCTGTTAACTGAGGAAATAAAAATGCTATTAAGTGCCAGCCCCATACTGTTGTCTTAGACACCCTTGGGTGTAACAAAAGGAAATAAATACTTAGACTTTGGCTTTGATCTGAGCCCATAGACACACAGTATATGTACAGATAACGTTATGCTACGAGCCATCTAAAATGGCCACCCTTAGCTTAAACTAAAGGTTCACCTGGTTCAGTACCCAGTGTTGCACATGGTGTACACAATGTGAACATGCCATGGCACAGGGGCACACTGATATTTCCTTTCTCTCTTTTCCTTTCTTTTTATCTCCCACTGCTCAGTTTCCTTTCACTGGCATTGAGCATGGAGATGACATATTCAGTGGCCTATCCAGCATCACTGCAAAATCTCTATGCTCAGTGGCAATGCCTAATTTAAGAGACCACTGTGCCATATATAAAACAGGCACAGTGATTTTCCTCTGCCGTTTTATCACCCAGTCACCCAGCTCCATGAGATCCCTACCCATGAACAAGGTGGGACCACCAACAAAATGTGTCATCTCACAATTCATTAAAGTCCCACATGATCTCTGACTTCTCTGAATCACAGAAACAGAATCATAGAATCACAGGATCACTTAGGTTGGAAAAGACCTTCAAGATCATCGAGTCCAACCATAAACCTAACACTGCCAAAACCACCCCTAAACCATGTCCCTCAGCACCACGTCTACCCGTCTTTTAAATACCTCCAGGGATGGTGATTCCACTGCTTCCCTGGGCAGCCTGTTCCAATGCTTGACAACCCTTTTGGTGAAGAAATTTTTCCTAATATCCAATCTAAACTTCCCCTGGCACAACTTGAGGCCATTTCGTCTTGTTCTATCTCTTGTTACTTGAGGAAAGAGACTGAACCCCACCTTGCTACACCCTCCTTTCAGATAGTTGTAGAGAGCGATAAGGTCTCCCCTCAGCCTCCTCTTCTATAGGCTAAAATAACACATGCCAGAACTTATTTCTTATAAAGAGTCTTCCCTCCCTACTAGCTTAGGGGTTTTTTGAGATCCTTCACTGAGGAATCTTATCGCTTTTCTGAATTATGTGACATATATCAACCAAACCATTGTAATCCACACACGTATAACTTTTTCAAAGAATCCTTTAGTAATAAAAGGTTTCTATAAATACATTAGCAACAAAAGGAGGGCTGAGGAGAATCTCCATCTTGTATTGGATGTGGGAGAAAAACATAGTGACCAGGAGGAAGAAAAGGCTGAGGAACTTAGTACCTTCTTTGTCTCAGTCTTTAATAGTAAGACCACTTGTTCTCGGGGCGCCCAGCTACCCTGAGCTGAAAGACAGGGATAGGTAGCAACTGCTTGACCAATTTGATCCCCTTTTATGACCAGGTGACGCACCTGGTGGATGAAGGAAAGGCTGTGGATGTTGTCTGCTTGGGCTTTAGTAAGGCCTTTGACACAGGCCCCCACAGCATTCTGCTAGAGAAGTTGGCAGCCCATGGCTTAGAGAAGTGTACTCTTCGCTGGGTTAAAAAATGGCTGGATGGCCGACCCCAGACAGTTGTGGTGAATGGTGCTAAATCCAGCTGGCAGCAGGTCTCAAGTGGTGTTCCTCAGTGCTCGATTTTGAGGCCAGTCTTGTTTAATATCTTTATTGATGATCTGGACGAGAAGATTGAGTGCACCCTCAGTAAGTTTGCAGATGACACCAAATTAAGTGAGAGTGTTGGTCTGCTTGAGGGTAGGAAGGCTCTGCAGAGGGATCTGGACAGGCTGGATCAATGGGCGGAAGACAATGGTGTGAGGTTCAACAAGGCCAAGTGCTGGGTCCTGCACTTCGGACACCACAACCCCAGGCAACACCACAGGCTTGGGGAGCAGTGGCTGGAAAGCTGCCTGGCAGAAAAGGATCTGGGGTTGTGGTGGACAGTGGGCTGAACATGAGCC
The DNA here is from genome assembly GCA_013398295.1 of Chionis minor. NCBI lineage: Eukaryota > Metazoa > Chordata > Aves > Charadriiformes > Chionidae > Chionis > Chionis minor. Next base: position 185,112 of record VZSF01003827.1, read on the forward strand.
AGCAGTGTACCCAGGTGGCCAAGAAGGCCAATGGCATCTTGGTCTGTATCAAGACTAGTGTGGCCAGCAGGAGCAGGGAAATGATTGTGCCCCTGTACTCAGCACTGGTGGGGCCACAGCTTGAGTGCTGTGTTCAGTTTTGGGCGACACAGTGTAGGAGGGACATTGAGGTGCTGGAGTGTGTCCAGAGGAGGGCAACAAAGCTGGTGAGGGGTCTAGGGAATAAGTCTCATAAGGAACAGTTGAGGGAATTAGGATTGTTTAGCCTGGAGAAAAGGAGGCTGAGGGGAGACCTTATCGGTCTCTACAGCTACCTGAAAGGAGGTTGAAGTGAGATGGGTGCTGGTCTCTTCTCTCAAGTAACTAACAATAAGACAAGAGGAAATGGGTTCAAGTTGCACCAGAAGAAGTTTAGGCTGGACATGAGGAAAAAATTTTTCACTGAAAAAGTTATCAAACATTGGAATAGGCTGCCCAGGGAGGTGTCACCATCCCTAGATGCGTTTGAAAGTCATGTAGGTGTGATGCTTAGAGGCATGGTTTAGTGGCGGACCTGGTAGAGTAGGGTCAGTGGTTGGACTAGAAGATCTTAAAGGTCTTTTCCAACCTAAATGATTCTATGTTTCTATGATTCTATTCTATAAGAATGAAGCCCTCATAAATCCCAGGGGAAATGGTTAGCAACCTGGTACATCACTTAGATGCACATATGTCTATTGGTCTGGATGGGATCCACAGAAGGGTACTGAGGGAGCTGGAGGAAGTGCTCACCAAGCTTCTTTACATTATGTGTCAGCAGCCTTGGCTCACTGGGAAGGTCCCAATTGACTGGAGACTAGCAAACATGACGTCATGCACAAGAAGGGCTAGAAGGAGGATCCAGGGAACTACAGGCCTGTCAGTCCGACCTTGCTACCAGGGAAGGTTATGCAGCAGATCACCTTGCAGCTGTCACATGGCACATACAGGATATCCAGCTGATCCGGCCCAGTCAGCATGGGTTTATGAAAGGCAGGTCCTGCTTGACTAAGCTCATCTTCTTCTATGACAAGGCGACCCACTTAATGGAGAAGGGAAAGGCTGTGGCTGTGGTCTACCTAGACCTCAGCAAAGCTTTGGACACCTTTTCCCACAGCATTCTCCTGGAGAAACTGGCTGCTAGTGGCTTGGACATGTGGATGCTTCACTGGGTAAAAAAATGGCTAGATGGCGGGGCCCAAAGAGCAGTGGCGAACAGAGTTAAATCCAGTTGGTGGCCAGTCACAAGTGGTGTTCCCCAAGGGTCAGTATTAGGGCCTGTTCTCTTTCATATCTTTAGCAACGATCTGGACGAGGGGGTCGAGTGCACCCTCACTATGTCTGCAGGCGACACCAGGTTGGGCGGGAGTGTGGATCTGCCTGAGGGTAGGATGGCTCTACAGAGGGAACTGGACAAGCTGCATCATGCTGGATGAGTTGAACGAGGCCAAGTGCCGGGTCCTGCACTTGGGTCACAACAACCCCAGGCAACTCTACTATCATGGGGAAGAGCAGCTGGAAAGCTGCCTGGCCCAAAAGGACCTAGGGGTGTTGGTAGCTCAGCTGAGTAGGAGCCAGGGGTGTGCCCAGGTGGCCAAGAAGGCCAACACCATCCTGGCCTCTATCAGAAACAGTGTGGCCAGCAGGACAAGGGAAGTGATTGTACCTCTGTATTCAGCACTGGTGGGCCCACACCTTGAATCCTGTGTTCAGTTTTGGGCCCCTCCCTACAGGAGGGACATTGAGGTGCTGGAGTGTGTCGAGAGAAGGGCAATGAAGCTGGTGAGGGATCTAGCAAACAATCTGGATGAGGAGTGGCTGAGGAAACCAGGGTTATTTAGCCTATAGAAGAGGAGGCTGAGGGGAGACCTTATCGCTCTCTACAACTACCTGAAAGGAGGGTGTAGCAAGGTGGGGTTCAGTCTCTTTCCTCAAGTAACAAGAGATAGAACAAGACGAAATGGCCTCAAGTTGTGCCAGGGGAGGTTTAGATTGGATATTAGGAAAAATTTCTTCACCAAAAGGGTTGTCAAGCATTGGAACAGGCTGCCCAGGGAGGTGGTGGAATCACCATCCCTGGAGGTATTTAAAAGACGGGTAGACGTGGTGCTGAGGGACATGGTTTAGGGGTGGTTTTGGCAGTGTTAGGTTTATGGTTGGACTTGATGATCTTACAGGTCTTTTCCAACCAAAACAATTCTATGATTCTATGATTAGCAGTGGACTTGGCAGTGTTATGTTGATGGTTGGACTTGATGATTTTATATGTCTTTTCAAACTAAACAATTTTATGATTCTATGAAAGTCATATTTTGTTGTATTTATCCATACAACTACACATTCTACAGTTTCCAAAATCTCAGAGTTAGACTAACTGTTCTGCAACACACTGCATGCTCACTTGCATCTTTTTTCTAAAACTTATGTCACATTTGTCACTTATTACTCTGTTACCAAGACCAGTCTAACTGATGCATCACAGTGGAAAGCTTAACATTTTTTTTCTTGAGACAGCTAAGAGCTCTTGCATGCATCCTAAAAAGTCCTGGGATCTTGTTGTTACTTGCTCTTTGTTGTTTTTTTCTAAAAACTCTTCTATTGTTAATTCAAGTTGAAATAGTTGCTCAGGCTCAAACACTGCAAGGGAAAAACATGTGCAATGGATTGAGCTTTTCTGTTTTGCCAGTACCCCCTTTGAGTATTTCTTTTACACTTTAAACATCTACTGGCCCCTCAGGCTCTCTGGAAGGTTTCTGATGTCTTTGAAAAAGAATACGTTACTATATGCTATGACTTCTGCAAGTTTGTGTGGTTTTTTTTTCTCATAGTTGTTCTTGTCCTTTCTTATGATAGTTTGAGATGTAATGTTGTGGGTTTGTTCTTTTTAGCAGGGGGCATTCCCCGATTTGATTATGAGTTCCATTTTCTGAAGTTTTTTCTCATAATTTTAATTTACTTAGCTGTGTAGATATGCCTTTTTTTTTTTTTCCTTTTTAAGTTAGGTTTTTTGGAATTACATTGCTATACATTTTTACAGGAAAGCAAGCTGCAAGATCTGGTTATGTTAGAAAACTGTTTGTGACCTAGTAAGATCTGCAGCGCCTCTAGATCTTTTTCAGAATTACAAAGATCTGAAAGAACCTGCAGAAAAGTACCCTCTGTCAAGGTTTGCTGTGGATCCAGTGGTGCAGTCAATGACAAATGAAAACAAATGGAGTACATCTAGTTTTCAGTTTGGGAATTACTAAATTTATTCTTCCTTGTTGCCCGATTTGAATGCCACACAGATGAGTTTTTCTTTGCTATGATTTTAATTTGGAAGTGAGTTTCTCTGCAAAAAACTGGCAGCTTCTAAGCACTTTTCTTTTTTTCCTGTCATAATCTGTTTTTAAAAAGTGTGGTCTAGGTAGCCCGTATTTTGTTTATGGAATGACAGGAACCAGAGTTCAGAATACATGCCAAGACTGGTAACGTGGCTATTAGAGGGAATCAAGAGAGAGATTTTTTAGAAGAGAGATGAGACACACACGAAGCTACATGCTTGATAGAGTAGCTGTCTGTAGCCTTTGAAATAAACATTTCTGCATTGAAGTCCAACCTTCCCAAAAAGTTCTCTTTCTAGCAGAGATAGCCTATTGTGTGCTGGACAGGGATTTACTGCTCAGGCCAAAGGCAGAGGGCTTTCTGAAGCTCATTACTGGTATTATTGTGCTGATCTAATGTATATGAGCAGTATATTAATAACTGTTTATTGACACCAGTCAAAAAAACCTGCTTGAACCATACTTAAGTCTTAACTCTGAATTACAGAAATAAAATAGCAAAATTAGAAACTTTTTAATGTCATGTTTATTCATTGTTGTTCTTCTACCGTAGTACATTTTTCTGCATATTTCAAGGCTGTACAAAGACTGGTGTTAATGTTTAATTCCTATTAACAGACTAACCCGTTTTAGTCAATAATTTACCCCTCCTGCAACCAGAGTTGAGATATATACTATGAACACGAGGGAAGAAATAAAATAATGATAGATGTTGTGAAAAATAGAAGAAAAAATAGGTAGGAAAGTAAACAAGAAAAAATAAATAAGCATGTGCATTATGAATGTGACTTTTAGTATTGTGTATCTTAATAGTGAAAACAGTTCTTTATAATATTGTGGCTATACTAACTGTGAAGCAGATGAGAAATAGAGTACCAATGTTGTATTACTGGACAGTCTGGGAACAGAAGGGGTTACGTCAAGAGACATGGTAAGTGTCACTTATAGGGCATAGGTGTTACCGGTAGGGTGCTTGATCCTACAAACAATACTGGAATGGTGCTTACTGCTATGGGTAATCTCCCAGGGCCAGAGGGTAATGGTACAGGCACTGGCACCAGGGGGAGATGGCTTGTGTTTCCTGCTGCTTGGGGGCTTCTAGAAGCTGATTTGGGTGCAGGCATAGGCTAGAAGCAGTCTTCTGGCTGCTCTCAGCTGTATATCTGATTCACAAAGGTTGGCACTGGGCAGGGGACTGAATTGCAGAATTGATCTTCTTGTCTTAGACCCAATTCTTAGACCCTCTAACATTTGCCCTGGAGTGAGTCCAGACTGTAAACTCTCACAGAAACAGCGGGCAGGCCAGTATATATCTGCAGGGGAAAAACTAACCTTCTTTGTGACCCCTTTGCAGCAGCCTAGCTGGGACAACAGCTGAAAGTCAAGGATGTAAGAGACTCACTGGACAACAATGGTACTATGCAAGGTAGTAAGCATTATGCATGTTAAGGTCTATGCTAGGTATGAACTTCATGTTGGTAGGAAAATGGGCGCAAGTAGTAAGGTGCCATAATTTGTACCCATTTGTCAGTCAATGCGAAAAAAAAAAGGTGAGAAGGCAGCCATGAGGGAAGAAGCAGGCTTACACAACCGGCTCCACCCACATGCTCCTCATCTTCCCTGCGAAAAGATGTGTCTATGCTGGCAGTATCACACAGGCCTATTTTGTCCCAGATCTAATGACAGTTCTACCTGAATGTAACCTTCTTAAAAAAAAAAAAAAAAATTAAAAAAAAAAACCAAGGCCCAAACAAACATGCAACTATGACAATTTAAACTGATGAAGAGTCTCATCTACAAAAAACAGTGAATAACATCAGGTAAGAGGTGGAGAACCCTCTGTAGCCATGCCATACTCATCAGGTCAAACACTTGATTTAACAGTGGTGATCACCGCATACCTCGTATGTACATCAACTTAATCTTTTTTCAGAGGGTTCACAATTTTTCCCATGAAGAGTATATTGTTCTCCATAGTTATGACCATTAGGAAGGGCCTGTTGAACATAATGGTAATCGGTACAGACATAGGCACTATTTCCATGCCTGTGGCAGCTGCCGCTTCAGTGCCAGTCTCATCCACGTTTACTACAGCCTTATGAATAGCCTGTGAAGAAACAGACATGTTACAAGTCAAGGGGGTAAAGAACTAGTCACTTGAATAAGCATTTGAGCTAAAAGGGTCTGAAGAAATTATTGGTAGGGAACAAGCATCAGATGGATGGGTGGGCAGCAAAGTTGGGGAAAAAAAATCAGCAGGCTACACGCATCATATCTTTCCTAGCCCCAGAGAGGAACAGTTCAGTCGCAGTAGAGGGGTATGTCCCTGCTACTGAAAACATGTGCTTTCTTTCTTTTCTTATTCCCTGCTTCCACTCGTGCAGATCTGTGGAGCTAGACTAATGGTTAAGAGAGCAGGATCATATTTAACTGCCTGCTAAAAGTTCACATAGTTGAAGAATTAACATGCAGATTAGCACAATGAATCCTGAAATTATGTTTCCCGTGTTCCTTAATGTTTTGGGAAAAACGGGTGCAAAGAAGAAGGGTCAGCAATGGAGGGCTGGAGCAGAGAAACGTGCAAGTTTTACCTTGCAAAATCAAGACATTCACAGACCCTAATTCACTAACTTTCATGTGAGGTCATGAGGGCCATTGTTTTGTTCATATAAGACAATGAAATTTGCACTGATTATCAGCTTTAAACTCTAGGTTTATTGAAGTATGTCTTATCTGTAGCTTTTGCCTGGGCCTAGCACTAATGAGAGTCATTGCTCATAGGCTTGAAGACAAACATTTTAATAACTGCATTTTTCCTTTCCCCCACAACAACTTAAAAGCAACCAGTGTTTTTCCTCTCCCCTCTCCTCCATAAAACACAAGCAGTGATACATCCTACAGCTCCCTACTTGCCCACAGGCAGGTTAAAGGAAGTAGACATAAACAGAAGCAGCAATGTCATGGCTGTAACAACACCCGCAGGAGGGCACCAAGGTGTGGATAGATGATGATTTGGTCATGTCAGTTTTATAAGGTTGCCCCACACACATCAAAAAGGCCTCCTAGATTAAAAAATTACAGACTTGTAACCTGCCCCAACTCAATTGCACTGACAGCACAAGTAACATGGGTGAAATACTCTGTATGCCAACAGGCACCTTTTTATGGGAAACAAAGCCTGTTTACACAAGATTTTGCATCATGAATAGTTGTAAAGAAAGTGATGCAAGTATCAGTAACCATGGGCCCATAAAACAAAAAGCAGTATGACTTACCTGGGAAATTCTGTGCTGGGGCTGCCCGGTGATGCCAGACAGGTCAGCCTTATCAGTGAACACATCCATGACGCCCATTTTATATAATGTATTTTTTAGGTTGTATGTCCCATAAAGGGTGAATTTCGGAAGATACAAATTTACTGAGCTGTCAGAAAAAAAATGCAAGAATATGGTGAAAATTTTGGTCAGATACCACGGTATAATATAGACTCCCGAGAGAAAAACTCACCTTTCTTTCTCCCCTAAGGCACTTTGCTCACAGACTTTCTCTAGCTTATGTGGGAGATGTATAATAACATTAATTTGGGGAGAAGAAAAGAAGGTTTATAACAATGTTGGAAGGCTAGTTGAGAGGACAGGGTTATAGGTTGCCGTCTCACAGCCTGCAGCAAGGCAACACATGAACAGTGAGAGAATCCACCTTGTGAAAAAGTGATTCTTTCGGGTGTCTCAGTCTGGGCACAAAAAAACCCAATACATCCAAGTTCAGTGGTTACTTTTGAAAAAAAGTAATAAAAACATGTTGTCCTTGTGTGTTTATCATATAAATCAGGACAGAGAAAACAAAAACATATACCAAAGGAGCAGGAAAATATGTGGCGGTGGTTGTATGGATGACAAAGAAGAAAACAAAAGCACATTGACAGAACAGAGCTAGTGAATAGATAATTCTTTTTCTGTGTCAAGTCCAATGTATGATTTATTAATTTTTTTTTTTTTTTTGGAAAGTGACTAGTTTGCTGCTTTCCATAAGTTAATCAAAACTCCATATTTCTGACTCATTTCTCCCTTGCGCTTTCAGTAAGGATCTAACAATACCTTTTCAGATGTCAAAACCAGCATTTATTTACAGCTAGAAGCAGCATAATGAGACAGAGGTTAGTAATAATGGTGACACTAGGTAGCATTTTCCGGTGAGAACCCAGGACAACTGTCCAGGGTGGCAGGTCAGGGAGATGTGGAGCACTTGATGAAGCTGGCCAAAGAGCAAGTCATCCAGTGGAGAAGGGGGAAGGAAAGGGCCCATATCCCCAGCATAGCACAGCATCCTAATGCCAACTCTGGCTGGTACCCAAAAATGAGAGTGCTAGTGGATTGATAACAGGTTGCAGATCTCTTACTTCTGCCTAATTTCTGACTGTGCTGATTGCTGTCTCAAGCGAGGATGCAACTCTCATTGAATCATCCATCTTGCTATTACATCAAGACACTCATTCACAAGCCCCCACTTGCTTTCAACATGCAGGAAAGGGAAAACTGTAGGCACACAACACCAACGCAACCGGGCATGAAGCACTGAGATACACTTTGCAGAAGAGAAAGTGGTCTTTTCTCCACAGTTCAACCATTAAATAGATCTCATCTGCCTGTAATGGCAATACTTTGGCACTATCTCTTGTTCAGCAGCCAACTGGAATGAAAAATACTTCTCACAGTGCTTCTGCAACTTGTGTCAACGGCATTTTTTTCAGACAGAGAAACAGGGACAAAAATAGCTTGCCCACAGTCTTTAAATTATTCCATATCCTACACGAAACCCAGTTATTAAGACCTCCCAGAGACTCCAAATAATAGCAAAGGCAATCAGCTGCTTTGAGAACTAGAGGGAAAAGGAGGAGCTTGTGTCATTATTTTACAGGAGAGAACTGTTATGATGAAAAATGGGCAGCTGCACGAAACAAACTAATCTTTGACAGTGATGCCTTTCTATATTATAAGATTCACATCTGCCTTTCATGGCTTTTAGGTAGATTGCTCCAGTTTGGGGAGGGGAGAGAGGATGGAGAGAGGAAATATAAATCCTCCCAATTGTATTTAGTGTCTTTCCTGCTATTTTTAAAGGCAATCGTGTTTCTTTGACAAAAATGATTCAGAAGTATCTTGATTCACCATCTTATTTGTCCCATAGAGATTTTAGTCACAAACCACATAGCTGCTCACAGGAGTTTCAAAACTGTAAAAGTGCACAGAGAACTATGTACTTTTTCAGCCTTTTTTTTTTAATTTAAAAAAAATAGATTGTTTTGATAAGATTTAACAGTGAATCAGAGTTAAGGGCATGACACTAGTTAGGATGTCTGTTTTGCCTTGAGAATTTATCATCTAAAGTACAATTTTCAAATGTGTATATATAAAGGTCTCTAACATGACATATCACATTCATGAATGAACACAAGGTTTGATTCTGTAAACATGTTGTTCCTGTACACATACTTTGTCCCATCAAAGGCTACTGCTACACATAACACTAAATGAAAGGAGTCTAAAGTTGTTTTCAGAAGGCATATAACCTTTCTGCCTTCTAGTCTCAAAGTTGCCTTGGAGCAAGCATAGCTTATTCCAATTTTGTCTTCCTGAGTCTTCGGAAGAGCCTGAATATAGTGTCTCTACAATGTGCCAGCTGCTCTATATCCTTATCATTGAGCATTGCCCTCACAATTGCCAAATGAAAGTTGTTATTTCAGCATTAAATGTGCAATTATTTGTAACTGTAATAGGCAGAAAGGAAGTAAGAGGCAAGAAAAAAGGCTGAAGTGGTCTGAATTTGCTTGTAAATAGGAGCAGGCCTAAAAAAGTGAGAAGAGGTCTCAAGACAGAAAACTAGGGCCTATGGAGAGCTGAAGATGGGAAAAAAATACAGAAAAAGTAAAAGTCCTAAAGCTGTGAAGGTTTTCAGTTAGTGCAGCACTGAATGTGAAAGCACAGGGACATCAGAGCGCTAGATTTCAACTGTGGTCAGTGGGAATTCTGTAGATTAAAACAGAAATAAAAATAGTATCCTGATTCTGTGTCACAGCCCAGCAGATTGAAACGCATGTGCCTCCTAGTCTACCATCTGAAACAAGAACTACAGAATTTTACCTTTTTGAGACTAATGTCCTCCACTTTGACATACGTTCACAAGACAATCTTTTCTCCAGCTTCCTCATTCTTCCTCGATCAGGCAGAATAAAAAATGCCGAAGCACCTCCTTTGTAATCCATTTGCACCACAGTGGAAGACAGCTGTTCATCATAGCCATGCTTGAACATGCCCATTCCAAACATCATCGGGACTTCAACAGCCTTGTTCCCATCCACGAAGAATTTGTTCTTTTTAGTATATTTTGGATCGAAAGGTTTTTCCCATTCAGCTTCAAATATAAGAGACAGAGTTATAAGATATTTTGAGGACATAAAACCATAGGATCTATCACCATAGGACGCATTCATAGATGACAGAAACTGGTATAGCTGGATCAGCTTCAAAGACAAACCAGTTTGCAATAAGTACTTGATCTTACTGAATACTTAAAATAATTCAATAGCAACACACAGTAGGTACAGTGTGATGTAAAAAACTCCTTCAGATCTTACAACAGGCTGCAATATCCTTCATTTAGATGAGATACCAAGTGCTCTAGTATGCACTTTTCCTCCATGACAACAGTTTTAAGGAGCCTATAAAGCCTTCATGATGCAGCCTTTAAATGACAGCTCAGAAGAAAAGAGATTCTCTCCTTTCATTATTCCGACACCAAAGTAGACTTGTGAAAGGTGACATGAGGGATGAATTCTCCAGAGAAATTAAGGGATTCAGGTTACTTGGAGAGACAAGGTCTTTATATGCCATTTTAGTTGATGGACAATAAATTGATGAAGAACTTAATTCTACCAGACTGCTGGGTTAAAAACCAAACCAACAGCAATGGAAACCTTTTGTACTGTCACGTTCACAATATTAAATTTCCAAACGATCCTGGCTTCATCACAATGAAACCAACCCTCTGCATTGAAACTCTGAAAAATTCTTATCCTCAATGAAGAGGAATTTCTAAGCCAAATTCTAGCTCTCCACCTAAACCATTTCAGAGGCTAAGCAGATTTTTAAAAATGGGAAAAGTTGAGGGGGGAGGGGTGTTTTTTGGTTTGCGTTTGTTTTTTTTTTAAGGAAGAGGTGACAGTCTGTAGTAAACTTTGCCTTCTAGAACAAAACTAGTTTTTTATCAAATCTAGTGGGCAAAAGTAGAGCCACAATGATAAGTAAAGTAAATGCCATCAAGAAAACATGAAGCAAATGTAACCCTTTTTGACTTCTGATTTCTGTTTGAACAATGATTACTAGGCAGCTTGGTATAAATGAAATAATTATCATCTGGTGTTTCTACCATCTGTGAAATAGATATAAACAACACTTATTTGGTATTTGGAAAGAGTGAAATGAGACTCAGTGCATGTCTTTTGACATGCCTTTTTGAAGCCCAAACCACAACATCTGGGCTCTGAAAACTTAAATTGGCAACTGCCAATATTCTGAAGATGGAAAAAGTTGCTATTTTTGTGTTTCTTCATTAACAATGACTTTTTCTATTATCAGATATATAACCAATAGGCCTTGTGCCTTGATATGCTTAAGGGGTAAAAAAAAAAAAAAAAAAAAAGGCAGATTGATGACAGAAACATGGGTGACACAAGTCCTGAAACACTCAAACAACATTTATCTAGTGCTCAGGTCACAGAAAACACTTGACTTCAGAAAGACCTTTCCTTGATTAAAAACAGAATAGAATGTTACAGTTTAGCACACAGGTTAGAGAGAGATTATATCCATTAATCCTTTCATCCTGTTTCACAGGAACTCTTATTCCTATGCTCTCCTCTCTCATAGGAGGATACCTTTCTCAAACACTTCACAATGTTCAAGTGAAAAAATGAACCTTGACGTATGACACTTTGTGGTGACCAGCTTGGCTAGGTCATGATAAGGGACTAGTGTACTCTGGTAAAATAGCATGCCTGCTGGCTGAGGGCCAGGAAAATAATGCCAGACTCCTGTCCTTAGGGAAGGACTTCTACATTATGCTAACACCACAAAAAACATGGCCGAGAGTCATCAGTACTGTGCAAGGAAGGCTGTAATGGACAGAGAATGGGCAAGACCCTAGAAGTATAGACTGGTTATAGAAGAACCTGAGCTTTAGAGATCCTCTCCGGATGAATCATAGCCTCTAGATCAATTAGCACTAACCTACTCTCAATTTCAAGATAAAAATCCTTATTATTGCTATTAATACTACTCTTTAATCTATTTTCTTTAACACTGAAGAGCTAAAACTGAATCTTCACCGCCTTTGGAGGAGATGGGAAATAATTTCAGCAATAAGAACAACCATCGAATTTAAAAAAAAAAAAAACAACTTGTTTTTAGAACATGTAAATATTGTCTGTAATACAAAGTTATCTTTAATACAAGGTTTCTCAGGCGTTTGTTCCCATTGTGCTGCTAAATCTATTGCTCATTCTTCAAACACCGTTCGGTGAAAGAAAAATCAGCAGGTTTTTTGCCTGTTTTTAAAGACCTGCCTGATGCTAAACAAAAGCTGATCTTGAAAACTTTTGAGACAAACAAGTATGTGTTCAAGACAATTAAAAAACCTCAGTCATCTGTATTCCAAACAGCTTCATTTATCTGTGGACAAATCTTCAGAGGTTAACACAAGGAGCAGAGACACAGATGAAGAGCAAAATGCAACAAAAATATGGCTTTGAATTACTTTTGGGGAAGACTGATATTGGGGAGGAGAGTGGAATCATCCAGGTTAACAGTTTTAAAAGAATAGCATTTCTTTTAAAATAATAGCATTTCTAATATGTCTTCTCTGTTTCAACTAAAAAGCTTAATGATATTTTTATCAGATAAATTACAGAATATTACTTTTCTGAGTACAACTGCTTTGTTTTCAGAGTACGATATAATGAGTAAGAGAGAGAAGGTTTGAAAGAAGACACAACATCTTTCATTAGACCACTGATAGAGCCTTACAGCCTTGCTCCTCCTCTTCTCACTGGATCAGCAGTTTGCAAAGCTCTGGGAAGATCTGTAGACTGTATGTAAGCAGACTGCACAAGTTAATTAAGAAAAACAAGCTTATTGTCATTAGGCTTGTATTTGATACTGGTGGGTCCATCTCTTCACTGGAAAATACTAGAATCTGCAAACTGAAAAAAAAAAAGGTTGAAAAACCTATGCCTCTAGACACCTCAGGACTACAGCCATACTATCAGCAAAGGCATATATAGTTAGTTAGTTTAAAAAAAAGAGGAGAATGCGAGTGTGAAATTAAAGCTACTGTTAAGTGTTTAGCTTTAGATACAGGAACATACTCAGCAACAGCAAAACTGTTGAGTAAATACATTTTCTTCCAGGTAGGATGTTAGGTTTTACTTTAACAGCATTCTTTGAAATTCACTCTGAACTTGCTAAGTGAAAAAACAGCTGAAGTGAATTTCAGATCAATTCCTATCCAACAAAGCATTTAAGAAAGTGCTTAAATCCCACTAGATTGTATAGGACCAGTTGCTTTACTGAATAGAGATGCCTTCCTAAAAGTATATTTCACTTAATCTTCAGCAGGAAAGAAATTTATATACTGAAAGATCTAGGAAAATTTGCCATAAATTTTTCTACGTGTTATCATCAGTGTCAAGCAGAACATCATTTCCAATAGCTTTGTTTATAATTAAGTGTAAGTGGGGACTGAAAGGAAAACAAGATATAAGTCCATCTGCAAAACCCTATTGCAAAAAAAGGTGATGAAGTGCAAGACAGACCTGAGGAAATAATGTATGAAGTAGGAGAATATGATATGGATATCTTACCGTTAAAATAAATATAGCTAATAAGGAGAATTTCAGTAAGTGGATCAAGGTTATTTATCAGGTCCTTGATTTTTCCATTGGTTCTTTCTGCTACATATTCGTTGATCTTTATTTGGGCTTGATTAGCCCTCTTGAAGTTCATAGGATAAGCTTCGCCTTCAAAGAAGTTTCTGAGATTATTTAAAAATTTATCTTGTGGCTTCAGTCGGTCAAGCACAAACAGAACATTTCCCATATGCAGCTGTAACCCCGCATTCTTTCGATTTACCATTTGTATGAGTTGACGATAACCTTCATGAATTTCATTTTCAGAAATCTCCCGTGGGCTAAAGCTAAGGACCCTAAGAATCTGTGTCAGAGTGTCTGATCTGGCACCCAGAGTCAGCATTGCAAGGGCAGTAGAGATGCTCAACGGAGAGAAGAAAACATTCCCACTGTTTTCACCAGAAGAAATCTCTTTGTAGAAACAACATGCAAACTGACAAACACTGTTCCCTACAGACTGCCGTAGCATGTTTCGGTTTCCTTGGCCTCTTTGAATTTGGTTTCTTACACCTTGTTGATTAGGCTCACAGCAATAACTGTTGGAATGAATCCCAATAATTAAAAGACACAGGAAAAACCACATCTTCATGTTTCTATAACTCTGTAAAAGAACAAAAGAAAAATGACATTTGGCTAACAAATCTTTTTACCTTGTGCTTAGCAATAAGTCATTCCCTTCACTGTATAGAGCAGTCTCAGTACCAGTGATTCCAAGCCATTTGAATTCAGGGACACCAGCTTTCTATTTCAAGGAAGCAGATTCCGGAAAATTACTCAATCTACTGCAGAAGTTATGAAAGAATAAAAATTAAAATCAAAGAGGGATGAAGTAATACCAAAGACGCCCTCATTAAGGTTAGGCTACAATTCCTTTGAAACTGTTTTGTTTCAAGCGTTCTATTTTTAATGTGGTTTTAAGTGATAAAAAGCTGGAAGTCAAAAGTACAGGTCTATAGAGCAGAAAGTAAGATAGCCAGTCAAGGCTAGTCAGTTAAACTTAGAAAGATGAAAAATCAGAGCAGAAGAAAGGCACAATACTCCTCCATTGTGAGAATTAAAATATTATACATTTTTTAATAGGCTGCATGTAAACGTTTATGCAGGCACAAGAGAGAAAGTAAATGCGCTTGTTAATGAGGAAGTGATGGACATTTACAGTGATTCCACAAAGCTGGAAGAATTGAGCACCATTTAAAAAAAAATAAATATCTTCGTAGGTAACAAAAAGGAGAAATATACTTCCAGCAACTAGAAAATTATCAAGACCCTGGAAATACAGAGTTCTTTACTAAGAAAAGGGACACAGAACAGCAAATGGAATCAAGTGTGCCTGCTGCATGTAAAGGCATGTCCACCCCAGTGACTGAACCAAATCATCTGATAATTAAAAAAACAAAAAAAAACCCCCACAAAACCCAGAGAGGAAATTCTAGAATAATTGTGGTGTTCATCATCAGAAAGATAGCAAAGAGTGATTTTGGCAGATAAGGCCACAATGGTAAAGTGTGAAGATGAATGAGTGAATTCTGGAGGAACAACGATACTAAAAGATACCAATAGAACAGGAAAGCCTTTTCCAGGGCAACATGAAAACCTTCTGTTGCACATCTGTGGCAATACTTTTAACTCTAGAAATTAATACTAGCGGCACCACACTTGGTTCAGCAACCTTTGTAACCAGACAGAAAGAAGTAAAGGTGTGGAATATCTGGAAAACCAGAACATCCTCCTGTCGTATGGGATTATTTTACCTACAGAATCTTTTGTAAAATAAAGTACTATCCAGAGGGAAATGTAAGGATTTTCAAAGGAGAAAAATATCTTAGGTTTCTGACTTGCAGTGAGAAATGATGTTGAGACTCTTATGCCTTGCAAAATCATTGAATCCTTGTCAGGTCCCAACATGAGCCCAACATTTGTGTTCTCCACTTTCCAGCACCTTGGTTCTCCAAAATTCCATGAACTCAGAATGCTGATCTCTACTTTAATAATATGTGCTATAAATATTCCTTAATTCACATCCTTTGAATACTGTGGTTATAGAAATACTACTATCGCTAGGAAGGGCCTGAGCCCTATGACAAACCACTTTCAGATATATCACTTTTGTATCCAGCATACATTTAGATTTGAGCTCTTCCATTTGTTTGTGACTTGCTCCACTATCACTTTTACTCTAATTGTTTTAGCCTTTACCTCTACCCACAGTTTCTTTTTTCCCCAAATTCTCTAGAAGCTTTAGAGAGCAATCCTTAAGTCCCCACTTCCATTTAATTTCATGCTCTACATTCATTACTATCAACAATTTACTTCATTTAACTCTCTAAAACATTTAGAGATGCCATTTTCCTAAAGAAAGTTATGCTATACAAGCATGCTTATTTCACAGAGGACTTTTTTTCTTTATTTAAAAAATCAAACCAACGAAACAATACCAAAAGCTTTAAATTGCAACTTGGGTATGAAGACAGTAATTTCTCAATTGATTATTCAGAAACTGTTGTTCTGCATAAAACGTTTGACAATTTTTCCACAGAAAAAAAAAAGCATTACTTACTGTACAGTCAAAAGTGTCCTGTTGTATTCACCAGGTCTGCACAGGTCCTTGCTCAGTTGTTTATGCTGCTGAAGACAATGCAGGGTATCCTCTAGTAAAGGTTAAGATCATCTAAGGGCTGTGACTCACACATTATAATTTTAGAGATTAGGTAGTGCAAACAATGTTGAAACTAGTTTTACTGGACACCTAACTTTGCTGAATATATGTTTCACACGTGACTTTTTATTATTCATGACTATCTGATCACCCTGGTTAGATTCCAACTAATTTTCCTCAAACTGACTTACTGCTTCTTAATATCAAACATTCATATATATCTCAGTTGCACAAATCTACTATTTTATGAACAAGAGGGTTGTCTGAAGTAGTAACTACAGAGAAATACCTTGCACGTAATTTGCAGTGACTATAGCATTGCTGCCACTAAGGCAGGAGAACAAGGCTTGTTGCACTGGGACAATCTGAATTTTTGTGACCTAGGTTGCTTGTCTCCTGCACATCCATGCCTGGGCTTGCTTGTCTCCAGGTGAAGCCAGGGATGATTCTAATAGGTGCAGGGTTTAAAACGCTGTTTTGCCACATTAGCAAGCGCTGCCGTAAATGTGCCTAACTATCCACTCCCACACAGGGAATCCGCTGGCAGCAACAACCGTGATAGCGACTCCTGGGCCACTGGAAGGGCTGTGTGCCCGGGGAAGAAGGAATGCGGCTGGGATGCCATTGCACGCAGGTGATCCCAGTTACAAGCATGGCCTGGGGACAGGGGGTGGAAGCCTAGGAACGTGGGTGTTAAATAGAGCAAATCTTTAGACCTGCTTACTATCGTGTGATCTGGGATGTGGGGAGCAGGCCCCTCTGATTGTGTGCCAAGTTCAGCTGGGTCAGATCAGACAGCCTGGTATCCTGCGCTCAGCTCTGCTCACGGCAATAAACTCCTGCGGTTGCTGGGGCAAGCTGGTGGGCACAGAATGACGGAAGCATTGAAGAAGGGAGCTTTGGAGACCATGTAGTCCAACACCTTGCTCAAAGCAGGGTCAGCTACAGTGAATTGCTCAGGATGGCGTCCAGTTGGGTTTTGACTTCCTCCAACAATGGAGACTCCACAATCTCTCTGGGCAACCTGTTTAAAGTGTTTGATGACACTTACAGTAAAACAAGTTTTTCTCCACATTCAAATGGAATTTCTTGTATATTAATTTGTGCTCATTGCACCTTGGCCTGTCACTAGATGCCATTGAGAAGAGGCTATCTCTTTCTTCACTCCTCCCATCAAAAATCAGGTATTTGTACACATTGGTAAGATCCCCACAGACCTTCTCTTCTCTGGGCTACACCGTTCCAGCTCTCTCAGCCTCTCCTCATACATTAGATGCTACAACCCCTCAACCACCTTTGTGGCACTTTTCTGGAGTCACTCCAGTATATCTATGTCCTTCTTGCACTGGGGAGATCAGTACTGGATGCAGCACTCCAGATGTGTACTCCAGGGAAGAGCAGAGTGGAAGGATCACTTGCCTTGACCTGCTGGTGATGCTCTTCTTGATGCAGCTTAAGATGTTGCTGGCTGCATTTCCTGCAAGAGCTTATTACTGGCTCTTTGTCAACTTGGTGTCCACCAGAAGCTCCAGACCCCTAAGCACAGCATCTCATGTCTCCATTTCTAAAATCAAGATCATATTTTCTCTCATTTTCCCTTCAAAATGCAAGCTTTTTCAGGGAGGGTCCAACCCTTACTATACACAAAGTAGATGGAGTGCTGATCTCAATGCTGTTTCTAAGCACAATTGAAATACTAACCACAACAATAACTCAGCATCATTTTCTGGGAGGTAAAGATGCAACCAGTGAAAGTTCTCGATGATTACGACCTATCAAGCGACTCAACAAAATGCAAAAAAACCCTCTTAAACAAGTTGCTTATGAACTAAAGCTTGAGAAATAGAAGGCTTTGAGGCAGTATACTGGACTTACACATAGTGAGGTCTTCACGGATAGCACTCATCTGAAAGAGTACTTGAGACGCTATTTTCACTGTTTCTTGTATAAGTAAGAGCCAAGAATCTCACTTGGAGCTAACTTTTAATAATGGGCTTCAGTTTTCACGGTGTATAAAAACTGATTTCTGATGAAGAAAGGAAGGAAGCCCAATTAAATACAGACGCCATGCTAATGACAAGATGACGGATGGATGACTAAGCTAGATTTGAACACACCTAGACCACACCTCAGGACACTTACAGGAGAGAGCCTGCTACTGAACATGGAAAAGCCTGCCCTGTGATTTGAAAGAAATCAGAGAAAATCAATACAAGATCATATTATGTGAGTAATTTGAGTCTCTGGACACCAGTATTAAGGAAAGTCCAAATTTGTCTTTCTTGTCTTTCCATTATCAAACCGTGAGAGGAATTAAGGTAAATGAAAAGGTAAGAGATCCTGACCAAGCTGCATAATTTCTGTATTTGATGAAAAATCTTCAACAGCTATAAACAATCATTTATATCATAACTATAAGCAGAATAATGATTTGCAAAGAATTCACACATTTTATTCAATTTTGAAGATTGCGATATCGCAGAGTAACATTGCATATGTTGAAAATATGATATGGATAGTGAACAGGAAATTCCCTCACTTGCACTAGGGACTTTTCTCAAAGTTCCCACAGCTTTTAACACAACTAGCACTGAATTGTTTATATGTGCTTAAGCCCCAGATGGTAAAATTTAGTGTAAAGACATCTGCTTTGAGCAAAAAGTTTAAAAGAGGCTTGTTTATGCAAGGTTGCCTTCTTTGCTATACCCAGTAACAACTGGTGGCACGAGTAGTGAATTCTACTGCATAAACAAGGCCCCAGAGCCTCTCCTTAGGTTGTGTTAAACCACAGATACCAGGTGTGTATACATCTTCAAAGAGATAGAAGAATCCCTTAATTTGTTGTCCCATTGAAACTAAAGCACTTCCTCATAACCATAATTAAAAAGGGAGGCAACAGGGACTGGAAAACAAATTTATATTAAGTTGTACTTTTCTGGAGCTGGCAGTACTTTCTCCTGAAAATATAATAGGGAAGAGTGTACAGCCTGTATAACCTGTAAGGTGTGATCCATCTGACTTAAGACACGTGTTTCCCCACAATAAAAAAAATATGGCCCTTTATACATGGTTCAGATCTTGAAGAATATCTCAAAAAAATATCGGTTGGCAGGTAGAGCACTGTTAGAGAGGACCTACAGAGACAGAAATCACTCCAAGGCATCTCTATTTAGTTGTGGGACTTTTCATAATCCCTTTAGTCCCAGGATTTCTTACTAGTAAATGCATTAGACTACACAACAAACAGGTTGAAGAATTCATCAAACTGTCAATGATTGGGATAGCTTGGAGTGGGCTGGCATCTCCAGGAAACACACAGCTATATGGTTTCTGGCCCCAAAACTATCTGAAGAATTTCTCCACCTAGGAGCATCACCCTGAAAGCATCATTTGGGCCAGAGTCTCACCAGTGTTCAGTGTTTGGGTGCAATAGAATAGATTTGCCCATATTAAGCTCCCTAAAAAAAATAGAGGGGAACAAAACCAAACAATTGACAAAAAAATGCCACCACCACCACCCAAAGGCTGAAGTGTTCTTTTCCTTTAATGTCTCATGTTTATTTCCAAAGACCTTTCTCAGTCTCTCAGTGCCCCCTCTCATCACTCAGTGGAACAGACAGCAGCCTACACACGTCCCCGGCATCCTGGTCAATGATTCCCTTAAGTTTCTATCTCCTTCTTCTCCAGAGCCCCCATATTCCAAGTCACACTTTGCCTACATTCACTCTTCAGGGACCTGTGCTAGTCACAAGCAAATAGAAACACTTTACTATTCAACATTTCCCTAGATACACTTAGTGATACCTTACCCATCACTGGAAATGCATGGCTGTATGTGAAGACACGCAACCCCCTTGTAATGGCACTACAAGCTTTTCTTGAATTAGGTCACTGTTCTCAAACCCAGCAGTGTTTTGTCAGAAATGAGAACACCTTTCAGGAAAAGGGCAGAAGTGGCTGTGGCTTGGTGGCTCTTTTCCCTCCTGCCCAGCTCTCCACCTCTCTTTCCCTGGAGAGGAAGTAGGGAAGGATCCCACCCAACTTCTCCCAATATCTCTTTTGCAGAGGATTTAACAGAGCTGTACAGTATCCCTGAGTCTTCTCACTATTGGCTGCTCTTGCTTTCCTAGCCAAAAGTAAGGGTGACAGAAAGGAGGCAGGAAGAGCAAAGAGGAGATGTTAGATAGGACAAGCCTCTTCTGTACAATACCTCTCCTATCAAGTCTGAGACCAAATCTCACTCCTTCATGCATAGCCCTCCCCTGAAATTCAGCTTCATTATAGCCCTCTCTTCTTGTGCCCCTTTAACTCCGTCACCCAGAAACAAAAGCCTTTCAAGCACCAACACTATTCCAGTTACCACATCCTCAAATGACTCACCACCAAGTCCCCTTCAGCTCCACTGACACCTTTTGCCCTCACCTCCAGCATCTCCTTTAGCCTCAGTGGTTCACAAGGGGGAGAGGGAGAGGTGAGGACAAGAAGTAGGCAGCAGTTTGCCTCGAGAAACTGAACAACTGGTATCGATTTACTGCTTGTAGCTTCTCCACAAAGCCAGGGAATTGTTTCTCCCATGAAATTAGCTCCCTTCCTCCTCAGCACATCCTTCAGTTAAAGATGACTTTCCTGCTGCAAAAGAAAACTCCTTCCCTTTTTCACTTCCCAAACAGTCTGTACATCACTGTTCCACTCTCCTGGTTTGAGGTAAAACAGAACCAATTTTCTGTTCAGTAATTTTACTTTTCATTTAAGTCTCTTCTAACTAACTGCATTCTCTGAGATTAATGGAATGCTTTTCATACAGTGCTCACTTCCAGACTGGTAAGACCTGATGTTTATAGTTGATGCCAAGGAATGGGATGCAGAGAGGATCCTGCTTATACTTATTGCTATAACAACCAAGGGCAGCCAGCTTTTGTTATGTGCCATGTTGGAGGGTGGGAAGCAGAAAAGCCCAGAGGGGTCACATCTGTGGGGAGGAGGGGACAGGACAGGTGACCCAAAACTGACCAACAGGGTATTCCATCCCATCTGCCTCATGCTCAGTGTAAAAGCAGAGGGATCAAAGGGGCAAACTCCTCTTCTTCAAAGGCCAGCATCGAGGAGGATTCTGTCTGTTCATCTGCCTTTGATCCTAATCTGAGCATTCCTGAATCCAGATCTGGAATCCAGATCCAGTCCATCACTGAGTCCAATCTGGGACTTTCCCAGTGCCTGTCAGTAATGTGATTGTCATCCTGGGAGCTCAGTACTGGTTTTATATATATTGTTTATATTTAATTATTTTTATTAATATTTTATTTTTTTAATTAATATTTCATTAAAGTACTTTAGTTTCTTTTCAACCCATAAATTCTCTCTTCCTCTCATTTTCTTTTCCTTCTCTGAAGGGAGAGAGGTAAAAGAGAGCATCTGATGTTCATTTTTGTGGCCAGCCCAGCCCAAACCACGACACCCACGCTTCACATCTTTTGCAATATTAACGGCTTGCCCTTGTAAATTTTCTTTGATCTGCCTTTGGTGAAATTTTACATCTTTTAATTTTCTGTCTGCTGAGAAAATCTGCCTACTGTTTTCCTCTTAGTTTCAGCAATCTCATTGTCCAAAAATACTAACACCTTGGTAGCAGACACCAAGTTTAGTGGCTTTCTACTGTCAGCCTCTATCACCAACTCTTGACATTTTAAATAAACAAGGAGGCAAACAAACTATGGAGAAGAAAATCCCCCGATATTCAAACTGAGATTCACAGCTGACCTCAAAGAGAAAATTCTCAATATTAAATTAATAAGCCATACATAGGCAACCATCCCAAGAACACCTTGGTTCCTTTTTCTTACTTTATCTCACCAGGCTTGGCTTTCCTTCTGAATTGTTTTCTCAAAACAAACAAACCTACAAATTTTGTGTCCTGCACAGACAATCAGACTAGTGTCAATCCCAAACTGCAGTACTCTTCCATTGCATTAGATGATGCACCTCAAAAAAAAATAGCATTCACTCAGGCATCAGATATTAGCACATTTTTCATCAATAAATCTCAAGGTGTTTCATATCATCAGAGAAACATCAACAGCTCTTTTATAGAGAACATGCAGAGATCAGCTTACTCTATCAACACAAACAGCAGAAACCAGGGAAGAGGATGACAGTTGTCATAAGAGATCTTTTTTTTTTTTATGGACAAGATCAAGTTCTGATGCATTTGACTAAATGCTGAGTTATCCAAGTACTGTTGAGCACGTGTTCTTGAGCAAAGCGCTCCCTGGAATGCAAATCAGATCTGAGAGGTCACCTCTCAAGGGGACATATTTGGACTTCGATGAACATACTTCTTAACAGGGCACCCTTCATGTTTCAGCAAGAAGCAATTTCTTCCCTTCTGGAAAGTTGCAGGTGAAGACTTATTCACACTGGTTAGAAAAAGAATATGCATTTTCTTCAAATTAGCCTTAGGGTGAAATATTATAGCTGCACATGTAGTTGTTGTACTGGCCCATTGCAACAACCCATTGTTCACGAAATATGCTGTTTCCAGCTACACTGTCACAGCTATTTGCAGTTGTATTCAGAAGGCTAAACTCCCTTATCTCAACTCTGACAGGCTGAAAAGTTAAATTCTGATCTGGACTCTGCACTGTTTAGCAAGTAAACAAATGAGGAAAATGGGATTTGTCGTGTGCAGATATTAAATTTAGCAGAAAACAAACAATCTGAATGCCTTTAATGTCTTTAAGCTACAGCCAAGAGAACTGTAGGCCTGCACAACTCTAAAGAAACGAAATTGTTTATTTGGGATGCTGGGTACATCCATCACTTCATGATCATGATGAAAATCACACTTATAAAAGAAATGAAGGATCATAAAGAGCACATGTTCAGTGGTCTATGGAGATCATCATCCAAAGATAGATACATATGCTGAGGATTAAACAACACCTCCAAATTCTGAAAGAAAGGCAGACAGACAAAGGATATAGGGCTTGCTGGTTTTCCTGAAAAGGCTTCTGTTAGACCATGTTGACAATAGCCCAATGAAAATGAGCTCTAGCACAATAAACAATGTGAACCAATAGTAATGACATTGAAAGAGGGAGCTACGTGTCCAGAAGGCAAAAGACCTCAGACATGTACTGAACTTGGTTACTCAGGGTAACAAGTAAACTGGTTCTAGGTGACTGGAACTGTTTGCAATATCATTGCATGACTAATATGTCTGAGCTGGGGAGAAAAAGTCTGGTGCTGAAAATCATACCTATTATGGTTTAACTCAGTGGACACAGAAAACGTGGGGTGTATCACTGGAGGAGGAGTGTGAGTTACAACTGTGGCACTAAATGAAAAGCGAATTGCCTTCATCATAATTGCCATGTAACACACACTAGATGATGTATGTCCCAAATGATTCAGCTCAATTGTTTCACAAATGCTTTTTTTTTTTGGCAGCAATATATGAAAATCTTCAAAAGCTTAAATATGCCTTTAAACCTGTTTGGAAGCAGAGAGATTATAACTGCATCAACACTGGGCATGGGAAAGTTGGTTGACTTAGAACGTTCTGTAGAGATGTGATGGCGGATGAGCGACACAGCACAGCTGCCGTGCTTCCCACTCCACTGCTGGAAGGAGGATTCAGTATCCTTATTCCGGGAATATCCCTTGCTCCACAAACAGCATGCCCTTTTTCATACGCTGCATGCACAGGTGCCACCTCGTCACAGGATCACAGAATCATCTAGGTTGGAAGGGACCTTTAAGATCATCAAGTCCATGCTGGGCACCTTTCTCTGTCACCTCCTCTATCTGCCAAGCATGTGCCTGAGCATCCCAGCAAGCAACCTCTCTGATGGAGTGGCATTTGGGACAAACTCTCTCTCCACAGAAAAGACTAATTCATTTGGATAGCAGAAATGTGAATTTGCTAGGAAAGATTCCAATGCATCACAAGGGGAGAGACATACCTTCTAGAGAAAGAAAACAAAAAGAAAATCAAGTAACTTTGTTTTCCTCAGGCCGTAACAAGACCGAAACCTCCCACAGACACGTGTTCCTTCTACCTCTCAATTGACGTTCAAGCCAGTCATTGAAGAATGTATATATTATGGATCTATGTATGTATGTATGTATGTATGTATTTTAAAAGTTGCTTAATAATGGGCTGTGGCATGAAAGGAAAGAAAAAAGCAACAGTTGCTCAAGAGCTGTTAAGTGAAGAGACACTCTGCAACAGCTACTAAAGCAGGAAGAGCTTTGGCAACTGTGGGACAGAAAAAATACAAAGGAACTCACGATTCGGACTTGTCTGCTGGTGGGTGCTCTTTCCTGGAGAGGGCCTCATCCAAGCCAGCTGAGGAGAAGAGGAGCCTTCCTCCCCAATTTCAGCCGGATCTGGATCTGCAGCACCTGCTGTGCTCCACTGGGCTTCCCAGCCGTCTCCGGGGCAAACTGCAGACTCACAAATGGTTCACGTGATGGCAAAATGATGTTGAGACTTTACGTTTTGCCTCAGCTGTTCACAGCCCGGTGAAATCTCAAGACATGGTGTCTGAACTCTTGCAAGACTGCAGCAGCCTACTTTTGTTGCTGAAGGACAGAAGATGGGGCCTAATCCAAACCCAGTTGAAGTCAGCAGAGAAAACGCCAACTGTTGCTGCTTTTTCAAGTCTTTTCAAGGGAATCAGGTTTCAATTTCTTGGAGTTTTCTTCATATCTCACAAGCTTTGTTTACAATTTTGCCCATTGCAATAGTTTCCTGAACCTACGGGAATTAGAACAGGTTACTGCAAGATGAGCAAAGTGCCAGGTACTGTCTGATAAGTCCCTGTACATATACTCAAATCCTGCAGTAAAAATGCACTAATCTACTCTTTTTTTTTTTTTCATGTAGGAGCAGGTTACCTTTCATTTACTGCAGGATAACAGTGGTCACTCAAACAAATATAAGAAGGACAGTGTCCAAAGCGGCGGCTCTCGTGCCCCAGTGCAAACAATACAACATAGAAAAAAAGCAGACAGCAGCTCCTGCTTTTGTTGTGAGATCAGTTCCAGGATTACTGGCTTAGTTTTTACCAGCTCCTTGAGTAAATAGGCTGTATATTACACATTAAAAGGTATGGCAGTGCTATTTTTCATGTCAAGTCATGATTAACTTACTCTGAGCATTAAAAGACACATTTTGTTCTTCACTCCTGCCGGTTTTAAGGTACTTATCTGATGGGTTTGGAAGCTTAATGGGATTCCCTTCATAGCTCTTCTAACAATACCATTCCAATTTTTGCACTGTTCTAAAAGAAAACCTGTGCTTGCCAAAGTACACGTTCTCCAGACAGAGCAACCACTGTCAGCAGTCTCCGCAGTTTGGCTCAACAGGATAAATGTTGATGGGAAGGCATAAGGTAATATTTTCATAAATGCTCTAAGATTTTCAAAGCCTATGTCCTACTTTAAAAACTGAATTAACTTCTAAGGAGTTAGTTTTTCAAAGGAATTTAGCGTACAAAGACAACTGAGTTTTCATAAGCATATACACAGGCTTGTAACCAATTTGAATACTCTAAAAGCAAAGGGTAGTTATTTTTATGTGCATGAACATTTTCAAAAATCCATTCCTTGAAAGCTACAGTTCCAATGCTTTAAAGAATTGCATTCTCAAATATTAAAATATTTTCATTTAGATTTTGCCATATCTTTCAGAAGCAAAAGAAAACAGAGAAATAAAAAGAGAAAGGAAATCTGAAATTACAAATACAGTTCTAGTAATTAGATACACACAGAGTATAGGGTTTAACAATTAAGCCATAGATAGAGTTATTTCAGTGCTAGCAACTGTAGGTATGGATTTAACTGGATTTCTTTTACTGTGTTATATAATTTCAGCTCTCCTGCTTGATGAACAAAACAACAGTGGGCAAGTGGTATAAACATATTTTAAGTGAAAACAAAGTGGAACCACTGAAAAGGTGAGTGGCAGCAAGAGTCAGTAACACAAAAACAAGGAAAATGTTAGAAGCAGGGGAGACAAAGAGGAGACAAAGGGTTTCTGAAAATGGGGTTACATATGTTAGCCACACTTCATAGCATCAGTTTTATATCTATACAAAATAACATCAAACTATTCATAGTCCTGTTCTTTTCTTTTAAAATATCCAATGCAGAATTCTGTAAGAGGAGATAAAAATAAAAGTTCGCAGTCTGTTTTAGAGGCAGAAGTCCCTCCAAATTTCTCATTAATGCATGAAGTATAATATTAACTACGTTCTTTGTCTTCCTGCGATAATTGAATAAATCGATGTCTCTGACTCAGGTGTAGAAAAACATTTCAGTAAAGAGTCAACATAAAGTACTGTTTGGCTAAAAATCTATTCCCAAAATACATTTGTAAGGGGGGAATATTTCACCCCACAGAGGAGTTGCACAATAACAAATACACTACATTACCCACAAATACATTTTGTCTCTTAGTAGGACGATTCTGAGTACCCGGTTGCAAGTAATACCCTTCTAAGCTCCCTTTCTGTTTGTGTACAAGCTTTTGCTATGGTAAATATATACCACACAAACAAGTTGCTAAGAGATAACACAGATATTGTGAAATTACGGTGCATTAGCAGCAACTGCTGGGATGCCCATGTAATCTTACCCCCATTGAGTGCAATGTAGTTTGCACCTCAACGGATGGGTGGCAAAGACCTTACATGTACCATAAAGAGAAGCCATTGGGTGGAGCAGGTGACATACTGTGAATCCACACCCCAACTTGTCTCATGGTAATTTGTCCTTGCAGGTATCCATCGGGTTGCCTGGAGATGGATATTCTTTCCCTCTTCAAAGAAAACAAGGAAACTGCACCTGATGAAAGGCAAAATGAAATGTTTATAGAAAGTGCAAGATAATTCACTGTTGCAAATAACTGAAAAGTTAGGAGCCATATGTGAAAATTTAGCTCTAAGCAGCAAGTTATTTGAAACAATATATTACCTTCTGTTCTTTTGAATTCTTCTAATAGAAATCTGTAGTCTGATTTTCCAAAGCGAAGATTTGATTTCGAAATTTTAGTGAACTTAGAAGTCCCTAGCATGAAAAAGTGCTGAGATGTACAAGGACCACGGCACTAACCTTCCCCCCCAGAAACGAAACAAAGTTATACCCTGAATGACCTAGCACTAGGCTCTGTAGTAAACTCAGTTTATGATTCTGGAACTCTGTTAACTGAGCAAACTATATAATTTTTCATTTTTCTTATGATTTGTATATACATTTTATCACATAAATGAACCAAAGTCAAAACACCGAGAGTGTATTTGTTATTCGCTTGGGATTTGGGGTTTTGTTTACTAAACTTCATTAATCTAAAAAAAGTTTTAGGGACATGGTTTAGTGGTGGTTTTGGCAGCATTAGGTAGATGGTTGGACTCCATGATCTTAAAGGTCCCTTCCAACCTAGGTGATTCTATGATTCTATTATTATAAAATTAACAAATATTCTCATGCACATATGTTTATGTGTGCTCATTTATCTGTGTATTAAACTCACTTTGCAGTTGACCTTACCTGCAGACATGTTTTGTAGAACACAAGTTTTATTCAGTTTATATTTAGTCTTAAAAGCATCGCTGTCTTCCCCATTAAAGAACAAAATCCTGTGGCCAGTCTTTTGACAGGGTGTAGTTCCTTTTCAGATAGTTTTTACCCTTGAAACAGGAGCTACCTCAGCTAAGTGTTGCAGGGATCATCTTAAATTAAAAGATATTTTTAGGTAAAACAGGGAGTAGAATCACCAAGCAGAAAACCAAATGGTTTTGGGATGATGTGTTACTGTTTTTTATCCACTATTCTTACTCAATATCTATCTCAGATCAAAGACATACCCTGTATAGTATTACACCAATTAGTAGCTAACAGGAGAAGGAAGTCAGGGAAGAAAAAAAAGTAAGAGGGACCAGAGAGGGATTAGCAGAAAAGTAAAAGAGTGTTTATTTGAATGCCTGCATCTTCCAGCCCACACAGTCTTAAACTGGCTGACTAACTGCATCGCTGCCTTCACTTGCTATCTTGACTTTTTTTCCATGCGGATTAGTTTTGCATGTTCCAGGAACTCTCTCTTTTTGTGCTGGAATTCTGTGGCTTGAAAAGCAAACAAATGCCTGGTCATTCAGGAAACTTCGTGATGCAACAACGCTTAATACAATAACCACTTTCAACTACATGGAGATTCCGTAGTATGGAAGGCCAAAGAGAACAAAACCCGCCATGACCTCAACAAAGCTACAATCATCTGCTTTGTGTCAATACACGGGCATAAAGCAACAAGCACAGAGCCAAGTTCAAGCTCTACAGTTAGACAGGAAATCCCTACATAAAGATGAAGGGCTCAGCTCGAAGTCCCTCCTGATGCTGGAGTGACAGACACACCCACATCAATGACTGGAGAGAGATTTATTTTGGCGAGGCATGCAGGGCCAGTACGGCAGGATCGGCGCAACAGCGCAGTGTGCATCCCGCCAGACAAAACTCCATAGCTATTTGAAGAAGTTCCTATTAAACTCTTACTTCATCCTCAGTGCCACCCTGAAGGAAGGAATGTGTTTATGGCACAAGTTACCAGGCCTGCCCACACCCTTGGCATGGGGGAAGGCACAGCCCAAGGAGCATGAAAAGAGGTCAAGCCGCAAGATAAAGCCTGTGCCAGAAACAAATGACAAAAAATACATGCCAGTATCAACTTCAAAGTAGATAAAGCGATGTAAGGCACAAACAACACCAGGTCCCAAGATACCATCTGGTGCAGCAAATGCCCATAACTTGCCCATTGGCATTATGGCGACCACAGAAGTATGTTACATGCTTCCTAACATGCAGAAAAACACAGGAGTACGTGGTTCTCATGAGCGGTACCTCCAGACCAATAGGACTCCAGTGGAGACTGATGTATATCTGGAGAGACGGGGGTGCTGCCCCAAAAGCACAGAAAGCAAGACTGTTCAGGTAATTTCGTAACAAGCAAAGAGCTAGGGAAGCAGTGCTCCCTCTTCCTTTACGCTGGGAAGCAGTGCTCCCTCCTCCTGTACGCTTCAGTCTCCACCTGCTTTTATAGCGTGGTCTTTTCTGACCTCCGTCATATACTTCTTCATCACTTCCCTTTTACCACGTGTAACTTCTCACTCTCCCTCAGATTATTCCCTCACTTGCTTTGACCACTCCCATTACAAAAACGTCCCACCCTGAGCCAACTTGTTTCATCAGTATCACTCCATCTTCTTTTCATTCTGATGCTCTTTGAACACAAAGTTTATAGTTTCTACCTGGGGCTTCTCTCCTGGTGTGGTTCCTTCCCTTTGCAACTGAAGCTGTTTTTACCAGAATATTTAATAATACTTCTGCAGCCAAGAGGTACATTGGTAACCTGTGATTTATGGGAAAGGAGGGGGGAATCTGCGTACAACTTACACGTTCTAGTTGATGTTATACGGTTGTTATGAAACTCTTGAATCATGAAAGGCTTTATTATATGGGGAATCCACCATTTGTTTACAAAAGCTGCATCACATCCCTCCCAGACAAAGCACAATAATGGGTTGTTATAACTTTAATAATAACCTATTCAAAGAGCTCTGGCACAATTAGTTGGATGAAGTGTAAAGAAACTAGCTGAATAACTACTCTGTGTGAAATGCAGAGCAGAACAAAGGAAACCAGGCCTTCAAGGAAGGAAATCAGAATCAGAGACTGGACAGAGTGACATTAGTAATGAACAGGAAACTTGGGCAGGAGTGATAGGTTCTGCGTAGCTGCAGGAACTTAGCCCTAAATTAACACAAACTAAGCAAAATGTGAAGGACAGAGCATCCAAAGGTGTGAGGTTAAAAGATATTCTTGTTCTCTTTGGATTTCTATTATTTCCTCTGTTTTTTTCTGACTTCCTTAATTGTTCTTTCACTATGCCCCTCAAAGACAACATCCTGCAACAAAGTCTAGCTGAACATCTGCTTTTGGGCTACTCACCAGACTGATAGCTGAAGTCACAAACACTTGGTCTTTGGCTAAACAAACCCTTCAGGAGTCTAATCGATGCAGCAGCCTTTCAGTTTTGGGTCTTCAGGCAAACTATGCACTGCCCCTCATCCCCACAGTTCATTAACCTGTCCCAATCATAAATGTCCTTAAGATTCTACCGGGACTTAAGAATACAGTTTTCCAAATACTGAGGGGGTGTACATTTACAGTCAATCTCAAAAGGCACAAGATAAAGAAGTCAGAACTGTTTTACTGAGCTTTTGCACATCATTGTTTTGCTTAACAGGCAAAACCCAGAGGTTACAAATCCTAAGAAAAACTTCCTAAACATAACGCCTCTTCTGCTAATTCTCACTTTCTTTGGGAAACCCAGAGTCTATCTGTGCTCAGCAAAGCTATTTCATCCTTCTATAGTGAGCACCTGAACAGTTCCTCCCCTAGTCAGAACTTGTGGGGAAAAAAAAAAAAAAACCAAAAACAAAAAAAAACAAAGAAAGCAAAGAGCTCCATTTTTTCTTGAATTCTTTTTTTTCATATTATCCTTGAATTCATTTTCTCTTAAGAATAGGTGACTCACATTTTGTAAGGTCAAAGGCAACTCACTAGTCTGGCACTATGAATAGCACTGATTCTTTAGGGATGTGATATAAGAAGAAAAGCATATGATTTTTTTCAAACAGTTTCTGAACCCATTTACACTTTTGGCATCCTGTCACAAGGATTATTTAATTCTTTATTTAATTCTGTGCTGTATGAGGAACTATTTCCTTTTGATTTTTCTAGTCTTGTCACATAGTAATTTACATGGTCTCCCCTTAGTTCTTGCAGTAGAGAAAACACACAGGGAAAGAGACTCTGAGAAATACAGGTTGAGTGGAGGGAATGAGATGGCTTTCAAATTACACTCCTACCTGCCCTCCCACCTACCCAAATCTTCCTGTTCCTCCTAGAAGAGGTTCTACATGAAAGACCCGAACCATGAAAGATGTTGACCATACCTCTTTATTCATAACACCTTAAAGAAATTGAATGTCTTTATTGAGAGATTCTGTCATGTAGTTTTTAGAAGTTCAAGTATGTCAACCAGATCTATTGATCTGTAAAACACGATTTGCTATAAATAAGCTATGCTTTTTCTTCCACCATACATCATAATTATTTCTATGTCCACTAATTTTAACCTTTATTATAGTTCTTAATGATTTGCTTGGCATAAAATTTGTACTTGGTTGTGCACACTTCCCTGGATCCTCCCCTACCCATAACCCTTTAAATAAGACTAGGATCACATTTGGACAAAGGTGTGGTGACGTTCCCATTTATTTTCCCCATTTGTTCTACAACATCTTCCAGATGACTCAGTGTTCTAAAATGTTTTCCTACAGCATGTTTAAGTAAATTCATTTGCGGGAAGATTGCTCTCTTGAGAAACATATTCTTCTTCAGAGGACCTGTTTCACTGTACAGGATGTGTGTTAATATTAAGTCTGTCTAACCATCCTCCGTTCTCTGTGCCATCACCCTTAAGAACTTCAGTCCCATAGGAACCCAGGGAAATCACAGGAAGATCATGATCATTACAAAGCTAAAAATAAAGCTTGTAATCTCAGATATAAATATAGAGAGTTCACAAAGTAAAGAAAATACCTTACCTTGAAGAACTTGCCTGTGTCCCTACACTATCACCCCTCCAATTTCTGATGGGGAATTTATAGAATACTGGCTTTGGTTTTCCTTCTCCTCTGTGCCTTATCCTGGGATATTTCACTGACAAAGGCAGCTACACTAATACTGAATCCCAGGTCTGCCCCTTTTAGCAAAGCTGAAATCTTAGCCTGTCTCTCTGTCATCTCTTCATTGACTAGACTTCACGTTGAGCTCAGTGCAGCAAAATAAAAACTTAAATGTTCCTCAAAATGAATCATTCCTATATTAGATTTTCAAACAAGAACTTTCATATATTCTCTCATCTTGTCACTAATGTTTTGAGGGAGTTCCCTGTAATTACTGACACAGCCATTTAGTTGTTCTTTTTAAAATCTTTCTTATAGTTTCCTTTGTTATGGTTCTTTTATGGCTGAGAAGAACAATTACACTGTTCATACGATTGCGGCGTTCACTCTGTGAGAACACTGCAAATCACACAAGTCAGTAGGGTCTCTTTGCTGCCACCACTGCTCATCAGTCTGCCTATGTTCATCTTTCCCCTCTTATCTAATTAAACTGAAAGTTCCTAGGCACAGTCTTTTGTGTGTGTGTGTGTTTGTGATTAGCAAAGTCAAAACCACAACAGTGATGAGGTACCACTACACAGTTCAAGATGCAAGGCTCGAGGAGCAACTAATTTGAGCAAGTATGCTAAATACATATGGCACAAGAACCATATCTGATTTCACTGAAGATAGAAAGGGAAATTACTGATACCAATATTGCAAGATGGCCTCCTTAAACACTCGAAAGCAGCAACAACATCCAGGTGAGCAAGCATCTTTGTGATTCATTCCTACCTGCCTGTTGATAAAGAATATTGCAGGCAGCTATTGTGATTATCACCTTCTCTGCCAAACGTCAGTAAGAATTTCATCCTCACTGAGGCTTGACAGTGAGCGAAAGACAGTCAAAGGAAACATGAACATGACAAGGTCTTACACTGCTGCAGTGGACCACCAAAAGGACACTGACTCTTGTGCACTTTCGTCTCCTCTGTGGTTTCCTAAATACTTTGTTGTTGCCTATATTGCATTTTTACTGTTTTTCCACATTGTGCATGGGATGTTGTCATACCCTTGTTCAACACAGTACTATTTGTTCAGTTAGAGCTTTCCTACAGCCTTACTTTTTCCATGCAATTAAAGAAAGTAAACTGAGAGAAGGGACAAGAAGTACACATGGTAAAGCTTGCTTAATACATTGAGCTTCACCTTTGAATTCTTTACAGGTCTTATTTTTCTAATTCACGGTAGCACCTGCCTAAAATTAGATTACAAATTCACCAGGTCAGGTGTTTTGCACCTCTTTTGTCAAGTGCTTTGTGCAAATTCTATGCAAATGGTAAACATCAATCATCACCATAATACTAATAAATGCAAATTAAATGCTGCTCCAGGAGCTATTCCCTCAGAAGAGTAACTGTCAGCATTTATGTAGGGCTTCCCTCCCACCCCCCCAGAATGCAAATACATTCGTTAATTAATTGAGGTTGAATGACAACGCCATAATTAGCCAAGCCCAGGCTGCTCTTAACAGTGATGGGGCTACCAACATAATGAAGGCATTCATGATTCCAAGAAAGTACTCATTGCCATTTCACGGGATGGAATTAAAATACTTTTTATGCACAGAACAATTGGTCTTACGACAACACCAAGTCCATACAGAACTGTAAGGAATATGGGAAGGGAACAGAAAGAATTTGCATCCTCACTCAGCAGCTGGCAACCCCTACATGCGATCTATAGAAACACTGTCCAAACAACACGGGAAAGTTCAGTTGTTTTAGCCTTTCATAAACGTAAGGACAACATACAGGTATCTACAGACTATTTTATGGAGTACATGTGGCATGGATATGGAGTTACACTCATTAAGGAACCATACAGGGACAGGGAACTGCTGGAGAGGGTACAGCGAAGGGCTATGAAGATGATTAGGGGGCTGGAGCATCTTTCTTATGAGGAAAGGCTGAGGGAGTTGGGTCTTTTTAGTCTGGAGAAGAGAAGACTGAGGGGGAGATCTCATAAATGTTTACAAATATTTAAAGGGAAGGTGCCAGGAGGAGGGGGCCAGTCTTTTTTCAGTGGTGCCCAGTGATAGGACAAGAGGTAACAGGCACAAACTTGAGTATAGGAAGTTCCATCTGAACATGAGGAGGAACCTCTTTACTTTGAGGATGGCAGAGCCCTGGCACAGGCTGCCCAGAGAGGTGGTGGAGTCTCCTTCTCTGGAGACATTCCAAACCCGCCTGGACGCCATCCTGTGCAACCTGCTGTAGGTGGACCTGCTCTGGCAGGGGGGTTGGACTAGATGATCTCCAGAGGTCCCTGCCAACCCTTAACATTCTGTGATTCTATAATACGTCACTCAGGGTACACACTGACTCTGCCATGTGCTTGGAAACTTACAGAAAGCAGAAGAGTTGTTCCCACTGTGTTAACCACAGACTACTGATGGCCATCTATGACAGGGAAGTCCTTTATTTTTCATGCACCTTTTGTCTTAGGCAGCTAGAGACTAAACAACCCACAAGCTCATGAGTCTAATCACTTTTAAGAAACCAAGCTCTTTAGTTACAGAGCTGATTGCTTCAAATCAGCTATATATAGCTGATTGAGCTATATCCAATAGAAATTAAATTAATCATCTACTTAGAGCACCGCAGTCTCCAGAAGCAATATACTCCATGACAAGAATGTGCATTGTCGACTGACACTATGCTACCTCCTGAAGTGAGTCTATGCCAATCATATGTGCGACATAACATCTACAAATAAGGAATATTGCTAAAGTTCAGAGAGAACAGGAGTGATTCAATCCCTGATTTCTCACCAATCCAAATGATACAGCCCACATTAGGGCATAACACTGTCTGCATTCATGCTTTATACGCTATCCTCATGTTCAGTACACACATGATTACACAGGTGCCAAGGAAGGTCATGCTACTGTACTACTGCAAAAAAAAGGTTTCCTCTCCAGAGATTCTTTTTCAGCATCACAGACAAACTGACTCAGGACTGCCCAGGCACTGTCAGCTATGTGCAAACCTCCCAGTCACACCAGCTTTGCTCAGACATCTTGATGTGGCAGGCACAGGAACTACACATCTGCCCTGTGAAGGTACTTGTGTGCACAAGTGACTGACATGCCCTGTTTCCTAACTCATCCACCATAGGCATATTCACGCACACCTGTTGAATCCCAGCAGAAATCATTATGGCTATGAGCAGTGGGCTCAACTCTGTGGTATGCCTTAAACTTTTGGAGGTAAGGAAAAAATGACCTAAAGCCATTATAGTAAGCCATTATGAGTATCTCTTGCAGCTAGAGTGATCCTCTAGGAGTCCTGATGTTCTTCTCATTTACCACAGCCTCAGAAAAGCTGTCACCCAAATGTCTCACAGCTCACCTGCCTTTACTTTTCTCCTCATATTCATTTTTCTCCTCTCCCAGAGAACAGTGAGCTGGAAGCTGCAAGCAAGCAATGTGTGCCATCTCCAGGCTGCTTCTAATATGAAGAAATACCCAGGGGTGCAATTTTTCAGGATCCCTACATGTGACCTGTAGTTCTGTAATTTGTTCTTTCTTTCTGATCTTTCAAACAGAAAAACTTTCAGAGATTTAAGAAAAAGTCAAAGCTTTGCTGTCACTGGCTCCCAAAAATTTAACTTATTCTGCTTAGTGCTTTAATGATTGTCTGCTGAATATGTCATGATAGGGGGAAAAAAAAGACAATAAATACTGTTAGAGAAAAGGAGTATATTTTCATGTAGGTTGAAACCTTGCATCAAATGCATCAGGTAATACCACTTGGAATAGCTTGCAATTCTCAGCATCTCCATTGCTGATATTATCATCAAAAGCCATGAAACCAGTCAAGTCTGGTGATAAGAGCTGTGCCCGTCACTAGTGAAGCATCATACAGCTATCAAAACACCAAATCACTGCCATCACTAACTGACGTTTATCCTGGGCACAGCAAAACTACTTAAGCAACCAGATCTTCTGAGCTAACCACCATGCACAAAATTAAGTTACATATTTTGCATGCACCCACTGGAAAAAACTCCAAAAAACCAACAAACTACTGAATAGCCCCTGTCTACCAAAGTAGACGAACTGACTGCATATACACTCTATGCACCAGAGGTTCTTTTGTACATGAAAATAACTGAAGATTAGTCTATTTAAAGTTTATAATGTATTCGCCTCTCTACGTTGGTTCACTCTATCATACAGCTTCACCACTTCTCTAGGTGTAGGGATGGTAGAAATTCAACGTACCTTGGTGGCAGCCATTTTCTATGGACTGCTGGGAGAGAGAACTGTGATGGGAGACAGCAGGAAGAAGGATGATCTGTAAGGCAGTTTCAACGGAAACATTTGACTTTTTCCTCGCTCTCAGTTCTTTCCTTCCATAGGAGAAGGTATCTGGCCACATTTCCAATATCTTCCCATGTTCTGAAGGTCCCTTTTGCTTTGCAGAGGATGAAAGGAGATGCAACTACATCCAGCCACTATCGGGTGAAATGATGATATTCAGCTACACCATCTGCAGCTAGAAACTGCTGTGATAAGAACATGGGTACATCAGTCTTCATTAGTGAAAAAGAGGTTTCCAATTTGATGCATGAATGTCAAACTATAGGTGACGATGAAGTACAACAGTATCCTAGTGAGTAAATTGGTCTTAAAAAGAGAAGCTCAGCAAGTAATCCCACCAAAAGGTAGACTTTTGAAGGACAAAAAGTAGGCTACTCCACTCATTCTATTGTGATACCTAGATTTTTGTGAAACCTGTATCTGATTTGGCATGAGAATTTAGACCACAACACAAATGCAGAGGCAATAATGAAGATGCTGATCACGTAAGTGTAGTTTGATTGTCATTTGGATAACCACATCATCACAGTGTGAATGAACTAAACAGAGCTGGGCTGCACATGAAGAATCTTGTTTGCCACCAACAGGTCTCCCAGTTTGCTCTGAAAAGCCTACTGGGAAGGAGAAACATGTGATACCGTTGTCAGATAGCTGCGCAACTATTGCTTTTGAAGTTCGGGAGAGAAGGGATACACAGGGCACTATAGAACATCTATGCAGCAATACCTTGCCTTACGGTGCTCATAGGAAAAATTATGGTCTGGATGTTCTGTTGTCTTGCATCTTGCAGCAGACGCTGGTACACAGGCACACCCATGCTGCCCACTGTTGCTTAGTTTTGCTTAAGATCTCTTGGTATTTGCCATACAGTATATATGTATGTGTGTGTCCATGCATACATATATATATACACAGATACTTCCTACAGCAC
Organism: Chionis minor; assembly: GCA_013398295.1. Lineage (NCBI taxonomy): Eukaryota > Metazoa > Chordata > Aves > Charadriiformes > Chionidae > Chionis > Chionis minor. The sequence continues at coordinate 222,113 of VZSF01003827.1, forward strand.
TTCCCATGAGTTCTGCTGAATATTTCTGTGACATGCCCCTTCTTACTCCGTTCTGCAAACCATTCTTCCCTTCTGTATGCAACAAAATCATACAGCACAGAAAGCACTTGTGGATATCCTGTTCAACTGGAACCTTTGGGTGGAGCAACACTGTTGGCAGCGGTACCTCCTGTTTTCTCTCCTCCTTTAGGCGTAGTCCCATCTCTAGTTATCTATAAGGCTTTATCACTGCTATTCCTAAACTCTGGCATTGCTCATCTGCAGATGACTTGCATACATGCCACTGCTGGCTCCTCAGTGTCCTGCTGTACAACCCTTCTAACCAGAAAGTCAAGCACTGTTTGACCTTACTTCACCGCTTTAGGGGCACTACGAACCAACGTGTTGCTCCCTGAATATATGCATTGGGAGAAGGACAATGCCAGGGAGGAGCCAGCCCCTGAGATACAGAAACTCTCAGTCTAATAGGCACAACCACAGGCAAGCTTGTTGCTGGTACTAAGGGACTGAAGCAATCAGAAAATCCAAAGGGCACTTTCTGCACCCTGACTTTGCAGGTTCCCTTTCTCCAGAACTGCCTGTTAGCTTGATTCTGTTCCCTGCTTGATGTTCTTCATATCTCAGGCTTCCTCAACAAGCCCTCTTTCCAGCCTCATGCACTGTTCCTCTACTCAGAATCATGATATGGTTGAGGTTGGAAGATGACCTCTGAAGGTCATCTTGTCCAACCCCCCTGCTAAAGCAGGGTCACCTAGAGTAGGTTGCCTAGGATTATGTCCAGATGGCTTTTGAAGGCAGAAATGTAGAATCATTAGAATCACAGCATAGAATCATAGGTTGGAAGCGACCTGAAAGATCATCTAGTTCCAACCCCCCTGCCATGGGGGGGGAAGGTGTCTAGTGGACACCTTCCACTAGACCAGGTTGCTCAAAGCTCCATCCAACCTGGCCTTTAACACCTCCAGGAATGGGGCCTCCACAACTTCTCTGGGGAAGCTGTTCCACTGCCTCACTACCCTCATAGTGAAAAATTTCTTCCTTAGATCTAATCTAAATCTCCCTTCTTCCAGCTTGAAACCATTACCCCTCGTCCTATCACTACACGCCCTTGTAAAAAGTCCCTCTCCCGATTTCTTTTAGGCTCCCTTCAGATATTGAAAGGCTGCTATAAGGTCTCCCTGGAGAATTCTCTTCTCTAGGTTGAAACCCAAGTCTTTCAGCCTGTCTTTATAGGAGAGGTGCTCCAGGCCTCTGATCATCTTCATGGCCCGCTGGATCTACTCCAACACATCCATGTCCTTCTCATGATGAGGACTCCAAAGCTGGATGCAGTACTCCAGCTGGGGTCTCCAAATTGTCTTCAATATCTTCTTTACAGCCACCTTCAGGTATTTATATACGTTGATAAGATCCTTCCTGAGACTTCTCTTCTCCATGCTGAACAGTCTCAGCCTTTCCTCATATGAGAGATCCTCCAGTCCCTTAATCAGCTCCGTGGCCCTTTGCTGGATACTCTCCAGTATGTCCATATCTCTCTTGTACTGGAGAGCCCAGAACTGGACACAGTTCTCCAGGTGTGGCCTCACCAGCGCTGAGTAGAGGGGAAGGATGACCTCCCTTGACCTGCTCTTTCTCTCTCTCCTTCTCTGTTCCCCACACTCCCTCCTATATGATCCATCTTTCTTCCATCTTTATGCCTATTTAAATCCTTCTTAAAGATGTTTGTAGAACTATTACGCTATCGAACAATCACCATGCATTTTGAAGGCCAGTAAATTCTTCATAAACCATGTCACCCATCAGATGCAAGAATTTCATATGCAGCAAATGACCTGACTTCAGGTAACCAAAATTTATTGATGCTATGCAATAAAAAGTTAACACAGTGTTACTGTGACCCTCCATCACAACCGTTAGTAAAAACAACCAGAAACAAAACCATACTCCAAACAGACTTTTCACATAAACAGCTCCTTCCCCTTTTCTTATGTTTGAGGTTCTTCTTCATTGGCTTTAACAAGCAAACAAATAGATAACAACAATGATGCAAGCTAACCACTTTAACACTGAAATTTTTCTGAAACATACAGAGTTCAGTAGGAGAACAGCTATGGACCAGTGTCCTCTCCAGAATGTTGAGTTACGCATTACACATGTCCACTTCCACAAATGATGACCAGAATTAGAAGCATTTGACTGACTGATTTCTAATGAATGTTGGGAGGTAATACATATATTATTTCCAAATAATTGTACGCTCTGCTTATTATTGTAGTACCACTGCAAGAGCACCTAGGAGGGTTCTTCTCAAAAATATAGGTGGTGAAAAAGCAGAAGCCCATACCAAAAGGCTGAGAAACAAGACTATGGGAGATTACAGGTGAAGACAACAAACAAGCAGTAAGAAAGCGTGTCAGCTGTGCTGCTGTTAGCACCAGGCAGAGTATATCAATTGCTTAGTCCTACACATATTTTTGGACTAGCAAACTACCTTAAAAAGGTATACTACTTTTGATGTGTGTAAAATAAGTAGTATCTGTATTAATTACAAAGCATTGCACATCAAAAGAACAATATTATTAATCTCAGTTGGTTAAGTATAGTGACATTTAAACGTAAGCCCATAACATTTATAGCCAACATGCATGGAAATTTCCTACCCTAAATAATCCATGGGTCTTCCAAAGAAAGACTGTGATACAAAAAACAGAGTTTGAAAATAATAAGTAGAAGAATTAGTTAAAAAAAAAATCAAATACAATTTATGATTGGATAGATTAAAATTAAATCGTAATTAAGCAAAATTGTTTACGGAGATTAGACCTCAATAACAGACCAGGCGTATACCTAACAGCTAAGCTATGCAGAAGCGTTTTGTGTACTCACACCATGGGAACATTCAGAGCATGTCTAACACAAGATTTATTTCACAATATAAGCTTGTGTAGTTTTAAACATACCAGTAGAGCCTTTCAATGCACCTAGATTGGGCACAATTGTGTAAGAGGCTGTACAGACGAAGTATATTTTTGTGCTGCCGTAAGCAAATTCTGACTTGGAATCTACCAGTACAAATTTTACCATTACTTATTTATTTTAAATCATACCTTTAACTAGAATACCCCTAAAAATATTATATATAGATTAAACCTGAGAGTGGTAGAGATCATACAAATAAACAAACTAAATGTTTAAAACAAAATTGAGAGAAAATACTGCATCCGTGAAACCAATTCACTTCCAAAAACGTCTTCAGATTTCTTTCGCAAAGGCTGTTAACTTTTCATTGTTTCTTTGTCACTCCTTTTTTTCTTTTTGCTCACTGAATGCAACAAATGAGTTTTGGATATTCATCCTTCCTTTTTCTCTTTTTAGGCCAAAAGATTTTGAATATTTTCTCAGTCTGGAAACTTTAAAAGAAATAACAAAATAAAAAAAAACAACCCTTAGGGAAATTAGAAACTAATTTTAAAAGGTATTAGAACTACAAAAAGTTGCAGAATGAGTGTGATGAAATAACTACTCCCTCTTACTACTCTGTAGCCTTTCTTAAGTCATAAAAAACTTGTATAGAATTCTTAAATGTTTTAGAAAGCTCCGGAAGAATAAAACTAAAATAAAGAGAGCAACAAAGCAAAAAAGGAAAAAAGAAAAAGGGAAAGGATGGAAAATAAGCTCACATACTTTGGACAACACTTCCCTTATTGATTAAGTGACAAAAAGGAAAATAAGAAGGAAACAAGATCTCAAAATGAAGAAAACTCAAAGTATTTGGATAAATATTTTGTGAAACAAACTTACAAACTACCTATTATTTACCATTTTAAAAGAGTAACATCTTTTAAATTTATGTTTGTTTTTCCCCTCAAATGTTTTGATCACATTTATAAACAAATAACCTCCTGCCAGTGTCTCAAAACCCTGTCCCCTGTGTTCCCTTTCTCTTCTTACAAGGTGAATGGGGATAACTCTTTGCTAAGTGCCCGTTCCATGTAAACCTCTCATTTTGACAGCAGGTGAAAGAGAGGAAATGTGTAGAAAACAGCACTTGAGTGTAACAAGCCCTGGTACAGCCCAGGTTTAAAACAAATGGCCACGAACAAACAGGCACAGAGTGGCTGCTGTCAGAAGGTCCTGGAAAGTCATTTAGCAAGCTGCATCTCTGTCTGTTCCCAGGAAGAGCTCTGGTGGAGTTTCCCTGGTCAGTATTAGCTGGCTGGCTACTCAGCAGTGGAGAATGTCAGACCAGATATTCCATCCTGGATGAAGAAATTGCTGTTTACCCTTTGACATATATTGAAACAGTAGCAGCAGCAAAATAACTTCACTGCAAAATCCCAGACCGGTTCTCTGTTAAAACCACCCAGTCTGTAACAGGGCAGAAATGCATCCTATGATGATCAGATAACCAGCACCTTGATCCCTAAAGTATCTTTACCAAGGTTGTCATTTACAACGACCATAAACCTGACCCAAAAACGTGCAGACAGCCTTGAGCTACAAGTCTGGCAGTGCTATAAGATATCCTGCTTCTCCAGATCTGCCCTGTGGCAGAAGCCTGGACAGCAAGTATTCAGAGCCATTAAAGTAGAGCTGAGAGCATTACCTTGAGAGGCAAACTCTTTGGTTACACCTAGGAGTTTTCTAAATGGCATTTGGACTCTCAGGAGGTTCCATTTTTAATCCTTTCTTTTGACTGACATGTCAAAAGTGGAACCTCCCCAAAGGGTATCTTAGTAACAATCTCATACCACCCTCCGAAATTGGCTGCCATATCAGTATCTGGGAAAGACCAGGGGTGGGTTCGTCACCACTGCAACCCCACACACTCCTTCAAATATATATCCTTGTAATAACTGGAGTTCTAATTTCTGGATTAGCCCCGTGAACATAACACTGCACAAAGGGTGCTGCGAGCATAACATCAGAGCCAAGGGTGCCGTGCGTATCATGGGTTCCCTGTTCACATGTGAGGTGCGCAGGAGCAAGAGTAGTGAGTAAAAATGATGTGAGCGCTCAGCAGCAGATTTAAAAGGAAGCTAGTACCTAGTCTGGATAGCCCAGTCTGAATTTTCAGTCATGTGGAAGGAGAATGAAGGCAGTACTTTCAGACACAGTCCGAAGTTTCAAGAGTGATATTCACACACCATAGCAAAGATTACATGAGCACACATTTGCCCGGAAAACACCAGAGGCAAGAGGGAATCTTCCAGACCCCGCACAAGTCCATCCGTGCCTACACCCCCGCTCTTAATTCCTCCTATTCTTCATTTCCATTACTATGCCAGTGCCTCTGGCACCACTGCTTCCTCGGTAACTCCCTCTGCCTCCACTCCCCGCCTGCTCCTTGTACACGAAACTCCTTCTAGCTCATGGACAGGGAAAGGCAGACACCCTCTTTTCATCCTAATCCCTTCTAAAACTCGCACCGCCTTTTACTGAGCTTGCCAATGCAATCAGAAATGGTGCTACACAACTAATAAAAATAATTACCAAGCTTTGATGATCATCCAGGATGGTTTTTACGTGTTTTCTCTCCCCATTTACACAATAAGTCTCATAAGACAGAATTTAATTTTCTCTGCTTGCTATGAGCATTTAAAAAATAGTCTCATTAATAAAAATACCCACAGCCGAGCACAGAAGAGCTGGTCTCATGTTTAAGCCCAGTCTCGCCCCTGAGGGATTTTAGGCTGCGCAGACTCTATGCAGTGTCACAACAGTAATTACATTTGCACAAAATCCTTCACCCCCGAAGAATCCCAAATATTAGAGATTAAATTTAGAGATTAAAAGCGCTGGAACAAAGGCTCCAGTTTGCATGAAGGGAAAGTCACTTCCCCCACCCCTAAAATCCAGTCACCCGGGTAGCAATGAGGGCAGAGGTCTGCCTTGGGATATTGTAAGCAGCCACCGTCTCCTCGTGCTCCCAGGACGAGCCAGGCAGGAGATCCAGAATTCCACCTGTAGGGATGCACATCACCTCCGCGACACGAGTGTGTGCTAGTGCCACCTAGCAGCCACCCAACACAGCCGCATCACCGAAGACAAGCATTTTTTAAATTTCCCCCCACCCCGTCCTTTCTTTTGCAACTCTTAAAACTCAGCCTGCCTTTCTTTTTTAATGCAAATCTCTTTCTTTTTTTTTTTTTTTTTTTTTTTTTTTTTTTTTTTAATTCAAGATCCAATCCTCCCCACCTGAGCCAAGTCAAGGTCGCCTTCCAAAAGCTGTGAAGCGCCAACTCATCAGCTGCAGACTGTTGCCATCAGGAGCACCCTGACCTCTGTGTTGTCTCTTTTGGGGATTTTTGAGTCACTCAGGAAGAATACAGCTCCCAAACACCCCTCCTTTGGCACCTACGCTCCTCTAGGACAGTGTTCCGCAGTGACACACAACTGGCAGAATTCCTAACACAGCTCCCTCTGGTACGTAAGAATAAAAGAGCTTTCAAGCTAGAATATAATTCAAACCCAACTTACACATGCTGTTGGCTAAATCCTGTTTTCCCCACTGATTTCTTTGGCTGAGGTGTAATATATTCATTACATACAAAGAAGTTAAAAGAAATGGGAGAAAGGCAGTTATTTTCCTTTTTTTTTTTCCCCCCGATTGTACAACACGATGTGCCATTTTCCCTGGTAGGGAAACCTCCTCATTTAACAGCTCATAACTGGCTAAATGTCTGTCCAAGTTGTATTGACTCACTACAGTTCAAAGGAAATTTTTTGTAATTTTATTTATGAGGAAAGAAAGTGGCTAAGAGGGTTGGGATTTTTTTATCCCAGCAATAATTACCTATTGATCAGCCTTTCAGTTAATAAAATATGAAATTCTTTCAAGATCCTGTGTTGTTGTTCCAAGTCCTCCTACAAAACCAGCTTTTTTTCATCCAATTACTGATGACCTTTTACACAATAGCTAGGTTGAACCGGAATTCCTTTTGTGCTGGATAACAGAATACAATTAATCCTATCAAACTGACAAAATCAACTTTCAAACAGTGCCAGTTAACTTATGGGTTGGTGGTTTTTTTTTTCTTTCTTGCATTCTCTCCTGTTGCAAGAAATGCCGTCAGCTAAGTCGTACAAAGGCTGTGGTCTAGTAAGGAAAAATCTACCACCCTTAGAAACCCTGATGCAAATGTGATGGTGCCTGCAAGGAACCTATGGTGAAGAGACCAGGTAGAAGAAAAGAGAGGGACGGAGAGAAATGGGCCATGGTTCCCTGGTTGCCAGCAGGGTGGAGGCAAGACCTGAGAGGACAGGGAGGTAGCTGGCTGAGCTGGGACTGCCTCATTTCTCTGTAACACATCCCTGTTTTGTAAAGTAAGGAGCCAACCTGTCCAGTCACCAGGGCTGGGATTCCCCATGAAAACCGTGGACACATGGTTGGCAAGGGAGGGGTGGAGGATGAGGCAAGAGTTCTGTCAGAATCACTCCTCCACATCCCTCAGAAGGGATGTGCCTTCTAAGATACAGAGCTGTCTTCCAAAGTACTAAATGCCCCGAGTTAAAATCGGCCCAATTAAAAAGAGTTGGCAATTTAATGGCTGAAACTCTTTGCCAACTGGTATTTAAACAGCTGGAATGAAAGATTTAGTGTGAGAGTGTATTCTCTCTTGGAATTAAAAACAAACTACCCTACCAACGAAATAAACAAACTCAGATCTGCACTCTGTGCAAGGCAAAGTGTCTAGAGAAAACAAGAGGATTCGCACTCATGAAATCAGGACCAGATCCAAACCCACTGACTGCCTTGGCATTTCTGCTTAGGTCTGAATAGGACAAAATTGGGTAAAAATCCCTTAAGATGCAGAGTTTAGTGCATTGGCAGATAAATTATTTTAACCAAAAAGCCCACCGGGGTAATATAATGCAAAATATTAATGTTACTCTCCTGTTTATAATTTTTGCTGTCATCTAGTTACCATAAATAGAAGAACTTTATTACAATTTCATTATTTATTCAATGTTTTCTTTATACATGTTCTGAAACTAAATCAAGCTGATTTGTGCCATCTACTGGTAAAGCAAAGCTTTCCAAATCCTAAGTACTTTAAATCTATGACAGAACTACTTTATTTTAATTCCGTTTTTATTATTCACCCTGTTTTTATTATTCACCCTGCATAAATGTATCAGTTCATTGCAAGAAATCTAATATATGCCCTATCTAATAAAAAAGACTGTTCACATTATCTGAGGATGATCAACTGCATCATATAGGACAAATTAATTCATGGGCAGCTTTAATTAGAGTGACATTATTAAATCTCAAAGGCACATTTTTGGATTCGTGTAGTAAATCTAGATACCGGATAAAACTTATTTCTTAGCTTGCACTATCTTTTTGCTTATGAATTGCAATTGTGAAAGCTGCAGACATGCTCTTTCACATCTGAGCTACCAGTTTTTTGGTACCACTATTCTGGACCAAGCCCTTCTCAGCAGGGCCAAGGCTGGGCCGCCCCTTGCACAAGGCACTGGTGAAATCTCACACAGGTATACTGTGGTTAAACCTTGTTATTCATAGTCAAAAAGCATTCAAACTGTGACGAGCTTGCTCAGAAAAGAGCATCCCGGGACAATGGAGATGCCCTTACAAGAGAAAACCTCAAAGGACCTAGCTTAAATAGTGCAGCAGAAAGAATAAATCTATATGCTATGTAGATAAGGATAAATCTGAGCTAAGAATAAATCTGATGCTATCTCCTGCATCAAGGGCAATAGTGAAGGAGAGAGATTTTTTTCAGCTTCAGGACAGTGCTGGCAAAAGAACAAATGGGCGTCAGCTGGCCATGAATATATTTAGGTTGGAAATTAGAAGGCTTCTAACCATCAGAAGAAAGAGGTTCTGTGACAGCAAGCCAAGGAGAGCGGTGGGGGCAAACGACCTAACTAGTTTTAAGATAGATGTTGGTAACTTAATGAAAGGGATTATGAAACATGGATGTCTACAACAGTAGAAAACTGGACTTGATGACCCAGGCAATCCCTTCTAGTCCTCTGTTCCCACATTTCCCAGAATGTTCCTCTGCTTTGACTTCAACATGGTGCCCAATTTCTGACAGCAGTAGATTTAGCCGCCTGTCAGGAGGCTCCAAATTACCAAAGAGTTTTGTTGATCCCAAACCCTCTCATTAGTTGGGATATGATTTGGTAGGAGTGGCCAATTGCCTTTTGTCTCTAAATCCTATGTTGCATTTGTCAGATCTGCCTTCTAAAGCTTTTAAACATAGTTTGCATTCATTTTTATTGTAGGCTGCAGGCAACTGGTGAATTAAAAGTGAATTAAGCAAAACCAGCCATTTTTAAGTACAATAGCCAAGGGATCAACTAAGATATAATTATCTGTCATGTTTAACAAAATCACCACAACACAAAAAAAGGGGGTGGGGAAGTCACTGTAAGTATGATTTGCAATGTAAGTAACTTAGTAAAAGATGATGATTTATTTCTAAATGACCTCATGTTGCTTTTAATTTGGAGTATGCTTCAATACAAATGAGGCACTAAAAAGGCTAATAGATCAGAGACATGACTGCACACATTGGATAGTTGCTGTTAAATGCCAATGATGTGCTGTTTAAAAAGGGACCTATGAGGACTTGGCTGAGCCCCCAAACTTCCAGCTGTAATTCAGAGAAAGAGCAAACACTGGGTGAGCTCTGAATAAAAGGGGAAAATTATTCAAGGCTCTCAAAATTAGCACTCAAAATTATAAGTCCCTTTTGAAAATTCAGTTCTAAAGTAAACATACAATTAAGTCTATCAAGTGATACCGTTACGAACAACTCTCTCCCTTTCCCTCTCTGGTTGCCATTTCACCCTCCCCAGCTGCTGCCGAGATAATTTGAGTATAATAAAGTAGCCGTGCCGTGCTCAGGAAGCGATATGGAAGTGTGTGTGCCTGTGAGTCCATGTGCAAAGGGCAGAGGAAACGCGACACATGCAGCTCCCCAGGCACCTTGCTGGAATTCTGCACCTCCCGCTGCCTGCGATTAAGCACACGGCAAAAGGTTTTTACGAGGATCCTCTGAGAACCGTTTCATTTTTTCCTGAAGTAGGAAAATGTCAAAGTTCTTGAACAAGTTCATTCAGGTGTCCAAGTGAATCATATTTAAATCTGAAAAAGTGGAAATACAAGAAAGCCAGCTTAATACACTTTCAAATTATATTTAGCTGATCTTCCCCTTTTTGGAAGGATTTGCTGTTTGGAAACATTTAGCTTGGCTGGACTCTGTTCGACAGCCAGAAAATATAGAAAGAGCAATCAATCAGGCATCTCACGAAAACATTCCTCTGGTGTGTCCAGCTGCACTTTCCATACAGAGGGGAATGATTTGGGGAAGAAGAAAGCTGGCTCAAGAAGAGGTCCTCTGCCAGTAACTCTCCATCACATGGGTGTGTAAACTTGCTGCTTACCTGAGTAAAGTGAGTGGGGTCAAGAAAGTTCCACTGAGCTCAGTAGGAAAACTACTACAAGCAGAATTTGGATCATAACATTACCTTTTTGCCCAAAGGTGAACACCGTCCCCACAACCACCCCAGGGCAATAAAAGGAAAGAACACATTAATGCCAACCTGTTCTTAGCCCCTGGGGAACACTCCTGAGAAACAATGCAGTTTTACCTTTCTCTTTTTGATGAATTAATTCTTCCCTCCGTTACACAACATGCAAAAAGCTTAAAAATCTCCTCATTCTTTCCTGCTGGGTTTCCACTTCTACTCGACAAAGGAGGTGCCGCTGGGAAACATAACGTAGGCAACAACCAGGCTGTAAGAGTGCTCCCAAATGGGTTTTCAAAAAGGTTCTGTAACTCTGCCTGTTTTCCTCCGTCAATGCAGGTGTACAGTATGCCATTACCAGATAGCCTTGATTATATGCAGAGGGCATCAACCTGAATTGCTGCTTGTTTGTTTTTTCAGATGATGGCATAGGCGCGCTTCTGTCAATGGCCTACAGAATCTTAAAAAAAAAACCCAGACAGCTTTATTTAGGAAATCTCTTCTCCACCTTGCTTCCCACTTCTCACCCTTAAAAAATAAACAAAAATGAACCGGATGGGGAAACGAGACCACACTGCAGTATGATCAAATTTAAATACAGACGAAACTATTTCAAGACTGAACCTAATAAGCCACGTGGTTAAGATTCTGATCTTTCCAATGGCAGCAGGAACTATGCCACTTCCTTAAACAGCTTCATAATTTCAAGCATAAGATGCTTGATTTTCATCACTATCCCCTGTGCCTTTTCTCACTTGACTAATCACTGATCCTCCTCTTTTTCCTCCTTCAGGAATTGTTGGGGTTTTTTCTCCTAAGCATTCTGCAGCATGATATTTTAATTGAAAATAACTTTGGGGATGAGATTCTGGAAAAGGCTTCACACATTTCATTGTACTTTTTATATTGGATTTCATGACATTAACATGCAAACACTTTATGATGTAATCCTCAACTTAATTTGATTTTCCCTCCACAGCTTAGATGTTGCTGATACTGGGTGGTTTTCTCAGTCTTTAGTACTACAGTAACGTAGAAGACTCATTATGCCTTTTGCAAAATGGGTTGTGCCAGGGATGCTTGCATGTATGTAGATCTTATGATTTGCAAAATCAATAAAAGAAACATATAGCTGTAATCTCCCTATATTTTGAATGCAATAAATTTGAGTTAAGCCAGGGTAATTGCTAATTAATACAGATTTAAACCATTAGTTTCACTCCTGTGCTATGATCACAGTAACAGCAGCTTCCCCCTTTATAGATTGCTTGCTTTTTTTGCTTCCATGGAATTGCAAAAACTGGCAAAAGTGCATGGTGGTGTGGGTTTTTTTCTTTTTGGTTGTGAAAGATGCTCAAGAAATGCATTTTACAGACAGTTTTCTGATGGTAACTTCGCATTTTTTTAATTCCACTACTAAATCGGTTTTTACCACTAATTCAATAACATTGCTTTTCACTTCAGATATTAAGACCCTGTAATCTTGCGGTGTGGGCAAAGGATCAAAAGCAATTGAGTCATCCAAGTTTAACAACTTACCACTGGGCTATGCTACCTTATCTTGTGCTCCTAACCCTTTGCATATGTGTGGAAAAACATGGCAGCTTAAATCTCATCAACAGAAATTCTGGTTACTTGCTTCTGCTGCTCTTTGTCTTAAAAACAAAAAAATCCCACAGATTTTGGAAAGTCCCAAAATGAGAGCATAGACTATAAAGAGAATGCTGCGATGATAAAAACAGGCTGAAGTATTCAGCAGCAGAAATACAGGGGGATATGCCTACAGAGAGCAGCCACTTCCTTCCAGGAGACGCAAACTTCCTAATGCAAGAGAAGCACCCTTCCGCATCATACATATTCTGACCCTTTGCCACCATGGCTGTTGAGTGCACGTACAGCCTGTTTCAGAAAGAGAAAAACAATTTGGTGCCCCAACACTGAGCACAATATCAATGCTAATGTACTTACGAACATTATGAAACAGCCACTACATAACGTCAATGTTCCAGCAGGGTATTTTGAAGATAGTTTCATGGGCAAACCCCTCTTTCAGCATTTACTGAATTTAGACAATATTAGAACATTTCTGCATGCAGAAGGGAAAAACACTCTAAATAACAGCTCCACAGATACAGGTTAAAAAATTCCTTGTACATATTCCATCTAACAGGGACCATTGCACTTGTGAGTACATGAAGCAGCTGTTTTAAGTGTACATGGAGCAACCATGACTGTGAGGGAGTGGAAATCCATGGATTCCTGTCAACAAGAACTTTGCTTGATGGTAACTTCTATCCTTTTAATATGGACCTGAAAGCTATGAAATTGTGTAGCTTTACATGTTCTCAAGTCATGATTCAAATGGGTAGAAACGAAGATGTGGTGAGGCTGTTCACCACATGGAGCAGTGGAACTTGACAAAGCAAGACAAAATTACAAAATTACAAAACTTACAAATCTGTATTGATTCAAATAATCCTGTTGGGTTGAATAGACCTACTGAAGAGGTGAGTCAAAACTTCCAGATCAGGCTCCAGATAATTAATTTCCAGTAATTTGGCTTGGCAGACATTGCTGATCTCCAGCCAAATACAAGAGCAGTAGCAATTTGTCAGGCAGAGGGTGGGAGAGGGGAAGGTTAAGATTCCTAGTTACCTGGAGAAAGTGCTTTTATGCCAGGATTGCAGATTGTGATGGTGTGCTCCCCCTGTCACCATGCGCCACCTAATCTTTACCTCCCATAACCCTGCCCAAGTGATGAGCACCCGTGGTAGTCACAATGGGTGCATGTAGTCGTGATGGCGGCATCCAGGGCTCAATGTGGCTTCAGGGAGGCAGATAACAACCCAATACCCAAGGGCTAACTCGAGCAATGCTGGCTCTGTGGTCAATAGGCAAATACAACCATAGATCAATCATCTTACCTGCATAAATAGCGAACAGCCCAAGAGCCCTTTGAGCTCTTCTGAATGGCGGTGGGCTACACGCCAAGATCTCCCCTTGGGCAGGGATGCCCCACAGGGCTACTGCTTGAGGTTCAGAGATTCCTTGCTGCAACAGATCCTCGGTAGGTGACTAGTAGCATGCTCAACTTTGAAATCTTCACTAAGTGATATAAAGGATTGATTGTGCATATATAATCCTTCAGACATAAACCATTGACCAAGTCTGGGACTAGGACTGGATCCAGCTGCACCTGGACTCCTCTCTGAGAACGAGTTTAGAGAGCAAGGGGGTCCTTTCTGAACCTCGGTGCAAAGCACAGCAGGGCAGGCAGCACTCCTGCCCCAACGGACTGCAAAACCAGATACAGCTGGGAGCTTGACGACTGGGTCCTCTTCAGTGGGTTTCGCCACTGGAGAAACCTTACCGCTGCACAGTTCCACTGCCTCATCAGGAATGAAACTTGGCACTTCACTGTCGTATACTCACTGTCACAATTTGGGCCAGACTGGCCAATGAAAATGAATGACAAATGCTCTCCCCCTCCTCTCTCTCCAAGGAGAAGAGGGAAAGAGAGAAAGAGACTTATGAGTTTAGAAAAAACTAAACTACTCTAATGAAAATATTTATGAATTGTTAAAATAATAAAAAAACAAAGTAATGACATATATACAATACATGCAAACCCAGCATCGAGCTCCCACCATGACGATCACATCCCTGACAGGCACTGGGAAAGTCCCAGACTGGACTTTGCAACAGACGGGACTTGGATTCCGGGTCTGGATTCAGGAATGCAGATCAGGATCAAAGGAAGATGAACAGACAAGAGTCCTCCTCAGACACCAGCCATTGAAGAAGGAGCTGACCCTTCGATTAGCATGATGCCGATGGGATGGAATACCCTGTTGGTCAGTTTTGGGTCACCTGTCCTGTCAGCTCCTCCCCGCAGGTGGGACCCCTCTGCACTTCTCTGCTTCACACCCTCCAATGGGACACATAACAAACTTGGCTGGCCTTGGTTATTATAGTAATAAGTATAAGCCTCTCTGCATACCTTGGCATAAATTACAACTAATCAAGTCTTATCACTCTGAGAGCGAACAGTTTCTGCACAACATGCTTTTAATTTCAGAAAGTCCAGTTAGTCAGAAGAGGTTTAGCTATAAAGTAAAATTACAAAGCAGAAAATGCTTCCTGTTTTACTTCAAGCCAGGACAACTCACCTTGTGTTAAAACAATTCAGTGATAATACTGGTACCTTCATCCAGCAAGAAAATCGGTGGTGAGGAAGATAAAATGACAATACAAAGTTTACCTGGGAGACAAACTGCTCCAAATGCAGGGATTTTAGGCAGCACCGTGTTAAACAGCATCACATTACACAAGGACTTGCTACAGGACTGAAGTTGTACATTGATGGATGAAAAATATGACAGGTCTTCTTTTTGCCTGCAACATGTCTAAAACTCACAAAAAACCAATGGAGAACGTCTTCGTTTCTACTAAGTGCATATGAAAAGTCAGCAGCAGGAATATATGTACTGTAAAAATTCTGGCATGGCATTATTCACATTCACTCACCTTGAAATCTATGTTTTGAAGATGCAGTAATTTCTATCCAAATACCTGATTTTAAGGAAAACTGTTTTTTTCCATGTATTTCCCATTTTCTCCCAGATGTATATGCAGTTTGGGACCACACATGGTCCCTTCTTCCAGTACATGGATAAATGAAAAGAAGGTAGAAACACTTCCATCTATTGCTATTAATACATTAAATCTGGCAATACTCAACGGGACTTTGGGGCAAAATTCTGCTCACAGTTTCACGCAAGAAGCTACTTTTACCTTCAGAGAAGTTATGGAAATATAACTCAGAGCAAACTTTTTCCCAGAGCTTAGCACTGAAACCCTGTTTGGGAGGAGTCTTTTCCTCAGCACTCAACCTCCTTATGGTTTCTGGAAGAACTTGTATGGTACAGTTGTTATAAAAAGTGACATGAAAAGTACCCACTATGGTGTAAGACACAGTATAGCAGGTTTTTGAAGAGAGTGTTTGTCAGCATGCTATGGTCAACAGAGACTATGCAAAATTTGTTACTTGTCATACTCCTTTTCTTCATTCTTAAAGATCTACTACCAGAAAACAGAGGGGACACTGCTCTACCTAGAGAGAAATTTATTCCAGCAACTAGGAACTCCTGACTAATACAGATTTTGTGCCTCCACAGCATTTCCACCTTCCCTTATACATAGCTTAGGGCTATTTCCATTAAATCACAGAAATATTTTGAGGCTTAATTCACATATGTTTCTAACCGGCAGACAACCATGGAAAGACTGTCTTGTGTAATGACAAATAAAAGCACAGAGCAGAGCAGTGCCTGCCAGCAGAAAATGTAAGTTGACAGATTTGTACAAATGTCAGCGCTTCAAAGAGGCGGGCAGTTAGCTTTGCATTTTCAGTCCTTGTGCCAAGAAGGGGAGGGCAAAGTGTCTCCTGAGGAAGGATATGAAACCCAACTACTCACATCTTGCTAGACAGGTGAATTGCCATTAGGATCAACTCTGTCAGCACTGGCCAGACAGAAAGAATATCTTTTGGCACACCTGGTACACCTCCTCTAGCCATCACTAGCTATGCTAATAGTCATGGGTAAAACCTGGTTTGCCACTGTAGAAGCACAAGAAAAGGTGAAGGACTATACTGAGGTCTCAAGCCAGTAGCCAAAAGCAGCCAGCATCAAGCCCACCGTTTTCATATGTCCTAACCAAGCAAGAAAGAGGCAGAGGGTATGAATTCTGGAGAACGCAGAGCTTTTACAGACGTACAATGAAAAGATGGTGTACAAGCGAAAAGTGGAAGGGCAAAGGACAGCATGGATTTCTGCCATGTAGAATTTTTCTTTCAACTGTAAGTGGATCTGTACGCGTTGTGAGACTTATGTGGGGTTTGGAACCAAACAGATAAATATAAAGTAAATAAGCATTTGCAGAACTGAAAGGTAGGTCAAAAGAAATTGCTTCCAGAAAAATATGTAGATCAGAAGCCCATCAGCAGCCTTCCTGCATTAGAGATCCAGAGGCTACTTAGTAGCTGCCAACAAAATGGTTGGTGGGAGTTTGCCAAAGAGAGCCACATGTTATTGCTGGAAAAAATCTTTCACAACTGTGCTTGGCATATATGTCTGGGACTGCCAGGGAGCAAGAGAGACTAGCTAAATTGCACACTTTTCATTGACTATAATTAGTATGAATAAACTTAAAATTAGGAATGTGAATGTAAACTCCCAGCAGCCCTGCACTTCATCTGTATGCACCTCAGTCTGCAGTCGAAGCACTACAGGGTAACACCCAAGGAAATGAACTGAGAGACACACAGAGAACTCAAGCCAACAGGCTTGGTGACGCGACAGTGTCAGATGCCCATCCTCCTTCTTTGGAGAAACATATGATGTATGTTTCAGCTGGGAACCGGCAAACAGCGATAAGGTCATGCAATTGTTGCTCTGTGAGAACAGAACATTTTCTCTGCCGGTATCCAAAGAGGACACTGACTGATAACTCAAGAGTTGGAGCCTCCGGTCATTCCAGGCTTCCAGAAAGAGAGGCATGTTTTCAGAGCTGGGTGCATGTCAGCCATCATCCAGGGACCCAAGCCTCATCCTTAGCAAAGGAGCAGCCAGAGTACAGATGTCAGCAGGGGTTTCAGCCATGGACTGAGAAATGCTTTTTTTCCATTATATGAGATTAGGATGAAGAGTTAACTCTAGACAGTTGAAAGCTTGCTTTCTCACTGACACAAAATAATCTCCGGAACTATACAATAGTTTGAAATAACCCATTTTTGAATGTCTGAAATACCAAGAATGTTTTCCATCCCTCAATTTTATTCCTTCGGTGCTATTTGAAAGGACTGTCCCCACAGCTGACACAGGTGATATTCCTGTAACAGCTGCTCTGTTCAGATTCCCTAAAATGGGTGGAAATAAGCGTATCCAAAATACTTTTCAAATAAGCAACGCAATACCTTCAGTTATAATGAAGACTTGTAACCTGTTCCCTGGATACAGAGGTTTAATGGGAATCACATGATACAGATATTACTCCAGACTTAAAATCCTTGAGATACATGTAGTCAATCATAGGTCATTTAAATGGAAGAACAGAAGATTGTAGATTAGGTCACTGGGGAAAAAATCAAAACAAAGACCACCTATATTAAGTGTATATATAACATTTTTAAATTAACTTAATAGGAAACATCTTTTTGGCTCTGTCTCACAAGCAAAGCAAATTGAAAATCTGACAGGATATTCCTTTTCTTACACTTGTCACGAACCTTTGCACACTGAAAGGCTAGAATATGGTCTTTTCTCTGCCTAGACAGAACAACTTCTGCTATTACCAAGAGGAAACAGTCATTTCAGGTTCCCATCTTAAGAACATCGATCTCCAAAAGCTTTCCCCAAAACAAATTATTCATGCGTGACATTCAGTCAACAGTACCCATTTTTCATGCAGAATATTCCAGACGTGGCTTCCTGGTCCCAGCTACCCTTTCCTGTTGAAAAAAAGCTGAAGTCTCTTTTACCTTTTGGAAAGAAATTGCTTCAGAATGGATTAGTAAGTTCTGGAAATCATTCAAAAGAGTCCTGAATGTTCTTTCTTGGTTCTTTTGACTGTACTCACAAGGACTGCCAAGTCCTCACTCAGAAATTGCTAAAGAACGTTCTCAAAGACGGCTATAAGCAACCATTCCAGGAACCATATGAGCACAGATCCAAGTACATTATAATACTTCCAAATAATGAAATTATTGTCATTCATCTTTACTCATGTTCTCACTTAAAGACCAGCATAACAATCAAGATTCAGGGGGTTCCTGGCCTTAAGCTTGGATGTCTTTAAAAACTAGCTTCATTTCAGGTGATTTCTATTACCAGTTATTTTAAATGATTACCATGAAATGAGGTGCCAAATGGATACCAGAGGATGCTTGAGTACAATTATATACCTAATAATCCACATGCTTTACTGACCTTGCTGAAGGTTGGAAAGCAGATACAAAAATGAGCCCATATTTTTCTTTTCAAAGTTTCCAGTTTTTCTTCTTCTAACTGAGCAGATATTACCACTAAAATATTTCTACTATAATATTTGATATGAAGGAGGACAGATATACAAGAAACAGTGGAATTTGGTTAAAACCACAAATGGTAAAGGCCAGTGACAGTACAATAGGCAATGGCTTCTAGTCATCATCATACTGAAGGAAACATTCACACTGATGACCTCACTCTGAATTTAAATAACCAGATCTATGAAATGCAACTTTGCATTGTTAAGTGTGCTGTTCTCATTCACCATTCTAGGCTGACTTAATTGCCTGGCTGAGGAATTCCATGTGATGTTTCCCAGACCTGTGCAAAGGGATTTTCTCCCCATAAGTACTTCTATGCCTGAATTGCAAAACTCAAGCAAATACCCTTCTCAGCAAAGCACTTGGGTACTTGCTTTAGTACTGCTGATACTAGTAGGACCTAACGTTCTGCTTATACCTTTGCTTTTGGTCTAAGCTAGAAAGATTTTAAAGTAAGCATAAGAGTGGAACTTGGACAGAAAAAAAAAATCTTTGCATCAATGATTACAGGTCTTTAAATCCTTAAAAAGCAAAAGATAAGACTGGTAATAACCACATTTTTCATCTTTAAAGCATCTCTTAGTGCCAACATTTTTAGCTGCTGAAACATCAGGTACAGCAGACAAAAAAAAAAAAAAAAAAAAAAAGAATTTAACATTAACCCATTCCTTAAAAAAAAAAAAAAAAAGGCATTGACACTTAGCACTTACTGTAGAAGAGAGAGCTAAAGTTAATTTGAGTCACTAAGTTATTTTGGCAAACCATGACTAAATTTCAGGAGCTTCCAAGACCATACACAGCATTTCTTATTTAGGCTCTTCTATTTTGGTGCTTATTTGCAGAGCAGATAATTAGAAGAGTAGGAAAATATAATAGACATAAGCTGTGCTACATTTTATTTCTAGACCAAGCAACGAATCCTACTTGGCACAATAGAACAGAGAAGAAACAATGGGGGGCTGGGCTCCCACGTATTACATGATGATTTGGGGCAATTTCTCACGAAAACTCTTAAGTTTCATTGTTACCTGAAATAACAATGTTAATCCAGACAACAGGCTTCATTACAAAGAAGTAATGGGGGGAAAAGAAGGGAAGTGAGATTCTGAACAAGATAGACCAAAGTAATTCCATATAGCAGAGTGAGTATGGTAAGAGATATACCTATGTGGTAAAAAACAAACTAACAAGATTATTTTAAAGTTGCAAGATTAATGTTATAAAAATATGCTAAACCCTTCAGAGGAACTCTACAATTAAGTCACCCTCAGGAAAAAGAAATTTGAACAGAATTTTTGTCACTTACCAAGTGTAGTATGCAAATCACTAAGCACACCATAGGCATAATAAACTCACAGCTGCCTTAAATTGATCTACCTGCAGGCTACTGCAAAAGGGTCAGTCCCACCCTTTTCTACAAGCCCGATTGCAGTCCTGGCCCATACTTTGCTTCAGCCCGAGCAATTATTCAGTTTCATTATACATCAGATCATCCCACTGATCTGATTTAAAACACCACTTCTTAATTTTCTGTTGAATTTCAGCTAGATGAACAACTCCTTCCTTGGCCTCGTGGGTGGTAGATCAGATGTGAAGGAAGAGGCAGAAGCACATGGCCAGAGCACAGCTGGGCACGCGCGTTGCGGGCAGCATGGCCCCACATCAGCCTGAGCCACTGGTGAAATCCTCTGAGCCTATGAAAGCAACGCGGCTACAGTGAGAGGGCAGACAGATGTGAAATCAGGAAGATCGATTCCAAAGTGGCTGTAATTGATCTTAATAGCTTCCAAGTAAATATATTTTATGCCACTGAAATATTGATGAGCGCTTGGCTCTGACTATGTTATTGAAGTTCTGGAAATGAGTCAAGGTGTTCAAACGTTCGGTCGCTTTACACAAGAGCAGGCTCCTTGAAGTCCTGTTGATGTACTTACATAAGCCACCTCCCCACTCTACCTGCCCTGATTTTCATTTCTTCACACGGCCTTGCAAAATCATTATTAAAGTACTACTTACTTAAGGTGAAGCAGGAATCAGTTTCTAATGAGACACTCACAACAATAACCAGCCACCTTCTGCTGAGAAACTCTCTCACCTCAGACACAAAGCTATTGCAATTGGAACTTCTGCTTTTAAGAATATTGGAGTTTCCTAAGTTATTTAATACATATTACTTACAGTTCATGTAAGACCTGAGTGACTAAGCAGAAGAGATCATAATTTTATGTATGTCAACAGTAAAGATATAAGATAAAAAGGGATAAGCACTATTCCAGAGGGAAGATTTTGAAAAATGCTTGGACAAAAAGCCCAGAAGATCAACTGCATGTATAACTCTGAGCAAAAAGAGGAAACAAGTCCACAAGAGAACCAGATATGGAAAAAAAATAAAAATGTTCAATCGAAGAGCAGCCAACAACAAACAACATCTGAGTCATTAGCAACAAATCATCCACTGTAGCTTGCATCACTGAGATCAAGCTAGATGGCATTTCAAACCTTGTACTAACCAACCTATTCTCCACCCCTCACAGGCAGGACAAGCTGTCTCCCAACATGCTACCTGTCTTCTCCACAAACATCACATTTGAAAAGACAGGTCCCTTATGCAAGACAAATACCACTGGAATCATTTACTTAGAATCAGAAACAAATCTAATGCGAAGTGTCTTTAAGTTATAGACAAACATAAAATGAATAATCTATAGGTGAGGCCAGTGGTACTTTAATGGGGATACTCAAGAAAGATCTGCCATTCTGGGCAGGTTCAACACACTCATTAACAAGGACAGACATCTAAACACCAGAATTCACTTCCCTCCCTCTTACTTTCAGAAGCCACCTCTAGTCCAGCTCATGAAGCCTTTCACATGTGAATCTTTTGCCAATGCTACAACTCAAGAACAATCTTTCATAGGCCTTTAAAACATTAAGATGATAGAGACCAAACCACAGAAATCTTAGGTGAGAATGAACCACGGGAGATCTCTTTTGACTCCCATCTATGAAAAAGAAATGAGTAGACTATCCCTGACACTTATCTGTTCTCAAAAAAAATTTCTAATGACGGGGATTCCACAACTCACAAAACCTCACCAGTTCCACCGCTGAAATATCCCATGAAAAGAATTTTCTGGTATTTAATCTCGATATCCTGTGTCCCTTTCGACTGATATATCTGGCCTTATCTCAGCCAACACTGGTAACAGTTTACTGTTGGCCTTCTTGTAATAATATTTAAGAACTACAATGTCTTTCATAATCGGTCTCTCTTAGACTTGTATAGGGTAAGATTTTAGATTAGATCTTTCATTGATTTTCTTTTCATCTCTGGGCACCCTAAAATTTTTCTAGTCATTTAGATTAGATCTCAGGAAGAAACTCTGAGGGTGGTGAGGCACCAGAACAGGTTGTCCAGAGAAGCTGAGGAGGCCCAATCCCTGGAGGTGTTCCAGCCAGGTTGGATGGGGCTTTGAGCAATCTGGTCTAGTGGGAGGTGTCCTTGCCCATGGCAGGGAGTTTGGAACGAGGTGATCTTTCAGGTCTCTTCCAACCTAAATCATTCTATGATTCTATGATTCTCAAAGAATGATGCTCCACACTGGACAGTGCACCAGACAAGGTCTCACCAATACCAAATAAAAAAATAACTATTTCCTATTCTTACACAAGCCTTTGTGCTAAATTTATTCCAGAATTGCTTTTTGGTGGTTTTGCAAAGACATCACACAATTCACTTAAATTTAACCTGTGAAACAATAATCACAAGGTCCTTTCTATTCTACTGTGGCCTATTCTGTTAAGATATTCTGTGTTGGATTTTCTCTATCCTAAATGTAGGATTTTACACTTTTCTCACTCAGTTTCATCATAGCCCTTTCAAGCTGTTTCAAGCGATGAGAATTATTCGGCATCAGAATCATTGTTTTCTCACAGTTTTTTGTTGGTGCATCAGCTTCATCCTGGTGAAACTGATTTTTCTTGCTGTTCCAGGAGGAGACTGCATTAATAGATGGCTCTAAGGAATCGTCTTCCATCCAGCTAGACACATTTGAGAACTTAATTCAAATAAAGACCTTGACACTTTTTAAAGCTCATTTCAAGGAAAGCAGCACACTGCAGACATGACAGAGAGTGCAGGACACTCACTCTTAAATCAGCTTAGAGGACAGAAATACAGAATCCGCATGGCAAGGAGCTGATAATTTAGCAAGTCATTATTGTTGTGTATTAGCTACACAAACTGGCTCCAAAATCATCCTTTGTTCCTTATCACCCACATAGGTGCATGCTAGCTGAAGAAAAACAATTATATTCAAGTGCTAATGACAGAGAACAATAACTGAGACAGGCACAATAAAATACAACTAATTCCTGAAAATATTTCCCTTGCATCACAAGCCAAGGAAAATGTCCCATCAGCCTTCAATGAAGCTGGTAAGCACTCTGTCCATGGCACTCACAAGAAGATAGGCATCTAATGGATCACAACCCTTTATGCAGTTGAACGTAGCAGTATAAAGAAGTCATGACGCAAGCACTGTAAATCCAACCCATCGCTTTCCTCACCTAAAAAAACAAGGTCAGGAGTCTAGTGCTTAGTCAGGTCTTGAAACAGCCAACAAGCCTGTCAGAAGAGACAGTCCTTCGTCCTTCAAATGTACAATACCCAAGAAATGCAGAAGAAAACATTCTTTATATAATAGTCCAAACCTTTCATTCCTAAGCAAGCTCTTAGGAAAGCTAGCCCTAGACCATATAAAGGTCCCCCTAGACCATGAGGGGTAATGGTTTTAAACTCAAAGAGGGGAGATTTAGAATAGATGTCAGGAAGAAATTTTTCACTATGAGGACAGTGAGGCACTGGAACAGGTTGCCCAGCTGACTTTCTTTCCAGTTCTCTATACTTTGTATGAAACTATAGGGTTATTTAGAAGCTGCAACTACACAAAGTGCTACATGACATCCTACAAACAGCACAATCAATCATAAAAACATCACACTCATCCTCCCTTCTCTTTACTGGCTACATTAGTTCACTGCACTGAAGTTCAAAGTCTTCATCATTTACCTTGAAAATACTCAACTTTCTAACAATGTGAAGAAAAAGTTATTTCAGTTTTAATATGCACGTGTAATACGCTCTGAAATAAAAATGTATATTCTTTATATTTTAATTTTTTGTACTTACAGGTTTATAAATTCAGAGTGAATTTTTGAGAAAGGGGCTTTGACTTACTGTGCACAATTCAACTAAATTGCAGACAAGAAGTAAGAAAGATGCTATTTTGCCCAAGGAATGGGACAAAGTAGATGATCTTTATAGGCAAGTACAGCAAGGTTGCATCCTAGATGTGTTGAACGTTCACCTCAAAGGATACTGCAGAGCAGACAAGTGAAAAGGAGAAGGGCAGAGAGACACAGGCTTGGAAATTTAAAAGACTGCAAAGAATATGAGCAATAAGCTTGGGTCTGGAAAACTGATGAAAAGAGCTAGAAAAGACTGAGATTGCTTTATCTTTGAAAGGAGATGAACAAGCAAAAACATACTGAAGTATCAGATACCCAGGGACTTTGTGTCACGTTTTGTAATACAAAGAAAAGCATTACAATAAAATAAACAAACATTTAAAAAAAAAAAAAGTAACTGAAAATTGGAACATTCAAATACAGTAAAATACAATGCATGTGTATACAATGACTAATTAGGGAACCTTTCCTACCGAAGGATAATGAGGCTGAGCAGTTAGATGAAAAAGCAGCTAGGTATTTATGTAGGTAGCAACAGTTCCCTAACATAACACTGAAAAACTGTGTGGAGAGATAAAGTGCATCAGGCCTTAAGCAATCTCTCAAGTGCAAGTAGATAAAGCCTAGTGACAGGGCAGACAGTGCCATTTCTGCCTACTGCAGGGCGTTCCTCTTGTTCTCGGAAACATCTGGAACTCACTGCTCTCAGATCCATCCCCCTGGACCTAAGGTCTGAGGCAGAATAGCAACTCCTAAAATCATGAACAGATTCATAAAATTGTAATGCCAAGTTACAAACACATTTAATTCAGATTTGCAAAAAAGGAACACCTCAAGAAGTGGTAGCTGCCCTCCCTTCTGGTGATCTTCCGAGAACATCCTCCTACATATTTTTCTCCAATAGTACAACTCTTGCAAGACTCTTCCATCCAATTCAGGGTGATTTTCTGATATGGCAGGTAGATATCCAAACACTGAGATATATTTATACTAGGAAAGCACTTTAATTGAGGATCAAAACATTGAGTTCCCCAATCCATTACAGGCTCTGTCTATGCGATTCAAAGGCAGCTTGCCCTAAAAAGACTTTGCAAGAAAACATGCAGCTCTTGATTAATTTTGAGGATGGTTTTGATGGAAAATAAATATTGGAAGAGGGAGGGGGAAATATACTGTTATTAAAACTTAGTAGATTAATAAAAAACATTCTGTTTATTAAAAAATAATTATAAGGGGTTTTTTTTAAAAAAAAAAGTTATATTGGATATAGCATGTAGCGTTTACAATTCATTCTCATCCATATGAAGTTCATTTCCAAATTCACTTTGATACTATGAACTAGAAAGAGCAGAGGTTAAATAGGAATGAAACAGGAAATGGAACAACAAATAAAAGCTATGAAACAAAACCCTATGTTTTCTGTAATTTGGTCACTAATGGCTTTATGGAGCAGGAACACTACACATGGTGGGGGGGGGCCATGGAAGGCAGCAGACTGTTGTGCATCTCACTTCTGTGCCCTGCCAACCTACTCGGCAGAAAGCTGGCTGGGGTCCAAAGGTCTAACTAGGAAATACAAAAATGCAGTTCTAAAAAACCAACCCTTTCAAGCTCCCTGATCCACATTGCCGAGTTCTTCTTTTGGACATCTTTTTTTTTTTTAATTTTATTTTGTGTGTGTGTGTGTATGTGTGCAGAAACAGCTGCAGAAACATTCTTTTTTAATACTTCAGAAGTTTAC
Organism: Chionis minor; assembly: GCA_013398295.1. Classification (NCBI taxonomy): domain Eukaryota; kingdom Metazoa; phylum Chordata; class Aves; order Charadriiformes; family Chionidae; genus Chionis; species Chionis minor. Next base: position 247,702 of record VZSF01003827.1, read on the forward strand.
CCCAAAACTGGATTAGAAATGACATATCTGCTTAATCTTGGACCAGAAATCTTAGGGCAGATTCTTTATAGACATTTCTGGCTACAACTCATGCCCCCACAAACACACGATGCTCATACATGGTCTCTTGGCTGCCTTTTCATATAACCATCTGTTAGGCAGAATTGCCCATTCACAAACAATTCCAGCCTGTTTCACAATAGTTTCGGACTCAAGTGAATGTTGGCTGAGAGATGCAGTTGCGCTGTTGCCACTCACAGGAAATATCTTTTGCCTGACTGTAATGCCAATCACACTCATCTCACATATTTCTGTAGATTTTATCACACATAACAGAACTTACGGCCAAAATGAGCAATGACTGGATAGTGGGAAAAGTGCTTTATAGGCACTTGTAGCTCTGGTATTTTCTAGTAGAAGCTGCTTAGTAATCTACGGAAATTAGGCAAAGAAGTGGCCCCAACTTTTGCTGGCCGATGGGCAGTGATACTCAGCTAAGCCCACCTTGAGCAACATTGGATATTAAGTTCAAGCATTTCAATCTCACATGGCTATACGCCACATGAGAACAAGCCATAAGCTGTGTGATTGTTGACATAAGACCTCAAAATAGAAGTTGCATGCACATGTAGGATGGAGCCTTGTTAATGGAGACATAGGAAGTACAAATCAAAACTAAATGACCCGAGTGAGACCTATAATTATATTTTACTCAAACTCGATGGCAAATCTGTGAACAAGATTCGTGTTTCCATTTCTTTGAAAGACAGGCAGATGTAACTCTAAATTTGACAGTGATGCTAAAAAACTCCCCATAGTTAACACTTATGTCTTCAATAAAGTTTTCCCTTTAGGTGGTTTCTTAAACAAGAGAGGACGAATGTCTGATAAACATAAAACATAGGATAAAAAGCAAAAGACTTTTTATCATTTCTCTGGGAGAGATCGTTCTTCCCTATTTTTAGTAAGGGAAAACTTGTAGAGTAAGGTAATACCTTAATTAGACCAAGTGGTATAGCTGGAAAAAATTGATATGCTTTCAGCACAATTGCTGAGTACTTTCATGATCTGCCTGTAGCACATGCCAATAGTCACCAGCTGAGGTTACACTAGCTATTTTTTTACAGAAACCTCTGATTCTGGAGGCTGACTCTTGCCAGGGGTTGCTCAGATTTGGAAAAGCGTTTGGGCATATGTCTGAAAACTCAGGGCACGTTACGCATGGAAGTCCCACTAAGAAAAAAAAATAGTTAAGCAGGTGTTCAAGGTAGCAACTACACTCAGATAACTGATTCTGACAGAGGCCAGAGATCCAAGATGCTCCATTAGTCAATTTTCTTCTTACAGGAATCTCAGCTGCCTGTAAATCCTACCTGTCTTCACAGCAGGCAATGGTAGAATCCTGCTATGGGACATCTCATCCATGACTTTGTCCTATCTACTCCCTAGGAAATCCTGCATGCCCAACATCACTTCCGTAACGGCTTCACAAGATCAGATTGAAAACACAGAGAAAAAACTTGAAGTTCTCTTCCTGGTTGTTTCCAAGTCTGACTTCAATGCACTTCTATCAGTGAAAAGTAGGAATGATCAAGCCCAGCCTTCCGACCACTATGTCTTCCGTCCAAAGACAATGAAGACATAGATGCGCCATTTTGCAGGACTGGGGCCAAAGTATGCAGTACTTTGCAGGAATATCCAGGCCTTGAATCAACTTTAAAAATTACCCTGAACTGAAAAAAACAAATTTCTTAATGTATCTTGAAAAATGGACTGTTCTTTAGGTTATTTGGTGACATGGAAGTCAATACTGTCATGTCTGATGTCAGAACAGTCTTAGTCATGCCGGTTAAACAGTAGAAGCTTACATTGCCTCAGCTGCCAAAATTTGGATTATTTTTTTTATTGAACACAAACTTTACATCTTTCAGTTGAGCGTACTAATAAGCATCCACTCCAATTCATTAGAAAAATATAAAATTCCTAATTGCACACATCAGCTTGACATTAATTTTTATTGGAGTTTTTCCTCATCTACAATATAGTCGGTCTATTCATCTGCACATCTAAAAGAACTGCACATTTCAGATTTTGTCATCTGACTTCTTGTAAACTTCTCATTTGGCACTAAATGCAATGACCATGTTGATTAGAGCAACCGTATGACATGGGGATGGAATTGCTGTCAACTCATTACAAAAATATATAAGGCCTCACTTTTAATTACTCACTTAGTAACAGATTAGTTCTTATTGCCTGCCAACAGCATGACCTCTCTCTCTTTCAAGGTCAACATAAATCAAAAGAAATCAGATGAGCTTGAACTTGTCGTTTATTCACTTCTAACCCTTTCATAAGAAAATCTGTTTAACAAAAAAAGCAAGTCTCCATTCAATAAAGAGACCATTATTAGGGCTAAAGAGCCAAATTTCCTGTTGTGTTTTTTTTTCTGAATAGCCTCAAGTAATATTCCAGGAAAAAGGCCTTGATACTGTTTTCTTTGTGGAATAAAAAGAAAATCAGCATTAGAAACATGAGATTGCTTACAGGTTTCAAATACCAGTACGAATAAGGGTTTCCTGGTTCCATGCTTTAAGGATTAACGGTATTAAGCACTACAAAATGACATTTGTCATGTTTACTTTAGCTGTCTTGATCTGACAAACCTCTGCAAGCCTTATAAATAGGGGTTAAATGTGACTGGTTTCTGAGATTGCTGTGAAACAGTGCAAAAATATACAAAATGCATCATTTCACTTTCAAGGAAAATCCTAAATAAATACAAATTCTTAAACACAGCAAAATGGTACTGCTTTGATGATTAATTATGACTTTGAGATATGAAAGACTTGGCTGCATCTGTCTGTGTCAGTAAATTCGCTTCAAGGTTTTGCTGTCACTTTGATGTTCTAACACCTAGGTTTTCATTAATTATAAAATTATCTTTGTGAGCCTTCTGGATACAAAGAATGTGTTTTACCAGCCATGTAGCACAGACTTCTTTTACAAAGAGCTGTGTATTTATGCAAGTGCCCAGCCGGTTCAGATGGAGGGCAGGTGCCCAAAGGCCTGGACCTCATGACTTTTTTGTATTGCCATAAATATTTTCAGTAGGTCTGTCACTATTTTTTTTTTTTTTTAACAGAAATGCTTACTCTGCCCTATTCCACAGCATGCATACATTCCACACTCTGCTAAAGTTGTGCCTCATACTGCTCAGGCTTATTTCCAATCCTCATAAAGGAACAAGCCACATCAACAGAAATAGATGCACACCAGCATCTCGCGCTCTTTATGTGCCCCAAGGCTAGAAACACATTTGATTAACACATACAAATCAGCCCTTACTCTTGGGACTTGTTTTTTGGGGCTGGATTGTGGACCTTCATGGAGCTAGAAGAAACAAGAGCAATTTCCCAAGTCTCAGTATCGTTCTTCATCCACAAGATTGTACAAAGGGCAGCTCTGTCTCTGTCCTACAAAGAACATTTTCCAGACAAGTAACATTGGATGAGGTAGTTAAAATGTTAGAAATTACATAAGAGTTATATAGTTCTCTGGTAAAGAATACAGATGATAAGCAAAAATCATTATGGGATACATTCATATTTATCTTCTGAGGTACAACAATTACTAAGGCACAATACTTTCCAAACACAGCCATCTTCAACTCTCACATTCAGATGTCAAACTATTAGTAGGGCATCTGACTAATTCATTCATCTGTATATTTCTGCAGCATGATTTGTGAGTTAATTATAGCAGGAAAATTATAATGACAAATATATAGACAAAGCAATATACATTATTCATATATGCAATAAAAACATCAAATATATTGTCATGACTTATTGCAGTGCAATGTGTATGGCCTTTTTGGCCAGATGATACACCAGATGTTTCCTTTCCTTTAGATTTGAAAAGTTCATATGCAGCAGAAGTCAGGTCCTGAGGGTAGAGGTGGGGCTTAACCATTTCAAGTTAAACGTGCAAATATTGACAAATAAGAAACTGTTAAAGTCATATAATTCATTTTCTGGTTAAGTCTTATTTTTTCCTGCCCATCCCCTTAGTAGAAGGTGCAAACGGCTCAGACAGACTGTAGAGAAAGACTTGATTTTGTCATTCATTGCTCTCTCCTCATTTTTCCTACTTTAAAATAATTTTTATTTAATTTTAAAAGCATAATAGGATAAATACATGTCTGAAGTGACTATAGAATGCATTACAAGCAGGAATGGATTGCTTTTATATAGCCATTCTTTTTACAAAAAGAAAAAAAATGAAGGGAGGAGGAATAAAAAGCAACACTTGATTTTAAAGCATCAAAGACACATCTGCTCTCTAAATGCATTTTGCCTGTGAGCAGAGAAATATAAGCAAGGTATTGTATAGATACAAACCTGTCCCTTAAGCCTTCTACATCTGTGTCTTCCCTTGTGGCTCCAACTGACAGGCAAAAAGAATGTGGGCTCAGATCTACCAGGCAGAAACTGTCGCACGAATAAGGAGTCAGTGCACAAAGTACAGGTAAAGCACGAAGCAGTGTGCTGCCAGTGGGGCAGGCAACGCGCTCAAATCATCACTGAACCACTGGACGTGGCAAGAACATTGCCAAAGCTTTCGCTAGAAATAAAACACTTCCCCCCCTCCCACCCTCCCCGGCTTTTTTAACTACCCTTGAATAAGAAGGTGGCGAGACCTGCTCCCCTCCAACAAGAGGGCAGCTTTTGACTGGCCCATTCCCACATTTCAACAAAATAGGTGGTAGCCACCACCAGTCCTCCCCTTACCTCCGCAGACTCTTCATTGAAAGTTTAGCGGTTCTCAAGGGCAATCTCCAAACCTGGGCCAGCCCCAGCGAGTGCAGGGGGACCATAAAACCCTGCAACACGTACGGATCCCACCTTTCCCGCCTGCAAAAACTGCCAACCTCTCAGGAAGGAGGCAGAACAAATCATACACAATCCAAGATTTTACAGTTGTGAAGGGGGCCAAGGGGGTGTAAACTGCAGCTAGACCCTGGTGTGTTGTTAAATTTTAAAGAGATAGTTCAGCAGGATTTGTTGGGTCTTATGACTGCCTACACCCAACCTTCACAGGCATCCCAAAAGATTTGACTCTGGAGATGAGGAATGGATCAGGCTGGTTTTCACTTTTTTTCTGACTCTATTTGCGTATCCTGAACTATAACAATGTTAAAGCCTAGAAACAGAGCAGACTGCAATGGAAACTGTATTAACACTGCACTCTGCTGTATGCTATATGCTACACAGCACTTCTATAATTTCTTCTCTGCAGCTCTGTCTAACCTCAAAGAGTAGTTTGAACTGAGGTTTGTATCACGCCTGATACACAAAAAAAGTCATTGAGTACACTCGTGCTTGCTTCCTTAGGTACCCAGAATGTCTCTTTGCCTGCCAAATGGATGTCAATAGACATGAGATTTAAGAATTCTGCAAAGCAAACAGCAGAAAAACGCCAGCTCTTCAGAATAACAGCTCCTGTTTAGGATTGTAGCTATCGTCCCCCATTAACCATGCTCTCATCTGTGAAAGGGTGTCTTTGAACTTCTTCCTAATGAAGATCATCTCTTCATTGTGTGCCTCCCAAATTCTCTGCAGTGGATAATCAGATGAAGTTGCACTTGTATTTTTCAAACTAAGATAAAGACTTGACTTGTATGTCCAGTGCCGTTTCATGACAAAGAGAACTTTAATAAGCAGAAAGAAAAAAAAAAAAAAAGAAAAAAAAAAAAGGTTAATGACTGAGAATTAAAGCAGCAGCTGTAAACACTAGGTGGCAGCACAGCAAATAGTATTTGTTCCCTCAATAATGAAAGTAGTTGAAAACTACAGGGTGATTTCAAAACCAAAGCAATATTCTAAAATCATACTATGAAAATTTGAAAATAACTGGAGTTACAATAAAAAAGGTGAGAAAAAAACCAACAGTAGTTTTCCCTTCTCTTAAGAGTAATACTTTTCAGCCTGCCCTTTCCCAAATTTACATTGCAGGACTTTTGTTCAACTGCAAAGCTCCAATATCTATGCCGGGCACATCTCTCCTCCTCCCAGAGCCCATACATCACCTCCAGATAACAACTGCTCCAGGCCGTTTGTTGGCTGCTCTGGACAACGTGGATATCTAAAGTCTATCAGCTCTGCCTTCACCGTAAGGAAGTCGTTCTCTACACAGGATCATAATGGGAGACTGGGAGGAAGTTGGTGAAGAAATAAACTGCACAAATCATCTGGGACTGGACCAGAAGGAGCTGCTTTTTCACATCTTATGTGCCCCCAGCCTTGCGGTTCCTTTGTTTTTCCTCCCCTGACTATTCAATATATTTCTTGTGATCTTGTCTACTGCAGCAATATGCCGGGATTTTTTAGAAACTTGTTGCCTATTCCTTAGAGCAAGCCATGATCAATCCTGGCCTGACTTAAAAACAGATTCCATTGAAAACAATCCTGAACTTCAGCCTCCCCCTTTGAAAAGTGCATGAGCACCCATAAACACAGATGCAGACACACACATATAATCTTCAGGCTGGCATTCAGTTTAGCAAATTCATTCCTCTATCCCTGACCTCTTTGTGACCCTTGGCTTGGTGTTGCAGAGGGTCACAGATGAACCTGACTGCAAAAAAAATCTTAGGAAACTGAATGTCTGAGTAACTGAACAGCAAACGTAACCCAATGTCATCGTGGGCAATGCAGGTGAGGGGTGGGGAACAACAACTTGCACATTCATAAAGGTGGACACAAGCCTGTTGTAGAAGGTTGTCTACAATCATTAGCTCCCTTAGCAACAGAAAAAGGAACGGGGTGGACAGCACCAAAGGAAAAGAATAGAAAAAGAATAGAAAATATCATCATGACCAATCCATCCAATGACAACAGAAGATACAGCAAAGCCAGAAAGTGTACAACATTTACAGAGATGAGCAGGTATATGAAACTGTTTCCATTTCATTAAAGATCAATTAGACTGTGAGTATTCACCTTGGAAAGGAGACAACTGAGAGAAGATATAATAAGCAGTTTTAAAACCATGAGAGATATGGAGAATATGAACAGAAATCGATTACTCCGCACTTCTTGTCTCATTTCTCATCTGTGCAATTATCGAGCATCAGGTTTAAAGTCAATAAAAATAAATACTTTTTCACACAGCAGTCAGCTACAGTGTGGAACTCATTGCCATAGGACATCATGGAGACAGAAAGGAGAAAAGGATTTTAAAAGCATTAGACAACTTCACAGAAGACAGGTCCAGCCATGACTGTGTAAAATGATGGACCAGATGAAACCTCCATTTTGTGCAGTTTATAAATCACCAATTACCAGATGCAAGGAATGTCTGCTAGGGAAGGATTACTCAAAAATCCACTGTTAATAGATTCCCTAAGTATCAAGGACAAGATCCTGGCCTAGACAAACTGCTGGCACCATCCCATATAGCTGTCCTTGAATGTTACGCTAGAGAAAACACTACTTGCACTGCATATCAATTCTACAAATAAAAAATTACAAATATGTATATTAAAAACATCAACCAAAAAACCCCACAGAACACTGAGAGCTACACTAACCCATTTTCCTTCTCTGTCATGGACTCTTGAGTCGGTCTAGAGATATCAGTACTAGAGATGAACATCCAGAGATATAGCCAAGGCCTGAAGAACGCATTTGGTCGAACACTGATTTTACTAAAATCACAGGATATTTTTCCTATGTTGAGTATATATCTGAGGCTAAAAATAAAAGCTGAATTTTTTAGTTTCTAAAATCCACAATTACAATACACAGTTTGTCCAACCACTAAGTAAAAAGCCACTTTTATTGGCTAATCTATAGGCTTTTTGCTCCCTTGTCATTCGACCCATTTCTCCAACTTGAATTCCAAATGGGAACTTGCTCCATAGCATTCCCAAATGTTTGAAAATGAAAACATCTCAAAGAAATACAGTAAGCTTTTTTGGCTGAATCCTTGCAAATCCAGATCGCACACAGGAGCTTGAGTGGGGTATTTTAGCAATGTCACTGAAAATTCAGATCATTACTTTCACTGTTTCTTGTCCCTGTGTCACCACAATTAGTGATGATCAGGGGAATGACTTTCTTTTTCAGGCCATTTCCCTAAGCAAACAAGGCTTACAGGTTTATATTCTCTCCACGTGCCCCACACTTGCAAGTTTCATGAAGAGACATGCTGGGACAGAGGCGCTTTATCAATCTTTCCATGGATGGAAAGGATGCAGAATGAGGGGAAGCATCTTCTTACATGCCAGAGAATCCACACACAGAATCACTACAAGAATCTCACTCGCAGCACTCCTTGTTCTTGCAATGCAGTCACCATGTGGAGAATTTTGAAGGAAGACAGTTAATACAAAGAAGATCAGCTGTATTTCAGGGAGTAGACAGGCCTGTGGTACACAATTAATTGTTCTGAAGACTAGAAGAGACTATAGTGATAATCAGGATAATCTCTTGTATACAACAGGGTAGCAACCTTTCCCGGATTAACTCGTGCATTTTCAACTTCTATGGCCAAGTTACAAACACAATTTTAAGAAAAGCATTCAAATTTTGTTTTCACATTTTCAATAGTGAGGAACTTGCTAGTCTATTCCAACATTTAATTGCCCTAAATATTTAGATCTTGTTACTTTGTTATCTGTCAGACAGAAGAACCAGTTTAGACCCCCATTTAAGTTTACTTGTGTCCTGAGAGTAAGAAAAGACTTAATTGCTTGTTTAATGAAAGAAGAAGGCTGAACTTGTTTTCAAAAGGCAAAACAGATTTTCCAATCCTTGTGATTATGCTTGTAGGTTCTCTTTGAACCCTGTCCAATTTCTATTATTTTTTTCTTCAATTGCGGATGCCAAAATTTGACCTCATTTTCCCGGCATGATCGCAGGTACCAAACATTGAGGTAATACAGCTTCCACACAGTTATTGTATGTTCTCCACTCTATACATCCAAGAGCCCTTCTTGTTAGGAACTATTCTATCCATTGGCGATGTAAGTAATTTCCAGACTGCTGGAGGAGACAACCAAACGTAGCCTTACAAATTTTACTACAATAGCGCCTCGAAGAGTCATTGCTGTTACTGCTGTTACAGGTGAGGAAGGAACTGCAGGTGCCATGTGGCAAGAAGAGCTGGAACAAAGGCTGGCAGCCCCCAGCAGCTACTTTCCACACCTTCCTCACCCTTCCCCACCTTTCACCTCCTCCCTGCCTAAGGTAGCAAGAAAAGCGGCAAATCTCAGCGCTTGCCGCTAACACTGTATTGCCAGATTCACTTCCTCCACATCTCTCTCTTTGCTCCAACTGGCATTAACCCAAGTTTGGCCTAACCTTGAATCCCTGGATTGTCTTTCTTCATTCTCCTCCCATTCCTGATTCTGGGTCATTTGGCTGCCCAGATACTCACGTACAGCTAAAGATGCACCTGGGCTATCAGGATAAAAATCACATCATGCAGATGTAGCTCATGTGCCTTTTTCCTAGACAGCTGAGCCTGCAATTTGCCAAAGTAAAACTTCTTGTTTGCCTGTACCGAGAGCTGAAAGTAATCAAGACTGCAGCTAAAGAATGGGGAAGTGATACATGATGGAAAGGCGAGAGCAGTATTTATTAATAATGGTGAATCTCATCTTCCAAATCAATAATAAAAGTATGAAATAATATTTTTTTTAATTATTAAGATGCAAAGACACTAAAATATATATAGGTATGTTATAACAAAGAATTTACCTAGTGAAACCTTGGTTAGAAAGCTGTAATGTAATAAAGAACTTCTCCAGTGCTAATTCTACCTGAAGGGAAGGAAAAAAAGTAGAGTAAGCAAGAAAAGCATTTGGAAATCAGTACCATCGGCTAGCAAACAGTTAAAGAATATTTTCTAAAGGCAATCTAGTCAAGATATCTGCATATCAAGAAGCTGTTTCTTTGCAAGATGCAGCAGAGCCAGTGGTAGGAAGAGGGGTCGTGCTGCAGCACCACTGCTCTGGGTATGGCACTGCCCATGCTGCACTGAACATAGGTGGAAGACACCACAGTCACCTTAGCTCCTGCTCTCCAAAATATCTGCCCAGATCCACTGATGGAAGAGGAGCGTTTCTGTCCAAGAATGTTGCTACCTGTGCAACGAATCTCATTGCAACCTAAAGCAGAGAAACACAGGGATCTGAATCCAAGGCCACACTGCCAACAAAGATTCAAAGAGGTTTATGTTAAATGTTCCGGTTTTGGATTAACTCTGATTTCAATTGTCAGTCTAAAGCACCTCATGTGACTCAGTGCATAAGGGTTCCTCCCAGTTTTGACCCAGTTGTCATTGGAGAACTAGTTTTTCAAGCTGTGAAATCCACTTTATAGCAAGGCCTCAAAACCTTGGCAATGCCTCTGAATGACAAATGCAGGCCTCCTCTGAAACACATTTCAGCTATGTGACCCTGATTTAAGTTAAAATTCATAGACTGTTAATTAGCATGTGGAACAGGAAGTTTCTAAATAGCTCACCAGGTATGTATTTGGCAGGCAGTACACCAACACTTGAAGTGCGGTTAAAAAACCCCACTTTTTTACATCACTGAAAGTTTAATAAATATTTATTTCTTCAGGGACCTCCTATGTTAATGAAACCTGTCTGCTCTTGTTTGAATCTTTAAAGCTCATGTGTTGAATAGTAACGCTGAGGTAGTGTCTCTGAAACTGCACCACTAACAGCAGAGCAAATACAGAGCATAAGTGTTTTTTGTGTCTATTTAACAGCTTTTATGTGTCCATTAAGTGCTTGTTTTCTGTTTTGTTAATCATTCCAGCTCCCATAATAATTAGACGAAAGAGGAAATCGCAATTTCAAATGCTACCGTTTCTCTGGCTCTCCAGAGTTAAAAGGAGGAAGCAGGATTAGATGGCTTTCTCAAATGTTTTTTTTTCTTTTGCTAATCATGCCAAAATCACATTTCTGTGCACATTAAATAGTCTGATAGCCCATCAAAATATTGTGTTATTTGTTGAGTATCAGGAAGCAATTCCATTTACCATACTAAGATTTAGTATTACATTTCTCCTGGAGTTGCAAGGCTCTTGAGGCAGCTAAAGTGAGAGTGGAAGACATTCCAGGAGTGCCAATGGAGAATAAGAGACTGAAAATAGCCACTAATGGGAGTTTTTATTCCAATGGTTGTCAATGGCCTGGACTATGTTTTATCAACGCTATCATTTTCCAAGGCTTTGAGCCCTTATCCTCAAAACTTGTTCACCTACTGGTTGCACAACTTGCACATCTGCAGGTTAGCTTTCCAGCCCTGGCATGGCACAGCACGTGGCAGTGCTGCTGCCACACGTGACAACACCAAGTGTCACAGAACCTCACGCTGAAAGGAGTCCTGCTCAAGACCACCCTCTTTACAGCAGACTTACTCCCTGTCTAGCATGCCTCCCACGTGTAAATCACGCCTTAACTGGATCATGTATTTGCACTTCTGCACTTCCATTCAATGCCTGCATGGTTTATGTCACTGACTTCTACCTAGACAACCTCCTGAGGTCCCTGCCAACCTCAGCTATCCTGTGATCCTACGAGTGCTACTGAAAGGAAGGCTGCACCAGCTTCGCACCATGGTCATTCCTCATGTTCAGGAGCAATTATGGGTGCTCCCCTCACCGTGTGACCATGGAGATACATTCATTAGCACACAAGGAAATACAGACGTTTGCTCCCATATACAACCGACCCAGTGAGAGAGAGCACAGCTGAGTTCAGGGAGTCAAAATGCTATCTTCATGTCTGTTCACAGCTTTGTATTATACCACTGCATTTTTATTGCTTCTTTGAACAAAGATTTCATGCGACAGTGGATTCTGTGAGATTTGGAAATCTAGCCTTTGCAAAGCTATATTGATTACAGAATAACTCAAATTCCTGTAATCCTAAGAGGGATTTCAAATCTTGGAGATGCAGCTTCATTTATAGGGCCTTTCATCCAAATGAAACCTGGAAAAAACACTCAACTCTTACTCCCTGCCCCGTAAGAAACATTTCTCCTGGAGTTGTAAGGCTCCTGAGGCAGCTAAAGCGAGAGTGGAAGACGTTCCAGGAGTGCCAATGGAGAATAAGAGACTGAAAATAGCCACTAATGGGAGTTTTTGTTCCAGCAGTTGTACAATCCTGATTCTTGTCCAAACCAGCTTCAAGGGTTGTTGTTGGTACCTCATATTCTCTGAGTAGAGAATTGCACTTTCAGACTGGACAAACACATGAGCCGGGGGGCAAGGGAGGTGAGCGTGGTGGTGGTGTTCAGATTGCTGGAAACCTAGGTTCTCAGGATTTATGATATACTGACATTGCAATTTGAATGCCACATTCTATTATAACAGAAAGTCTGTTGTCAGTGTAAAACTTCATCTCAAAGCTTATCTATTGCTTTCTGAATTTTCAGCTTCATATCCTAAATGTGTGTCTTAATTTATCCAGACTAGAAGTACATCTGTTCAGTATTTGGCAAGTATCAGAAAGTATGCACTGAAGAAAAATCCAGACTAAGTTATCAGCCTACGTACAAAAAGGAATTAGACTGTAATTTAAGAACAAATTTTGCCTCCCTGATTTGTCTGGCAGATCTTTTCACTATTATTTTCCTGTTCAGTACATACATCCCCATGATGCCAAATAGGCTTTCATGTACATAAAGGCAATAAAAAGGTAGCAGTGAGATCCACCCAGCAGACACAGTACTGATGCCAATGGTCAGCTGGCACAGAACAAAAGAGAAGGAAAACAAGATACTTTTGATGAGGTTCACCCTGCAGGTGGAAGAAAAGAGTTTAGCACACATCTGAAAATGACAAGAGAGAGTAGCTAATTCTGCTTTTCAACATGCGATTTTCCATTTATTATCATGATTATTCCTTTTAGTGCAAAAAACATCTAAATCATTCAATCCATTCTCATTGCCCCATTTCCACTAAAAATGGGATGATATATGGCAGTGAAGTAGTGGCACTTTAAAGAGGACGACCAATCCTTCTTGTGGGAATGAAACAAGAGTGACACACACTGGCGCATCCCATGCCAGAATGTTGGAATTTCTATACCAAACCCTGCATATTTCTTTCACAAGATAATGATCATTGTTCCAAAGAAATTACCTAGATATTAAATACTTTACAAAAATATTAAAGAAAATTAGAAAAAATACATGATTCTGGTGCATCACCTTCTTCCCGATTAGAATTGATATCATTGAAGTATATTCCTCTCACATAGTACATTTTATCCAAAGACTTTGTGTATTAATCATTGAACCTAACAACCAGTCACAAACTTCCTTATCCCATTTCATAGACAAAGGATTTAAGCTACAGAAATGACTTGTCCAAGTGGCTACATTATTGGCAGATCAACACATCTCTTACATACAAAATTTCAATATTAAATATTTCACATTTGCATCTCATGCCACAAGTTAATCTAGTACTTTGCAAACCATAGAATCATAGCATTGTCTGGGTTGGAAGGGACCTTTAAGATCATCAAGTCAAACCATCCACCTAACACTGCCAAGTCCACCACTAAACCACGTCCCTCAGCACCACGTCTACACCTCTTTTAAATACCTCCAGTGATGATGACTCAACCACTGCCCTGGGCAGCCTGTTCCAATGCTTGACAATGCTCTTGGTGAAGAAATTTTTCCTAATATCCTATCTAAACCTCCTCTGGTGCAACTCGAGGCCATTTCCTCTTGTTCTATCACCTATAAAAGTTGATGTGACCAGCCATCATTTTTTTATTTAAGTCATGCTGGTATGATCTAAATACTAGAGTAGTATTTTATTAGTTTTTTATCTATTGCCTTGACAGTAAATAGCTGCTTTGGTTGCCCTGCAGCACATGGAACCTCAATGGGTATAAGCCCTGTTTTCTGATTTCCCTTTAGATGCATTACCTCTCTTCAGACAAAGCTGCTTGCACCCAGGGAAAGCATATGCCCTCTGTAAAACAAGTGGAAAGCAAAGGCCATGAAGCAGATGAAAAGAAGACAAAGCCATGACTGTAGGTCATACTGTGATCCAGACAGGAAATGTAGGTGAGTACCAGCAGAAGAATAAATCTCACCCTGAAAAATGATGTGAAGTATTTTAACTCCCATTCTCCTCAAAGCAGTAGGACATCACCTACTGTATCTTTGGTTCAACGTGTTCTATTTAGTCACCATGGAAAGGGCTGATATAGAAAGCGACCTCTGTAGTTTTCAGTTAACATTCAGCACAGTGTTCTACAGCCTCAGGAGGATACCACTATATGAGATTCATGTTTATGATTATCTCTGTACCCTGTGCATCATAACATACATTTTAGATGTTATACTGTTGCACATTCTGTGACTAAAACACGTGACCTACAGCAAACCCTAGAGTTGTGGAAATTAAGAATTCTCTAAGACTTACAGTGAATCAGGGAGACCACTCTGGTGTCAGGTTAATTAAAGATGACCTTTTGTCACAATCAGCCACACAATACAGGAAGAAGAACTGCTGCCAAAGACTCCAAAGCCACCATAGACGGCTAGACAGCTCTGCATAACATCTCCATGTGCTCAGTCATTTGCGCTAACATCATACACAAGTCCAAATTAGGACTGCAGCTTTCTTCTGCTCCATATCATACAAAAGGCTGGGCAGATACCTGAGAAAGTTCCCAGTCTTGCAGATCATAAAGACAAAGAATTCACTCTGTTCTCTGGTGCTTACATATGATCCTAATGATTTCATTCAGCTTTTGAACAAGTACAAAGGTCTGTCTGGACAGAGATCTTTGCAAAGAGATACCTAACAGTAAGAGCAAGAACCACATGGAGCTGTAATACTAAATAGAAAGGGATGGCATCAATAAATGGAACAATATGGCTATACAGGCTAACCGTGTGTATCTGGATATCTTCAGATTAGTTTTCTTTCAATATTTTTAAGAAATGACCCACCCTGATTATTGAATGTTCTGTGAGGTTAGTGTCTGGATATATAGTATGTCAAATTATGTGTTTTAAGAATGAATCAAACCGACACGCCTCTCTGAAATGGATGCTTTTAAAAAATCATGGGAAAATGGCAACAATCAATAGTGACATTTTAAAAATAAACGCATAAATAAGTGAAGGGAGGAGAGGCAGTGAGCCTTTTAATTTTTGGAGCCTTCAAAAATCACCTATGTGTCTCCCCAGTAAACCATATTATATGCTCAATTTTCAATCAAAATCCCTTTTGACAGCACAATATGGCTTTTAGATTGACTAGCTATTCCATTATTTGCGTAAGCAAATGACGCGATGGTACCGATGACAGAGATCATGCCTTCAAAACACCATCCCTTTTCAGAAAATTAGTCTTAGCATACACACAATGTTTCTTACACATGCTGTCTGGAGAGAGACAGACAGAGAAATAAATTTATAATTGTTTCAATGAGAAAAATGTACACAGAGGACCCAGTTCTCACCTCTTGTCTACTCCTGCCACTGCAGTGACTTTAATGGCTCTGTAGAAGCACAACTACCCACGCCATAGTCCAGTGCTTCTTCAAGAGACACAGCTGTCTCCTCCACAGTGGTCCTCTGAGCTTCCCTACAGCAAGCTGTCTTTGGTGCCATATGCCCAGGTGCGCCTGTTCCACCACTGCTCTTGGCTGTTCCAGTGAAGAAAAGGCGCACAATACTTAACACAACTTACAATGTGTTCCTCTTCCAATACTGTCTTACCTCCCTCTTCCCACATGCGGCTTTCTAGCTTCAAGTACGCCCATTCTGGGAGTTGACGCTGCAGAGCTGGCTGAGCTGCCTGCCTACCTCCCATTCTGACTACAGGCAGGATCAGGTCCTTTTCAGTCATGGCATCTCTCCAGCTTGGCAACCTGATAACATCGTCATTCAGCACGGTACAGATACGGCCAGGACAGGACAAGACAGTACTGATGCTTTGTACCGCTCCTATTCAGCCGGCTGTCGACCAACACCCCCAGGTCCTTCTGGGCCGGGCAGCTTTCCAGCCGCTCTTCCCTAGGCCTGTAGCGTCTTGCGGGGGGTTGTTGTGACCCAAGCGCAGGACATGGCACTTGGCCTCGTTGAACTCATCCTGTTGGCCTCAGCCCATCGAACCAGCCTGTCCACCATCCTCCTCTCAAGCAGATCCTGCCCAATTTGGCGTCAGCTGCAAATTTACTGAGGGTGCACTTGATCCCCTCAAGCAGATCGTTGCTAAAGATATTAAAGAGAACAGGCCCCAGTACTGAGCCCTGGGGAGCACCACGTGTGACTGGCCACCAGCTGGATTTAAGTCCTTTCACCAGCGCTCTTTGGGCCCAGACATCTAACCATTTTTTTACCCAGCGAAGAATCCACATGTCCAAGCCGTGAGCAGCCGGTTCCTCCAGGAGAATGTTGTGGGAAATGGTGCCCAAAGCTTTACTGAAGTCTAGGTAGACAACATGCACAGCCTTTCCCTCATCCACTAAGTGGGTTCCCTTGTCCTAGAAGGAGCTGAGGTTAGTCAAGCAGGACCTGCCTTTCATAAACCCCTGATGACTGGACTGGATCACCTGGTTGTCCTGTCTGTGTCACGGGATGGAAGTCAAGGTGGTCTGTTCCATAACCTTTCCCGGCACCGAGCTCAGACTGACGGGACTGTAGTTCCCCAGATCCTCTTTCCAGTCCTTCTTGTGGACGGGTGTCACATTTGCTAACCTGCAGTCAACACAAATAAACAGAACTCGAATCATGTCATTTCAGTAAAATGCTGGAGCTGGTGGCAGGTAAGAATATGGTTACTCATATTGAAGAAAGATGCTAGGGGGCAAAGGAATAGAATCATAGTATCATCTAGGTTGGAAGGGACCTTTGAGATCATTGAGTCCAACCATTAACCTAACATTGCCAAAACCACCACTATTCACCTGGCTGTCTACCAATAACCTGAGGTCCTTTTCCTCTTAGCAGCTTTCCAGCCACTCTTCTCCAAGTCTGTAGCATTGCATGAGGTGGTTGTGATCCACATGCATAGAATACACAGAGTAAGATCCATCTTCCCTGACTATGCAGTGATCAGATGGGAAGCTATGCAACATCTGGGAAGTCCAGTGTAATTTCTGCCAGTAGCACCACCAAGGTGACAACCTAGGCATTGTTAGACACAAGATATCTTCTCCCAAGTTCATTTTGCCAGAACCTGTATTTCTGATATTGACTTGAGGACTTACCGAACTTAAATTATAGAAAACAAAGGCTTACAACTGTAAACCTTTATTGTCAATATAAGCTATATTAATCATATTGGTAGGTCTATCAAAATAATAGCAGTTGCACAAAGTTCCTCAGCACTTATCAAACACTTATTTGGGTGCCTAATTTTGCATTGTTCAGAATTGATTGGTCTGATGGACAAAAGCTAGTGGGACAACCCAGGACTCAAATCAGAAGTCTGCTCTACTTCTCACCTCTTAAATCGCTTTCCCTCTTGATATAATCATCTGAAGTGCATGAGTGAGGAAAATTAAATACATAGTAATATTGAGCAGCATTTCACCTAAGCACAATGTACATTGTTGGATTGCATGATTTTTTTAATGAAGAACTTAATTTCAGAAGCTCCTTCCCAGTACAAGACACAGTATCAGTTGCTATAAATCTCCAAAACTCCACTCATTCTGTGGATTACTTAGTACAGATCGCGACAACTGTTTGAAAATTCCCTTGTTTACTAGTCTGTGCAAGCCTCAATTCACATGTCTAAATGTATCCCTATTAAGGAAAAGTACTTAAGCATGTGTTTAATTCCCAAAGTCCCAGGCTCAAATGCTTTCCGCAGTAGAGTTGTTCTAATGGTGATTGTCTAAAGAGACTGCTTTCCAGAACAGGGGTTTTTTTTCTGAATGAAGGCCACAGCTCATTTTAGAAATATGTGCCTGTCTTACTGAAATAAATGGCACACTGTTATGCCCCCATACCTGGGGGAATACACTTCAGCAGTGCAGTTTACCCACCATGCTTACTCCTCACAGCAGCAGCCGTGACAAGGTGTCTTTAGTGAATTAAGAATCTTTGGCTTTTCCGTGTCATCTGTAGTCTTGACTGAGCGATTTTGAAATGGGGAAAAAAATTCATTTTGTAGCTCTCAGACTTCTGGGGATTTCCATAATTCTGGGAAGAAGTATGATTTTATGGAGCTACACCAGTCATTGTTAATTTAAAATGAATATAAACCCATATTTTAGAGCTAAATTACCTTTTTCAGAACAAGTGTTGCATCATTTTCTAACCATAATTTACATGATTCCAGATTGTAGTTCAGGGACCTAGAAGCCAATTTTTTTTAACTTACAGTAAAAATTTCTGCATTAACAGCATAGTTTCTGTTCATCAAAGTTCTAATTTCCATTGGTTTTTTTGGTTTTCAGCTCTATAAACCCTAAATGTGCCTTTCATTTAATTTTTCCACACTTTAAGTACATCTGTTCAACATTTGGTTCATGAAATACTGAGAAGTATGCTCTGAAGAAATATTCACTCTACTTGTCAGCCTACAAAGAAAATGCAACAAATCTGTACTGAAGTTCTTCTTTTCAGTAGCTCACACTTAACCAGCTAACTCCCACACTTCCTAAAAACACATCCATGATTTAATTGACATGAGGAGAGTTCCATGCCGAAAATGTTTATTAAAATAGAGATTCCAGTTGCTAACTCTTAGAATCATAAAAGGCAATAAAACAATATTATAATGTCTTATTCTATTTTATGACAAGGCATATCAGGTTAGATTTTTTTTAACAGAAATTTTTTTACCAGCTCCCTCATTAGCTACCTCTTATTGTTTGCGACATCTGTAAACAACCTCTATACTGTGAGGATGGTGTTCCCACTTATTTAAGAAAGGTCTCTCCCTTTTTTAAAATTAAAACAACCCAAAATTAAATATCTTGTAAATAGTGATAAAGAAACATTAAACAAAGAGATAAACATCACTGTCATTTTGTTCTGCTAAAACCCAGAAGACAGCAGAGCAGATGCGGCAAATTCTGGATGGAAACCGTACTAGTTTGGATGAATAAGACTGTGTAGTAGCAATAAATATATTTTACACTTCATAACAAAAATCATATCAGCTTCTCAGTGATCTACTCCAATTTGCACAAAACAAAACACAAAAAAACTCCCAAAAAACCCAAACCTGTACCAGTCTGAGTTCTGATTTCAAGTGAGCGTGACATCAGTATAAATGGAGCTGCTTCTCCAGTTAAGTGGTGGAATAGCCAAGTTCAGTGCCTGGCCAAGGAACTGACTTTTCTGCAGGCTGATATAAAAATATGCAAGGGTACAAAAGTGGCAAACAGCCATTTGCACACCAGCCAGGCCAATAATACCTGCTGACCAACATAATACAGAAAAGTTTTCCCTATAAAGCTTCTACACCTTTATTTAGTGCAAGTCTCCTCCGACAACCTCTTCTTTCTCAGAGCACTGCATGCTCTGGTCCCAGCCTGACTCACTACATCCATGGGCCCTAGAAAAAATAACATGAGGGGAAAACGGGACTGTGTATCTACTTGAAGTCTCACGCAGACTTTTCAAAGGACTGCGCTTAGCCAGGTGCCAGATCTCAGCGTAGGACCACGGGTTTTGTCCCGACGGAAGAGTTAGGCTGAGACTGCAAGGTATCAGAGGAAGCTAGAGCATCTACCCGTAAAACAGCACGTAAATTCCATCTTCTCTGGAGGAACAACTGTAAGCTGAAGCTGCCTGCACTTGATGTTTGTTGTCTGCAGGTACGGATCCCACTAGTGACCAGTTTAAGCCTTTTCTTGTGTGAAGCCTCTCTCCTGGGTCATTGTTCCATGTTTCATTTGTAGTGACTTGCAAGTAGTGGAAAACGGGGAACTATGGATTAGAAATTTTCCCAAGGATCTCCGTAACAATTTGCTTTAAGACCACTGGATTCGGTCCCCTTATGTTGCTCTTGAGAGAAAAGTGTCTCCCTTCAGTCACCCCCCTGCAGGAGGCCAAGGAAAGGATGGTTATTGCAAACAAGTAGGAGAGCATAGAATCTTATCAAGCTTACAGTACTTCCACCTCAGCTCTTTTAACGATGGGTGTATTAATTCCTGGGGGCTCCCATATACAAGGGATGGCTGGATGCCTTCTGAAAGACAGAAATGCACAAAACAAATTCTGTGCTCCTTTCCACTATGATACATTAAGTACCATGCAGTGAAATGATTCTGCTACCAAGGTCTAAGATATGTTCTCTGGTTATACCATTTGCCACTAGACACTGCTGCTTGCTTCCTGGAAAACATGAACCTTACCAAGAAAACTAAAAAGAAAAGCTATACGAGTACTTAGGGAAACACTATTCCCTTATTTAACAGTCCTGTATGTACTTTTCTTGATAGGGAAAAAAAAAAAACAAACCAACAAACCAAACCCTTTCAGTTATGCCATTCTAACATCATATAAAAATATTTAATTTTTCCCTCCTGGACACAAAGCTGTGGTAATTGATACATTTTTCTTTATTTTGATGTGCCTGTGTAACTGCTCGGAGTAGTAACAGTGCACGCTTCGAGCCTGTTATTTAAAACTGCCTGCTTCCAGCATGTATCAGAACTGGAAAGCACCAAAATGAATTTGAGTAATTCCTGCAGAGGGATTACTCAGAATTCCATTCGACTGTGACTGGTTGTCCAAAAGGTGGATTCTGGGCATCAAAATTTATTTTCTTATTTGGATTTGGCAACATCATACACTCAACAGATTGATAATTTTCCCTGATCTCCTTTTCCAATTTTTTTGGCTTCTCAGGGTCCCCTTATTAAAAGTACTCTATCCATTTATTAACTTATAAAAACCAGGATTGTTTTTGGATAGAACTGGTAAAAAGTGCTGGAAAGTTGGTAATCTGAACTCCCCAAGTGAAATAAAATTTGCAGACAGATACTGCTGTTAAGGGAGATAATAAGGAGAATGGTTTAGATATAAAGTTATTTTTATTTTCATAATATGCCACCAGGTGCCATATGCTCTGTATCACAGGGTACTCCGTTACTGAATTCACCCTTGGGAAGCAATGACAAAGAAAATTTTAAAAGATTCAAAGAAACTGTTCTGGAGGGGTTCCATAAAGGCTCAGGAGTCTATTCATCTGCCTCCTATTTGGAATATCTTTTTATTCTATCCCCAGAAGGTAATGCTACTGACACACTCCCTCAAATAGCTCATCCGCTCAGCTACTTTATAAGCACAATCTCATATGCATTAAGGCCTAGAGAAAAAGGTTTCTCTATCTTTTCTCATCACACCCTCTAAGTGTGATTATCCACTTGGCCCCTTATGGGTGTCATTGCTTCCTGCAGTAAGCCTTCAACAATCAGTCTATTTAGGTTCTTAATGGATCCCAGAATTGTTTGTACTGGCTGACATGTCACATCGTAGAAGAGCAGTAAAAGCTGACACCACTCCGCCCCTCAAAAAAAAAAAAAAAATTAAAAAATATAATATTAGGGCATATCTCAGATCCATAGCTGCCTGCTTGCACAAGCCCCAGTAGAAATACTGACTTGCTTCTGAGAAAGGGAGCCATATGGGCAAACACACTGCAATCTAAATGCTATTTAGGACTCGTTGGCTGGCCTGACTGTTCTCCAAAGAAAGGTTTCTGGATGGTACGTTGTCCTAAGCAGCTCCTACTGAACTTCCATCTGATGTTGTTTCTGCCCAAGAGTTCTTTTTGCTTCATCCATTCCTTCCTGATGCCATCTACAAAAGCAAGGTCACCTAGGTGGGAGGTCCATTTAATTTATTATTCAAACATTTAGAAAGGTACAGGTTCAGTTTAGATATTTGGTGAGCCAACAGTCACACCACTTTATTGAAAGTACAAACATTTTAATAGTCAATATTTAGCCTCACGAAATGTAATCCCAGTAATTTTTCAGTGTTCCTTATTACTTTAATTTTCTGTTACCATTTAGCCCCCAATACTAAAGGTTTCTGGATTACAAATTACCTGAAAACCACAACATTTAATGACATTAGATTAAACTTACTGGATTTTTTTCCCTTGCAAAGCTAAACATAGTATAAATTCTTTTTAAAAAATTTTATTGCACATTTTATGCTTTGAGAAGCACTGAAAGTACATGGTTTCCACCATGCACACGTGACTCAGAGGAATAAAAACTGCAGTTAGGCTTGTAAAAAGCATATTATTTTTAAAGCCCTAACCCAATGTAGCGGAAAAGTCTTGTATGTCTTTACCTCTTTTATAGGAGAATATTAAGTGCAACCCCAACCCTTTATAACAATGTATCATCTGTTTCAAATTGGAAGGAAATCAACTCTCTAATATGGTAAAATAACATATAAGTTAATTTTCTAATTGAACTCTCTGGTCTTGGACTGCTTGCAATAAACCTTGACAATCTGAGACCCAGGCAAGCTCTGGTATTTTGGAGAGCGGATTGAATGTTAGTAATTATATATAGTTGACTATTTCCACCAGTATAAAGGAAGAGCAGTTGCCTGTGTACTCAACATTCAGTGCAAAAAAGCACACTAATGCCTTATTATTGTTGAGAAATGAAACCCACAATATTCAGGAAATTCTGAGCTGTGGTTTTCATAATAATTACAGCTCAGCGTCCTACTCCCGTGCCATATTATGAACCAACTAAAAACTTACCATTTGCATATGCGTAGGACAGGACTTTTCAGACACTTGTAGACTTTGGGGTTTTCTCCCCGCAGACAGTGTTAATGACAAACCACGGTGGAATTCAAGTGCTTGTGAGACAGCAAGATTTTGAATGACATTCTGGAAAGGAAAATTTCGCACCACTAGTTTTAGTCACAGGGTTATATTATAGCTATTCAAAGGCCAGTCTTCTGAGCCATGAGGACATGCATGGTACCTTCGCTTGTCCTTGACTCTTTTATCCAAAATTATTATTACAAAGTATGTGCATACTAAAAGAAGAAGAAAACTAAACTTTCCTTGCTGAAAGACCATTCCATCTCTGCTCAACAGCCACCCAAGGCATAAACCGCATGCCCTCACCTGATGCTCTCCTCTGCTTTGGAACATCTCTTCAAGAGAGAGCTGCCAGCAGACACAACCCTGGCAAGCCATATCATGAAGGGAACATGGAATTAATCCTATAACGGCTGATTAGTTACCAAGCACACGTGAAAATGAAGTTCAGTTAGAAGGAGTGAAGCCATAATCAAATGGTTACACAGAAAAAAATAAAACAGGAATGCACATGATGTACTTTATCTGACGTAGAGCTGAAAAAAAATAAATTTTTTTTCCTCGAGGTGCTAGAGGAAAGGCCTCTAGTCTGATAGACAGTGGCCAAGTACACTGTTACCACTTATAAGTCCCCCAGTTAACAGGAAAGGTCTCATTAATATTGTGTATATATATTGGCTCACACTGGGCTTACTCTAGCCCAGGTTTAGAAAAGAAGATTTTTTTTCCTTGAGATCAGTGATCTTTGGTTACATCATGGCCAAGGCTTACTCCCAGTTTCTGTTCCAGCATCAATCTAACAAATCCAGACTTCAATGGTGGGTTTAAACAAGCTTCAACCATGAGAAGAATGTCTTTATTAAAATATGAATATGTAGGCTTGTAGTCTGTGCAACTTGGTTTTCCAAAACAAAACCTATTTTTTCTCTACAAAAATGAGACAGTCCCAGAACTAGTCCAAAAAAAATATGAAAGGGTTCACTGATACAGCTGGTAATCTGCTCCGTTCTTCTGAAGTACTTATTGTGGTACAAAACCATTACCTACATTTCGCAAAAGATGTAGACAAAATTTTTTTCTTCTTCATCATATAAGGAAAAAAAGCAGTCCTTTATGCACAGAAAAATAAAATCTTCCTGCTGAGATATCTTCTTAGAATAGGTCTCCTGAAACCACCAAAATTTCTTGTGTAGCTTTGTAAAAATGAAGTATGATTTTGTTTGGACAGGCAAGTAGAAATACCCTTCAGAAGTGAAAAGAAGAAAAAGAGACTTTCTTAGGATGCTATCCTGCTGAGCTGAACTAACCCGTAAGTTTGCACAGTAGATGGCAAAATTAATAATCAAGATGCTTTAAATGCAGAGGAGAATTAATCCATGGTGGCAGCTTCAGAAACAAGGTGTGCGGGAGAAAGTGGCCATCTGACACATGCGTGAACAATGTCTGTGGGCAGGCACTGACCTACACTATGTGCCTCTTCTTTTGCCTATTCAGAGATTTGTACCTCTAAGTCAATGAGGCTATTCATGAGTTAATTTTCCAGGTCTTCACTCATTTGGCTCTCCCCTCTCAGCCACATTTTACCACTGGGATTTATTTAATAGGCATTGAGAGATATACTCAGCTTGCAAGCAAATAGTGTAAGGCATTTAAGCATCTCTAATACACATTCTGTGGGAGAAAAAATTAATAGGTGAGAAACAACTCCAGTCAAATTGGACTTCAAAGCCCTTCCTCTTTGAAAGCTGTGGCTTTTAATACCTGGTCACAAATGCAAAAACGTCACCAACACTTTGATATAGCAGAGCCCAACTTGAGCCAGCTAGGTAATTTTTCAAGGTCTCTTCCACCATTGCTCTCTATGATCCTTTTAAACAACAGACTTGGAGTTCAGCTGAGTAGATGTTCGCGTATCTTTAAAACAGTTCTTGACTGAAAAGGAAAAGTTAGCCAGGAAAGTCTAAGGACTCGTATGTAGTTCAAACCCTGTCAAAACAGAAAAGGCAGAAAAATACAGGAGCAACTGAATGAAGAAACCAGGCTACATAACCTCACTAACTCCCCCATGGTAGAGGTTACTAAACCTCCCGCTGCTGAACCTGCACTGCGTATGGGCCTGGCAAACATGCACGATCACAATAGCCTCAAATGAGCAGTGTTGCATTGTCCATGGATTTAACTCTCTAATAGAAATCCATATGTTTGCTTCTTTCTCCTTCCCCTCTCTGGAACTTCACATCATAAAATTCAACACCACAAATCATGATAGGGTCCTCCCCTCAAATCTCAGAAGTGGCTCTCTTAAGTCTGATGCAGATGGATGGGACAGTAGAGAGTATTGTACTGATATTACTAAAAAAATAGGTAATTGTAGACTACTCCTGCCAACCCGTTATTCTTAACAACCAACACAAGCAGCATCGCTGTTCTGCAGAATAGTCAACAACATTGTCACAGCCCTTCTAAAAAACAAACCTACACCACACTTGCAGAAAGCATGGGAGTACAGATATTAAAGTGCTGCACTAAAGCATTTAAAACAGATTTGCGTCATACTATTCACAGACACAGTTTTCACCAAACCCATAAAAGCGCTTGGGGTGCTCAGAAAGAAGGACCTTCTTCCCAAAGCCAGACACTTCCTCAAGTTATAAAGAAACCACAGAAATGCCTGTTCTAATGTCCACTGAAAAGAGGAACTTAAGCCAACCTTGGTTATATTGTTATAAGGGTAATTTTGTCTCCAGTACCAGAACTTGACCATCGCAAGAGGTAGGTGTGCAGAGGAAGTTACTACTGTCCTCTGCAGCTTCTCTCTGAGAGGACCAGTATGGTCCATGGGAAGGTACATGGTCGACTTGGTTGTTCATCTTCAAGCAGCGGCACACTGGATTATGAGACTACTAGCTCTAAATTAACAACCCCTTTACACCTAGTAATCATCAACACAGCCTAAGAAAGCTGCAGAGCTAAGTTTAGCAGAGTCCAACCATCCAAAACAGTAGTTACTCCAAAGTAGGGAACATTGCTAGAACTGTATTGTTGAAAGAAGGAAGAAAAGAAAGTGCTATACGGCTTAACATACCGACCAGCTGGAAAACAAACTTCTTTCTAATTAAGCGTTATAGTCCGGGAGGTCATTTTTCTTTGCGTGGAGATATTTTTTTCTTTTTAAATGGGGGAAACCAAATCTGATCCTGCAATACTCATGGCTGCAAATGCAGATGAAGCTGGGTTGTGCCAAACTGAAAGGATAAAACAGCCTAGGTGCAGAGCCGACTGTAATGCACACCAGTCACGACCTTCAGTGGAGAAATGCTTCAGTTCAAGAGATCAACTGGAGTTTAAAATTTTATTGCATGAGATTTTCTTTAAAAGCCCTGTTTGACTTTATGATTTCTCTTCAGTGACAAGCTTAATATCTGTACTAAGACTGCTGTAGCAATAACCGTGTACAGAAAAGTGAATTTTGAATGTGCTTTCAATGAAAAGCAATTTACAAGGCATCTTGGGGCGAATCTTCAGTGGGCTGTACAGGGTATTAGCCACCTGACTTGCATTAGCATCAATAAGAAACGGCAGTTAAATCTCTGCACACTGAGCTAAAAATCTATCTGCTTGTATTGAATCATTGCATTTTAAATATGACTTCATAACAAAAAAAAATGCTGTTGCTGGAAATATGAAAGCGTACAGTGGTTGCAAGTGATCTGAACTGAGAGTATCTTGTAGCTATTTTGCACAGTAGATATGTATGGATAAAGAGGTGTGCTTAGATTAATGTTCAACAGTGGCAGGCCCAAATATCTGTCAGCAGTAACCTCCGCTGTTTGCATGCTCTGTGAGAATATTCATATAAATAATTTTTGACCATGCAGTAGACCCCAGACAGGGCTAAAAGCACCCCTGCTTGTCGTAGCTGGTATTTTGCAATGACACCTCATTTATTCTAGAAGAGCATGACTGCACTTTCTGCAACCCAAAACCATGTTCAGACTGCCCTTTTCAAAGCTGCACTGTGAACAATATTTGCAAGCTACAGGCATTTTATCAAAAAATAGAATTAAAATGTGGAGAGCACATCTCTCCTGATGTGACTATTTTTTTCACACAGTAATAGACAAGTAGAACTTATAAAACCAGTATTTAAAAGCCAATATATAACCAAAACTTTAGAGTGAGAACCACTGCACTCATTTTCCAGTAAAAAGCTAGGTTTGAATTTCAGAAGTGGGCAAATATATTACTCCAACGTCGTGTGTTTCCACCCAGATTAGATATCCTCTAGAGGCAGGATGGTCATATAGAAGGGCTTTAGCTTCTATACATATATTTACCGCTGTACTCTCTTCAATTCACATCTCAACTAGGACATGGGACTAATGATTCTCCCTTTTTAACAATATTGGAGATGCACAAAATATAGAGGTTAGATTATCCTAAGGAGCTTGCGACTTTCTTAACTGATAAGATGACCTCACTCACCGAGAGACTCAAAATTAACAAGTTTTGAGCTGAAATACAATCTGCACATCGAAGGAACTGTTAGCATACACCATTTCTGGTGAGGAATGCAGAGTTTTTAAAATACCCTCAAATAGTAACTTTCATTCTCAAAAATATCTCTGTATCTTTCTGCCACAGCCTCCATCTATTTGACTAGACTTCAAAGGACAAAGATGTACAACAGAATCAGAGAGGAGAAAGTTGTTGTTAAGGTTAGATTTTTCTATGCTTATCTTTTTAGTTTGGAATAGGAAATAAATTCTGACGTTCGTGATCAGTTCACACGAGTATTGCTCATTTGCATGGAGGAATGTGAGAGGTTTGGAATACCCCAGTCAAGGCAAAAAGGGGTTTGAAAGGTTTAATAAGAACACATAATGAGAGTATATGGAGAAGAACAACTCTGTTGACTACAGAGCACAGTTGATCAAGTCGATAGAAGACAAAATGCTTAGGAAAACTGAAAACAGCTCATGAGAAACCAGTTCTGCTATTACTCCATGCATCTACAACTTAACTAATCTGCTTGACTATAATAATGAATTAACTGTATTTCTACTTTTTGGCAACAGCAGGTGTTGCACACATAGTTATAACAGTAGAAAAAAAAAATCACACACACACACACACACCCGCCCCCGCATATATGCAATGCTATTTAAAGAGCCAAAGCAGTTCTTCCACTTTTTCTGCTGCATATTCATATTGTGATAAATACGTGACATTTATGTATATTCTAACAATGTAGTGCCCCCACCTTCTTGCTTCTCACCACCTGAACATAAGAAACTTCCTCGTCTGTAGGCTGAGGTGTGGTAGCCAGCTGAATTCAATTCCATCCAGTAGAAGACCAAGGTAGAAGCATACAGAACGGTCCTTAGACATCACACATTATTTGATGCTAACTTAAATAAAGCCCTTTTTTCCTCATTTCAGTGCTGTGAGAGTGAAAGACAGGATTCTCCAAACAAAATAAGGCAGACATGAAGAGAAATGAAAGCACATTTATTTTAGCCAACTATTAGGACATTCCAGCCTGTAGCTCCCAAAGGGCCACGTTACTAATTCAAAACCCCTACAACCTCGCTCCCTTCAGCAATGCTCTTTTAGTGTCTCCTGAGCCTTGCCTACAGCACCCCACAGTGGATAACTGCAACGAAACCAGGACTTGGAGGTGGCAAACTGAAGATGTAATCTCTTTTCCACTTGGTGTTGCTTCTTGCAACACTGTGCCCCCAAGTAGATAACAAACTTTTCTGGTCATATTTTACTTCCATTGAAACTTGACTGAGTACCTCACAAGGTGGAGAAAACCAAGTATCTTGCTACTGGTCTGACCATGCTGAAGACCTAGAGATCAGAGTGAAACAGGAATTTGAAGACACTGGGCATCTTCTGCCTGAAAAACAGCTTCACAAATGGAGCATGCAGCTGGCCCACTATTAAAAAACATGGGCTCACCACCTTGTAACACCGAACATATGTATATAAACAAGTCATTAAAATGAGCTATCTAAACAATGACATCACATTAAATATATCCTGCTCCCACTGAATTGCTGAGGATTATAAATTAATCATCACTGCACAGTATTACTACATTTAGCACATTACCCAAATGGCCAGTTAGTACTGAAAATATGTTTATTTTGGTTGACTGAACATGTATACCTGTTTCTCCTATCAAGATATTCATCTGGTGAGTAATTAAAATTAACAACCAATTATCAGAACTATTATTGGACACACCACAACTAGACCTTTGTAATGGTTTTAATGAAAGCAACAGCTGCTTTTATAGGTCTTTCTGGCTCCATGTCACACAGAGATTATTGCAATGCAGCTAGAACCAAGTGTGATGCAGTATCCCAGTCAAGCCCCAAAAATGTAAAACGTTACAATTGACTAAAAAGAAAGTGACTCTAAATAATCACCTAGTAAATAACTGTTAAGTCCCAGTGCAACCTTCACTGCAATATACCAGATCTGGCACATCGGACTTCAAATAGTAATAATTTTAGGGAAAACAAAAGCACTTTATTACTTCTTGTAGATGTGTATTTTTTTCCTCTTCCCTATGGATTTAAGGCAAACTGAAGTCCCTTACACAACAAAACTAAGTCCTTGCATTATGCATTCTATTAAAATAAGTAACAGCTAATTATGTGACAGACAGGGCATCATACTAAATTCCTATTCTGAATTAAAATCCCATATGGCATCAGGCTTTTTGTCACACTTGAGTAAATCTAGCTGTGAGAGAAAGCTCTTGCATACACCGGCTATGAAGAGTTGATGTGGATCAGGAATTCCAAGTGACAGCCCAGTGGCAAGAGGTGGCCCACAACCCTGTCGTATTCAGCCTCAACCAGGCCAACCACATGGCAAGCACGGCTGCACGTTGCTGTTTGGAGGGGGACAGGAAACGGGAAGAGTGTGCAGATTAAGATTGGAAGGTTTCTAAAACTCAAGTGCATAAACGTGGCTGTATCTGGTCAGCCCGAAATACCTCCTTGGGAATACGGCAGCCCCTATACAAAAGCTGGCTATCCCTGCTGTACATGGCCAGCGATGGGTCAGCCAAAAGGCTGTGGGATCTGTGGCAGCATCCCAAAAGTTTTCGAGAGCCAACAACACCAGTTGTGACGTGCTGTG
This sequence comes from Chionis minor, assembly GCA_013398295.1. Taxonomy (NCBI): domain Eukaryota; kingdom Metazoa; phylum Chordata; class Aves; order Charadriiformes; family Chionidae; genus Chionis; species Chionis minor. The sequence goes on from VZSF01003827.1 coordinate 277,683, forward strand.
TTACTGCCTTGCGGCCGATCCAAAGATTTTTGGGTGTAGAAAATTCCAGCCTAAATTTGGGGATGTGGGAATTCACCCACCATTACTTAGCTGTCTGCACAAACGCTCAGCAAAAATAACAGTCCTCAAGCTTTATTAAAAAACGTCTCAGGGCTTGCTAAAGGAAAAACTCTATGCACCATTAGCAGGCCCAACCCAACATGCATTTCTGCAGTTTATAAAAGCCAGTTAAGTAGATGACTATCAGACTAAGGCAGCACTCTGCTGGCAGAAGGGAGTAGATCACCCCTTTATATGGGGGTTGCTGAGCCAAACCCAAATTCTCCAGGGAACAGGGATTGGGACTAGGGTCGATGGGTTAGGTAAAGTGCTTATTTTAACCAAATATAAGCTAGTGTGCTAACACAAACCACCTAGATTTCCCTACAAGGGTGGGAAAAGCACATATGTTATTTATTTTCCAGTTCCACATTGTAATAATCATTTATCTTCCTGATTTATGTGCGAGTATAAATTCGTATGCAGATTTAACATATCTAATATTTGAGGATGAAAACAGGAAGGCAGGGAGGTTAAGAAAGAAATACGTTACGGCTTAGGTGTATGAAACACAAGGTCAGAAGAGAGTACAAGAGCTGAGATGGCAAGAAGCCAGAAGTTAGGACAGAGCAAACTAGCGACAAAGAGCAGTCAAATAGGAAGGCACAGGAACCAAAAAAAAAAAAAAAAATTAAGACACACCAAGAAGCAGAACTGTGCAGACAAAAGGAAAGAAAGGGAAGCAGCCTTACACAACAAAAACCTGAAGCACAATCAAGAAACATGTTAAAAAATGCAAAGTATCTGGCAGAGCTCCTTTATATACTCAAAGATGGGGCTACCACTCATGGGCTACCTTTCATTCAGGCCCCACCTCACCTCCCTCTCAAGCCTTGTTGCAGACACCAACTCTTTCTAGCTGCAGCTCTGATGGCCTCAAGACAGCTTGCTAGGGGCTGCCAGGAATCAGGTGCTCAGCTGTGAGCGAAGATACAACTGATGCAGTAAGTCCTCCATTGTGACTGGGCTCTCTAGTACCCAAATTATTAAAGAATAATGGAAAAGGCCCATAACATTGCTTAATAAAAGAAGTAATGTGTCCACAATGTCTTCTTCCACAAGATGTCAAACTTATAATGGGCAGCAGATCCTTAACTGAGTGGTTTCTTTTTATTTTCTTCTTTTCCTAGAAGAAATACCTTGAGGCAATCCAAAAAAAAATGTTTAATTCAGGCCTTCTCACCTGGCAATACACAGCCAAATTAATGACACTGAAAATCCCAAATCAGCAAGCCAACAGTCATAGTCATGGCAACCAAGCCTGGTACTTTTTAAATATATTTTAGAACGAGTGCATGTGCTGGAGCTCTGGACTCCGACTTTGCTATTCATTTCTATGACATTGTCCTTCAGTTCCAGCTGCAATCTCATCATATATGCCCTTTTTGTTAATCTTTATGATAATTCTGTTTTTTCTCTACTTCACAGTGCACGAGACCTCTATTGTTTATAACTTCCAGCCCCACTCTCAGTCCCAAGTAGCTGAAAGTGTCACCAGTCCGATGCTGTGTTAGCTACGGGGCTTTTTTTATTGCACGCACACACATGCAGAGCAGAAATGTCAATAATGAATACGCTCCCAAGCTATAGTAAAAAACCACCATGATACACAAGGAATTCTGATAGTACACAGCACATAAAGTAGTGTCTATTACTCTTCTGTTTAGAGAGTACAGTTTACAGCTACTTAAAATCATGAAAGAAGCATACCTGCATTGCAAGGCAAACCCTATAACCTGCCCACTGGGCCAATCCTTTCTGCTCTGCTCAATTTGAATTAGTAAGAGTTTCTTGACAGCAAAGGCAACAGGCAGAAATCCTTCATCGCACGTGGTCCTTCCTGCCGAAGTCAGTGCGGCGATCAGCACGGGCAGGAACTGGATGGCAGAGTTGGTTCCACCGTGCCTTGTCCAAAATGGCCATATGGATGGTGTGTTAGCTAAATCAATAACATCTTTCATGAGATAAAGATTATTAAAATGCACATCTGAGGTTTTTCAATGTTCTTTGTGGGCTTCAGCCCCTATTTACACCAATGAAAAGCCAGATTAACTCCAGTTTATAAACATGAAAAGATTCTGCTCCTATATGTAAAAGAGCTACAATATGCTAAAAAAGGTCAAAGTGATAATCCTCTGTAGAAAAGAAGAATGCAAACAAATATCAGCTAATCAAGGAACACATGCTGTTTTTCAAAATGCTAATATAAAGATTAATAGCTCTTCTTTGACATCCAAGAGCCTTTGGAAACTCTTCATATTAAAACACTTTGTAAATCACTTTTAGAGAAAAAGCATTCAGGGAGCCCCACTTAATCAAATTAACTACTAGGGAACCCTGATAACATTCAATAAGACTGCATGTGCTTAGAATTCTCATCACTGTTCCTAGGATATGTAATTATTTAAGCTGCTTTACACCATTTTGCATTGCTGTGGAGTCTTGAGAGAGAATTAGAAACGGTCAAGAAGACTGTTCATTCCCCTTGTGTCTGCTCATCTTGGACCCAGTCCTGGTCCCAGTGAAGTCAAATGATTCCCAATGAATCCCTGGCAAAACTCCCAGAGACTGCACTAGGAGTAAGAACAGACAAGAACAGACACATAAGGCCTGATCCAAACCCCAACGAAGTTGATGCAGGACTTTCATTCCTTTCTAGTAGGCTTTGGATCAGGCCCCATCCACAAAACTTGTTTAGAAGCTCTGTTTTAATCAAGGCGTAAGGAGGCAGAGAGCGATTTCTGTCCTGTTTCATTTCTTTCTGTTTCTGCATGGCTTTGGACACCCACGACAAATGGTAGGTGCAGCCTAAGTGACTGGTCTTGTCTCGGTGGGCCATGAATGAACTTCATGTCTAAAACCAAGCACACAAACAGCAACCACAAAGCGGCACAGTGTGGAGGCAAGCTCAGCCCAGACAAGGCACAACGTAAAACCCAGAGCCCACAAAAGGAGGGCTGACGCTTTCTCTTCTCCATTCTGCTACTCTGGGCCTTCCCATAAGGACCAACACAAACAGACATAGGAGTCCGTCCAAACCCTTTCATGGTCCTGAGCTCTCTGGCATCATTTGTTGGACAAGGCTTTGACAACACCCTCCCAAGATCTACGCAAGAGTTAGCCAGAGGAACCTGCTAGCTGTCTGCAGGCTGTGCTGCTGGGGTGAGATATTTATTTCATATCCAACTTGGTGTCTCCTGCACACTTCTTCTACTTTATTTCCCATGACTTCAGGATTCGCTTTATAAATTACATCAAAATTTAAACTGACATCTTATATGAGTATATAATTAACACAAACAGGTTGCAAATCCTTGAACCTCAGTCGTTCTTAGGAATCACAGAGCTGTGGAGTCCTGAGCTCCCATAAATTTTGCCACTGACTTGTAAGGTGTGAGTAGGCCTTTAGCCTCTCCATGACTCTATTTTTCCAACTGTAAAATAGGCATGTTATTACTGCATATATCAGGGAATTTTCAAGATGACCTACAAATTGTTTCAAGTACATAAATCTCTACTTAAAAATGCTAGGTTTCATTCTTTGGACCTAGATCTGATTGGGATTCTGAAGTCCTGGGACACATTAATCTCTAGAGTTTTGCTTTGGCCAGGACCAAAGTTCAGAACACAGAATTAAAGTTCTGGGTTCCTGGCATCCTGCAAGAGTACACGGAAAAACACAACCAGAAACTCAGACGGGGGAAAGGTGACAACAATATTTTACCCCATCTGCAATTCCCACAACTGACATTAAAATATGCAGTGATGTATTCTTTACCCGTACGCACATAATCATTTTGGGGTCTGATGTTCCTCCCACTGACATACAAGAGAGAAATTATATATCATACATAGTGAAAATTTTGACATTTGATTCCTCCCACATATTTGAATGGGAGGAAGGCATTAAATGCCAAAACCAAAAATGAGCGTACAGGACCTATCCCTCAAAACTAATTCATACCGAGGCGCAGCACTCATTGTACTTTTATGCTGACCTCCATCCCACACAATGCAAACCCAGTGGTCGTTCTCCAATTAACAAGGCAATTTTTGCTATTTCAAATGATGCATACAAGACATATTCTAACACAGCTTCTACAAGTGTAGATAGGTTTAAAAAAAATCCATTATTTCAATTTTCCTCCAACTCTAATTTGTTGGACTTTCTTTTGTTAGTAGAATTCCTCTTTTCAGGTTCATATCACAGGCAAGCTGAAATCACTAGAGAACCCCCGATTACAGATGAGCAACTATTATACAGTATCTCCAAGTACATGGGCACAAAACTGTGCATATGAGAGATTGCATGTAATTTATGCTCTGTGTTTGTAATCTACAGGTGGAAATGTTCTGGTTTACATTATGTAAATTCTCATCACCGCCCTTTAAAACATCCACTCTTGATTATTACAATAAATTCTCAGGAAGTTCACCCTGCCTACAGCATGAACGCATTTTAACATTAGCATATACGGGCATTATCTTCACCACCAGAAGAGGCTGATGTTTGGTTTACACCTTGATTTGAAGCTGCACTGATCAGTATTAAGATGCTATTTTTGTTTTTTAGAAAAAAGGAAGCAAAGCATACCACCTGGCTTCATGCCAAAATTCCACCTCCTATCTCTCCTCATGATTTCATACTGCTTCGATGCTGCAGGAGCCTGACATTATCTGCTGCAATCTGCATCTGCTGGATGCTACTGTGACATAAAGAGAAAACAGTTTCAGAGTCCCCACCGTGGATCAGGACCCAGTGTTTCTCAGCATCTTAAGGGTAGGGTCTCCTCGTTTTAAGCTAAAAAACCCCTTTGCCATTTGCGGAAAAGTGAAAAGCGAAGCAAAAATAATGTACCCACAATATGCTTCTATAATGAACTTGTGTATTTGCTGAGGCTGGCAAAAAACATTCTTAAGAGTAACAACATGAACAGGAAGTGATGATTCTGTTGGTTTCAGCTCCCCTGTCTTATGTGACGTTCTCCTTTTCTTCCCTTGGTTTGGAATGGCACAGTAAGTGCAGAAACACTACACACATCAGGTATCTCTTCCATCTTGCTCTCACTGCATCGGCTCTCAAAAACTACAAAGCTGGTATATCAAGACTTAATCAAGAGACCTCCATGGCCCTCAGAAAGTGACAATAACCATGCAGTAGAGGATCTCCATTGGTCAGCTCTGAGCTGACACATGTGTTGATACATAACTGCTGTGACGCTGCTAGAGCTTTAGCACCGTCTCTCCAAACAAACTGGTCCACATTAGCTCTTGTAAGGCTCTCAAAACACACCATTATTGCAAAATCTGAGTCAACAAATTGTGCATCAACTGAATGCACCAGTTCCAATAGTAGTGCCTTTACCATAGAAACCACCTTAGGCAAGAAACAGTTGTGGTGCACCACAGACACCCACTGCCTGTGCTGAAGCTTGAGCAGAATCTGACTGGAAAGGCCACCAACAGGCACGGCGTAATGTTTTAATTTGAGATAACATATAGAAGTGAAGTAGTTTTACAGTCCCGCTGACCTATACGGGAGATGTTCAGTACTTCTAAAAACCAACTCAGACTGACATTGTAACCTAACTATCAACTAGAATGGTATAGCTAAGGTACCTGAATTTTAAAATTCACTGGAACCTCAAAAAATTACCTACATTTACCCCAATAAAATATATATTGCTATGCTGTTGAATTATTATTGGGATAACATACTGGTGAATTGCTTGTCTCACCTAAAATGTTGGGTTAAGGCAAACAGTGCAATTTCCCTTAAAGTATCAAAAAATATCTGTGCTTGGACTGTTCATCTTGCAAGACAGAGTTCTGTTAAAGATCCTTCCCCCTGTCCTCCAAAGAGCTTTCAAAATCCAGCAAGGTTCTTGAGTACAGATGTTTACAAAGGGATCACTACACCAGCATATGTATTTATACTAACACATGTTGGCAGTTGGCTTTCTGTATCTGTTCCACATCAGAAGCGGGTGAATTTCTCCGCCACAGGGATAGAATATCTCGCATGAGTAAACTGAACCTCACTGAAGTGGTTTGGGACAGAAGAAATTAAATGAGCAAAGCACTGCACCAAACATGCTCTTTTGGGTCAAATCACACCCATTTCTGGAGCTCTACTATCTGAGAAGAGAAAGATGTGGATTTGGACCATTGCAAAATTTAGAAGAATCTCTCAGAACATGAGTTAAGTCTGTAACCACAGCCAACATCCTTTGAGCTTCTTTTTGGGAGCAGCTATTGGAGATGTAACTAAAATGTCCTACTAAGAGAACACGTATCCTTGTCTGAAACCAATACTAGATTTCCAGCACATGCAACATGCATGTGCATGCAACAATAAAATGCATCTATAGAAAGACATACCTATAAATTAGTGTAAGAATAATCATTCTGAGCACATACATATGTAGTTCAATTCTAAAAGGAGGTAAAGATGGTCATTATTAATTCTGTTCTTTCAATTTCAGCTGTCTGGATTTAAGAAAAGCTCAAAGAGTAGCTAATCTTACCAGGTGCATGCATTCTAAATCACTAATTACTTTTTTTTATTTGAAGCACCCCTCTTCTCTTGCCAGACTTACAAGACAAAACAAAATTTTGTAAGCTGATTTCGAGCAAACAGAACAGGTATAGCTGCAAAACAAACGGGGGAAAAAAGCACTGTAAAGCTCTCCAGGAAGCAAAAAGTAAAGACATGCAGCAAATTTGTGACGTTACTGGAAACCTACAAAGATTAAAGGGCTGCAAACCAGACATGAACTGGAACATAACACAGCCCTAATATCAAGCTGCACTTATGTGGTACTGGAAATGAAATACAAAGCACTTCGGGTATTCCAATTTTCACTCTTTCTTGAGGAAAGGTGATATGGACTTTCTGTCCTCCACCAGGAGATACTTGCCATGGAGACACTAAGATTTTTTTCCTGGTACACCCCTGCTTTCCCCCTTCCCCGATCTCTTCCCATAGCTCAGGTATACAATTGCTGGTAGCGAAAGTGAAACATTCCATACATAGAAGATGCATTCAAACACAATTCTGCTGTAAACTATATTCTATAAAGGCACAAGAGTATTCTTTGTCAAACTGAAACCATCCTTCTGGCCACCTAAAGACACAAAAATTCAAAGAACAGATCAGTCTTTCCACTGATATTAGTCATGTACACAAGACATTATGAGAAAAGGCACACTCGAGAGATGCTACAAGCCCACGCCTGAGGCACCTCAGCTACCACGCGATGGCAACACAAGCAGTTCTGTAGGGCATTGAGTCTCTAAAGAGCAGCAGCATTTCAAGAATAAATTCCTTCACTGTATTTGGTCTGTAAGAGATTTAGGTCACTCCATAAACTTAAAGAACAATAATAAGTACTAATTATTTTTATCAGTTGACTTAATATAGGCAGATATTGCCTATTTTTGCATAAACGTCTACTGCTTAAAATGCTCATCTATATTTACAATGTTTACAACTTATCTTCTCATGACCTAGGAAAAAAAATTAACCAAGTAAATCTCCTTACTGTTGTGGAGGAAATCAGCAGTATTCTACCTGCTTTTCAAACATGGGTTATAAAGTTATATAGACCACAGGTTAAAATGCAAGTTATTCTGAAGCTTGTTGCAATTTAATTACTTCCTTAGGGATTTCTCTGGCATGGGGAAGTCCCCAAGTGGAATGGGGTTGATCTCCTCCCATTACTGCAAAGGACATAGCAATGGCAGGAGTGGGGTCAGCAAGCTGCAACACTTGGACAACTCCCAACTGCTGCGTCTCCTGCCCTGGGTCAAGAACCTAGTTGTTCCAGAGAACGGTTAAGTGGAAGGTCATATAAAATCAGCCTTGCAAGATCCCATCCATTTCATAGAGTTGCCTTGTAGTCAGTCCAAAGGGTTTAGCCCCTTTCCAACCCTTTTACTCTTAGCCGTTGTTTTCTTTGGGAGGAGGGAGAGGATGGGGAAAAATCTTGATCAATAACGAACCATCCCTGCAGTAAGAATCCTCTTACTTGGATAAAATACACTGTTGGTTTTGGGGCAAAGCCTCCACACTATTCCATGTACTAATAGATTAAACCTCGATGTTCCAAATAATTGCTTTGAGGTTGCAATAATTTTCAGCTCAGCTCAACACCTGCCATGAAGTGGTTATCCACCTTACCATGGTGTAGCATTACGGCCTTGTAATTTATTGCGATAGGGAGCAAGTGACAAGCCACAAAAGATTGCATCACATTAATGAAATTACAGTGTGTAATGATCACATTTAACTTGCTGTTAGTGATTACAAGCTCATTTGATAACTGTGTACTGTAAGACCTCTCAGTGGGGTGCCAACAACACTGAAAGAAAAGCTAATCTACTTGCAAATTCAAATATAGGCTTATGCAATACAGGAACCCGTAAAAATATCACACCCATATACAGATCAAGAGGTTGCCGAACTCATTAACCATTTTGTGCATTGCCAGACTAGGGCAGATCAAACTTCTGCCTCTGCTACAAGTGATTAACCCTTTAGATCAAGTCCCTCTAAACAATTCATTGGAAATGGTTTGGAAAAGAAACTGTTGCAAGCTCTCACTGTGAAAAAGCCCGTGGATTTACATGCTTCTATTCCCCTCTTACTCTTGCAATCCCTTCTTCTACAGCCTGTCCACTGTCCCTCCCCTAGAAGTGCAGAACGTGTGGCAGAGGGCCAACCTATTCTTTTCTTGGCATCTCACACATGCTCAGATGCCTCCTTGATGAGATCTAAAGTTGTTATATTCCTCCTTCAGGATGGATTTAAAATAAGATGTCAGAGGGGAAAGTAAGCCCTAGTTTACAAACCTGTCAGCCTACTGCTGGTGAGGCTACTGAGGTTAAGTCAGGTTTTGAGGCCTTTTCATTCTCAAGAACCTATTTTGTCTGGTATTATAAACCTATGTAAATATTTTTATTTTTCAACTTAAAACATGGCTCTATCTGCAGTGAATAGAGGGAAACACTCACCTAGAAGATAGCTCAGTGGAGAAATAGTATTTGGTGTCTATGGATATTATATTGAATGATTTCCATTTTACAGACAGAAACACGCCTGGCCTAGCTGAGACCATAGGCATACGAGAGTATCTAATAACGGCAGAACTACGGATAATGTCTCTTCTGTTACCTCTGTACTAGTGTCCCATCCACTGTACTGTACTACTCATTCTCAATTTGTGCTGTAAATACTACCTATTTTTTTCATTGAAACATCTCTGGCTAATCTATCTCAGCAAGGCTTTAGTCTGGAACTCTACCCTCTGGGCCTAGCAAATTTTCTAAATGCTTCATTATTGTTAGTCAATCCCAATTTGTACCTGCCAGGCATGGATTCAAACCTACTGAAGTGAGTAAATAAGGATCCCAGTCCTTCCAAGAACAATCTGCAACAGTCATATATCGTTTGCTTCAGCATGACCTTCCATTGACTTTTTTCTGCAAAAAAGATGGTTCCATACCAAAGACAGACTTCAGAAGTTTTCAATTTTATAATAAGCATCATCCCATACCCTTCAGGTCTCCTGAGCTGCCTGACAAATGATTGGTCTATGTGGAACCCCACCATTTCAATTTCACACATGCATGACCGTGAGCTATCAGAATGAACTAGGATTTCTAAAATGAGTCAGAAGGCTTCAGCTATTTACAAGTGTAAATTCCTGTCTTCACAACTTATGCTGCAACAACAGTGGGAGGACTCCCAGTAAGAGGAAGTAAAAATAAATAAAACAAAACAAAAAACACATGGGTATACAAACAAAAATGCATTTCATTTTTTTGTTCCAAAAATAAAACATGAAATGTATCTTGTACTGTTTAAAAAAAGATCTTAAAACATCAGTTGAACAAACATACTTTCAATCAAACCCTAAATGGCTTAATCCTCAGCCAGAGCCCTCAATAACTGTTATTGGCTATATCTGTGGGCCAAATCCTCTTAGCAAGAGTCATGGCCACTCATAGACACACTGAGTTTCCATGTAGCGTTGATTTGGAAAGGTGGGAAGGTGGCTCTTACCTGCTCTTCTTTCTTCTCGATCCAGGACTAAGAGTGTCTTGGCAATGCAGTTTGGAAGAGTACAGCTTCCAGTTCACGTGCTCTTCTTCCAGAGATGAACACCAGATACTGTAATCGAAGACCTCCTTTCTCCAAAGATGTCCTCAGACATTTCTCTAGGGCAGCTGTGTTTCTATTTTGTGCTCATCCAAAACGATTTAAAGAACGCAAATGAAATTGAGTGGGATGAATAGCTTGGTTCTAAACTAGTATCTAGTCATATTTAAGTGTCCAGTGGTCTTTAACAGAAATTAGACTTGAGACTGAGAAAAGAACAGCAAAAAAATGCAGAAATAAGCAAGATGCAAATGAATAGACTTTTTAAACTATTTTAAAGTTAAAATAGAAAGACTATTTTAACATCAGATTTAGTATAAAATCTTTTCCTTTTCTTGTATTAATTTTGTAGTTGTCTGACATCCACTCAGCCAAGACCAAAATTTTCAGCATGCAACTGAAGAGACCATGAAGCTGAAATGGAAACTGATTCTGTTCCTAAGACAGCTACTTCAAAGAGACTGATATTAGAAAGAATGACTCTAGTGCACCTAATGTCCCAGCTCTTACTCCTCAGCATGAATTTTGCTTGCTCCTTAACTGCAATGTCTGGCGACTGAACAGTTTTCCCAGTGATCAGTCAGCCAAAGCGCTAAACCATCATAAGCAATATGGCCATAATCAGTCCCTGTTTCAGTGGTTTTTTCTGATGTCAGAATAATTTAGATGCCCGGATATCTGAAGCAGCTGTGCCAATGAATACGTGAGCAGAGAAAAACACAGCTGCTTTCCAATTCAGGAACACTGTTCTGGATTTTCTTAAACATCTGGTAAATCAGATGTTCCTTTAAGGCCCAGCATGATGGTTATCAATAAACTTTTATCTTGCCTTTATATGCAGGTGAAGATAAGCCTCACACAACGTCTAAGGGTCTAATGTTGACCTTAGTCAAGCCTCATTGCATGGAAAATGCCTACTTCTACGTCAAGGATACACTTGCAAACAATATTACAGCCTCTGAAAAGAAGCAATAATTTACTCATTTAAAGACTGCATTGCACTAGTATGTCCAGATGGCTTTTGAATGTAGAATGGTTTAGGTTGGAAGGGACCTTAAAAGATCATCTAGTTCAAATCCACCTGCCATGGGCAGGGACACTAGACCTGGATGTTCAAAACCTCATCCAGCCTGGCCTTGAACACCTCCAGGGATGGAGCATCCACAGCTTCCTGGGCAACCTGTTCCTGTGCTTTACCACGCTCACAGTAAAGAATTTCTCCTTAGTATCTAATCTAAACCTACCCTCTTTCAGTTTAAAACTGTCACCCCTCATCCTATCACTACATTCCCTGATAATGAGTCCCTCCTCATCTTTCCTGTAGGCCCCTTTAGTTAATGCAAGGCTGCTATAAGGTCTCCCCAGAGCCTTCTCTTCTCCAGGCTGAACAACCCCAACTCTCCCAGCCTGTCCTTACAGCAGAGATGCTCCAGCCCTCTGGTCATCTCTGGGGCCCTCCTCTGGACCTGCTCCAACGGGTTCATGTCCTTCTTATGCTGAGGGCTCCAGAGCAGAGCTCACCACTCCAGGTGGGGTCTCACCGGAGCAGAGTAGAGGAGCAGAATCACCTCCCTTGACCTGCTGGCCACAATGCTTTTGATGCAGCCCAGGATGCAGCTGCCTTTCTGGGCTGTGAGCGTACATTATCTTAAATTATCTTAACACAAATACAAATACCTCCTTAACACTTATTCCACCAATGACAGTACAAACTGTAGCAACTAAACCCATTTCTACTAATGAAACTGCACCTGTACAAGGTGGGAAGCACCACTTTAGCTAAACAAGTCCGAGCAGAACAGTTCAAGAATTTTAAGGGAAGAAAGCTCCCATAGGATTACTAATGATCCCTTCCTGCATGGCTCTGTCAAAAATCCCTGCCCCTTTTGACCAGGGATTAATACGTGTTGCAAAATATCCCCATCCATTAATGAAACTGGGAAATATTACCAGGTCAAGAAGAAAGATTCTCATTAATTCACAAAGGCTTTGAGTCAGGCCTCTATGTTATCCTTTCAACCAGGCTAAAGGAACCACGAGTAAGTTTTGTGAAGAGCTGTCTCTATAGTGTTAGAACCAACTAAAAGAAACATACAATATGTTCTAAAAATGTGAATGATAAACAGAGTATAAAACCAATAAAAAAGTAATATTAAACAAATAAGACCTAATAACTGATGTAAACGAAGCCTGAGACTTTCTGTATAATGACAGGAAGCTCCAAATAACGGGTGCTGGGTTCATGCCCTTCTAAATCATTACAGTTTCCACAGAAAATATCAGCCTCCTTGAGGCTTTTAGGTTAGGGAGATTTATAGTGATAACAATAGCAGTAGTTTATTTGAGACAGTTAATCAAAATTCTAGCACTTATAAGCCCTCTGTGGAAACTACAAATTTAAGAAGTCGAAGACTAAATATTCAAGAGTAAGCTTGCAATCTACGCAAGTACAGTAAATTTCAGTTATGTGTTTCATTATACTGGTGCCTTATAGCATTTAAGGGGTTTACAACTTGGCTGTAATTATCCACTATGGGGTAAAATTTGGCATAAAAAGAACTCTTTTCCATTCTCTCCTCTTAACAGAAAGTTACTCACTCTCTGCTGGTATTGCATTCCTTGCACATGCAACACTCAGCAAGAGTTTCTGGGTGTGCAAGCAAAGCAGGTCAGGGCTCTCATTTTGTGGCCTTTAAAAATATGTAGAATCATAGTATCACCTAGGTTGGAAGGGACCTTTAAGATCATCGAGGCCAACCATTAACCTAACACTGCCAAAACCACCACTAAACCGTGTCTCTCAGCACCACGTCTGCCTGTCTTTTAAATACCTCCAGGGATGGTGACTCAACTGCTTCTCTGGGCAGCCTGTTCCAATGCTTGACAACCCTTTTGATGAAGAAGTTTTTCCTAATATCCAATCTAAACCTCCATCTTTCATACACCAAAGCCATATTGCCGCTACCTTCTCTTAACTTCCATTAATTTAACTTTCAATTTGGGTTCACCCACATGGCAAAAATATGTGTAATTTGTTCGGGAACCAAGAGAAATTATGTATACAATTACATAAAGCATAACCATGAAGGCCTTATTTTTACCAGGAAAGTCAAATTTACAACAGGATAACAAGAAAACCTGATGATAGCATTAAAATCCACCATTGAAAATACAGCATCACTTCTGCTTCCTCACACTGTGCCAAAGGCTTCCTGTGCATCCCCCTAAGGAAGAGGTACCTAAGCTTTTCCAACAGTAAAATGGAGTAGCAGTAGCTCCTCACCTCAGGATCACTCTGAAAATTCACAGCTAAGTTCTTTGACAGTTTGCCAAAAGCCCTGAATAAAGGAAATAAATACAGTTATATGCAGATTCTACACTTGCAACACCTTGGAGTCAAGAGGGATGCCAGCTTCAGAAGTTCTCACCCTTGTTCTCAGCAACTTATTCCAGCACTGTAGTTTGCAGCGTAGATCCAATGGTTTATGCTGCTGCCCTACAAACCAGATGGCTGAAATGGTACCATCAGAACTGGGCTCCCATTCTTTAGGAAGAGGGTTTTTTTCTGTGGAAAGTATGTATTAACTCTGCTGTGTCCACAGGTCCACCCACCTTGCAGAGAAAGGGGAGCAGAAGCCCTGCAGGCAGCTGCCCTGTTGAAGACGACGGTTTGGCTGAAAATAAAGGGGTGCCACATGCCAAAGTGGGCTTTTTTGGAAAGGTGTAGCTATGGTCATAATCCAACACACAATGTTAACAAAGTACTCTGCAGTCACTGGGTAGCAAACACTGAATAAATCCCCTCAAAGATAGAAAAGCAAAAAGATTTATTATAATTGTACTTACATAAATAAACACAGGCAGACTGGTGGGGATTCAATGCTTACTGCGGAGTTTTAGGGGAAGGCCCTTTTCCTGGACATAATGTAAAGGGACAATTATAACTTCTATGTCAGCACATGCATTCAACGTGTTTTGGGGTATACTAATGAGGTGAAGCTCCAAATCTCCAAGGTAAGCATGCATGTTTGTCCAGACAAGGAGAAATGCAAATGCAAGTATTCAGACATCATTCAGAAGACAGAGGTGAAGTAACTTTCAGTATTCTACTGCATAGGTACTTTTAAGCTATAACAAGTTTCCTGGCTTTCTCCTGCTCCATATCATTCCATTCAGTTGTGCCTCAAGTTTTGCCATATGTCCTGAGGGACAGAGTCTCCGTCTGGCTGTAGACATCAATACTACCCTGAAAATAAGACGTGAAAGAAGCCCGATTCCTTTTTGATTTTATATTTGAATTCTCCGGCTTTAAATAGTTTCAGTACAAACCTGAATATCGTAACACAGGTCTCTATATTAAAAGTTGTCAGACACTTTACAGAGATAGGTCACTTTAAAGGTTGTATTAATTGCTTACAATCTAACATATTGCAGCTACAACTGTTACCTTTGTACAACAGACCCTAATCAAATCAGGGTAAGTGGCAACCTGGAGAAACAGAGTAATTTTACTAACTCCTCCATCTAGGTTCAGTCAAGACTCAACAGGTCACCAAAGGAGGAAAACATAAAGTATAAATGGAATGAAATCCTAAGGGGGTAGAATACAAAACAAAAACTCTTTAGGGTTTTTCATTTATGCTCCACGGTGTATAACTCCAGAGGACCAATAAATGCAGATGGAGTACAAAAAATATGAACGTATATTAATGTTGCACTTTTTTTTTTTTTTATACCTTCCACTAATCCAAATGTTTGCTTCACAAGTCATGCGTAAGAAAGAGTTTGCATGGTTTATATTCCCAGGATCCCATTATGGTAAAGCTCAAAACCAGTTGACTCAAGTACTAGTAAAACTGAAAGGAAAAAAAAAAAGAGTTCAGATTTTCAGCTGATAATAAATCACTTCGTGTCAGGCAAAAAAAATTTGACCTCTGCTTTCCAGTATTACTTATTACAGCAGACTACAGAAATAAATATGGTAAGTAGGGTATTAAATAAAAACATAAATTTTGGTCATCTAAATGCAGATGGCACAATGGAGACAAGTATCTGATTGCTCAATCTGTCTCTATACAGCAGAAAGCTTCTGCGTGCTACACATTGCTCTCTCTAGCTTTCACTTGCAAGAGAATTTCATAACCTAAACCAGCTTGGCGTCAGGAAGATTTATTTGGTGTATGCTCCTTTTGTGCAATTATTCTATTATTACTTGTATAATGCGTAGCATTATCTGGAATAATTCTTCACAACAATAGTGACCCTCCAAACTAGCTTATGTTTCTTCTTATAATCCTCCCCTCACCCTACTTCCCTGGTGAGATCTGAAAGGAATATTATTCATTCTATAGACAGAAATTTAGAAAGAAGTCCAACATTTCATAGAAAATCAGTGGGACAGCATGAAACTGAACTCGTGTCATAAAACCTAGATAGTACATCAGTACCACATCTCAGAAATAACTAAGGGGGGTTTTCTGTCATATTAAATCTTCTGAGTTTGCACCAAGATGCAAGGTTGTAAATTACAGTAAAGGAGAGAAAGACCAAAAAATAAACAATTATTTAAAAAAAAAAAAGAAAGAAAAAAAATAAAAGCCACACAACTCTTTCGATCTCCTTCTTAGACAAGTATTTAACAAACACAACTGCAACCAACCCTTTCAAAGCCCCTTTGTTAGAACTGAACCTGTTGGAACATAGCACGTATTCAGGTCCCTTACTTTGACTTTCCCCTACTGCCCCAACAGAAAGAGAAAATAATGGAAGTTTTTAAGTGGCATTTGCATTTTGGCATGTAAGGATTCTCCTAAAATAAAAATCCAGACAAACATCTAGAGACCAAATAAGCCAACCAAACAGTACAAGTGAATGAGAGATCTTTTCATTACAATCATCTTCATGCTTTCTATCATTTAGTTTTGTACTTTCTTGATCCTTTTGATGTCATCTTCTCACTACTTTTCAGTTACCAGACTTTTCCAGACTGCATAGGATCTTATTTTGTAGTGTAAAAAAAGGAAAATGAAGTCTTAAGGTTTTCACCAAATACTAGTCAGGAGAAGAAGATAGATATTCCTACTGTTTAATGGCACAAATGCCATTTTAGTAAGTAATTTAAAGCTTTTAGATCAAGCCTAAAATTGTTTTTCAATTAGATTTTAAAGTGGTATTATTAACTCCAATATCTCCACACCTACTTGTAGTATTAAGAACAGATACCAGTGACTGCAAGATGAAGCTTATGGTAATTAAGAGTTTATAGTTAAGTCAAAAATTAACTCAGACCAAGGTACAACATGATTTTAAAGCAATCAGTGGTGACTTCATCACAATCCCATGCATAGAAAGCATGTTTTCAATCGCAAGGTTTTGGTTCTCACGTCACATCCCACACTCCCACAGAACAAAAAGTTCCAAATAAATCCATAAATTGGCACATTTCGTGACCTGGAGCTTCCACAGTTCTCAAGCACCTTAGTGCCACTGGAAAAGTCTAAAAATCTCTGAAGGTGTGGACTACAACCTTAAGAAACTAAAATTTGCTATCAAAAACATACTTAAAACCCACTCCTTACAAACCCAGGTCGAGTTTAACTCCCACATTGAACTATGCAGGCTAAAATCCTTAATAGTGACTTCCAAAATTACCAGTCCACACACAAAAATGCAAAACAAAACAAAACGAAACCCTACCAAGTTCCCAGTGTAGCAGTAAGGATATTTATACATGGGAAGTAAAGAAAATATATAAGCATTTGCCAAATCCCGGGCAATATTATCCTTAGACCTGGCTTTTATTTGCAAATCAAGTATGCACTTTAAGACCTAACAATGACTAAATACAGGGGAGATGACATAAAAATTCCACTCAGTGAGACTTCCTGCATATAACATAACAAAACACTTCTTTTGAAAACTAATTTTCAGTAATTTGAAAACTAATTTTCAGTGCTGCTGGGTTGTAATTCAATACAGTTTACAGAGGTCGGACACACATCGAAGCACTAGGGTAGCATCTCCAAAAATGCAATAGCTCTGTAGAGTCAAACCAGAAGGAGAAGAATCCATTGAGAAGTTTGCTTTTCTCCTTCCTCCTCTTCTGCATTAAGGAACAAAAGAGGCTAAATTTCTTCTCTGCTTCAAGAGAGCAGCAACTATGAAACTGTAAGCCCCCTAAAGGACTGACTCATGCAAAACCACACTTAATTTCTTCCACGGCAGCTGTTCCTACGTCTTGGTAAGGAGGGAGATTGTGCTGAGAGAGATACCACATCTATGAGGAAACACGGGTACATTGGGAAACATCTGAGCAGACAAGTACTGAGATTCGCTCTATCGCACTAACACCTGCAATACGCACCACGCTACAATACCCGTAAAAAGCTGGATATATCTGGAAAGGGAGGAAAAGCACAAGGCGGAGGAAAACAGCAGCTGACCCTTTCTAGTGTCACTGGAAGCAATGGTGAGCGCCTTTGTACAAACCAATTTCTTGTCTGAGCTAGACGAGCTGAATAGATACAGGTGAGTTCAGGCATTGGCCGTAACTAAGGGAAATGGGCTCGCTACCACTTTGCTTCTGAATGAAAGGCACAGCATGAAGATTTCCAGCCAAAGGTTATCGGCGTCGGCTTTACACCTTCAGGTCGTTTGTTTCAAATTTATAGACAGTCTTTGTAGAGAAGGAGAGGGAAAGGTCACTCTAAACAAGGCAACGTGGGGAAGCCGCAGTGGTTTTACTCTGAAGGGACGGGCGCTGAGAGAGCCGGGGAGTCACGGGAGAAAAAGCGCAAGGAAAATGAAGGTGAATTTTAGAGGGGGAACAGGCGTCTCTTTTACGAGGCCCTCACGGAGGGCAGAGTAAAACGAGACCGGGCTGTCGCTGCTTTCCTAATCGCAGAGGTGCTGCCTCAAAGGGGAGAACCCATCCATTAGCAACTCCTCGCGAAACGTCCCCCGCAGCAGCGCACGGGGGCTCGTACCTCCCTTTTACGCCTAATTCGCCTGCTAATGGCTGAAACTCATCAATAGCCGTTTTAAACCAGCGACGTAGCCAGACAGCTTTTCTAAACGGGGATCAAAGACAAACCGCTTTGGAAACCTCAGCAAGGCGTAACTGCAGGGAGAGGGAGAGAAAAGCGCAGGGAAACGGGAGGGAGTAACAAGTGTGAGAGGCCGGATTTGCTTTGCCTGCAAAATATTTCCCAAGGGCATCGCCTCCAGCCGGGACGAGACGGGACGGGACGGGGGGGGAAGCAGCGGGAAGGGGGCCACACCGCCGGCGCTCTCCCGGGGGGAGAAGCCTTTGGACGCGGGGCAGGCGCGGAGGGGCTGCCCTCCGCTCGCTCCCAAACTATGCGAAACCTCGTTAAATAAGTAACTGGGCCGGCAAAACTACCTCCCCNGGGGCCGCTACACACCCCCCCCCCCCCCCCCCCCCGGCCTTCCCGATCCCGGGGGAGCGGGGCACGGCCGCTTTCCTCTCCTCTCCCCTCTCTCCGCGGCGCAGGGTTGGGGTGGGAGGGGGAACAAACGCGCCGCCGTCTACCTGTGCAACACCTCCGCAAGGCATTTTATTTACACGAAATCAGCTCGGGGCATTGAACATTATATACAGATATTTCCCCCCTCCAACAAGGCAGAGCTTGTGCAAGATTAGTAGCATCCTCTGGAGCGTATCCGACAGTCCACGGGAAACGTGTGCCCCCCCGCGAGGTATCAGCTGTCGGAGTCCAAGTCACTTTTCCCGTCCTCTTGTCTCTTCTCCGGAGACGTTTTAGAC